>OW240922.1:84925761-84969784 GCA_933207985.1 Pelobates cultripes
TACTTGTAACTGTAAAACTCATGTAAAATATCAATGAATCTCTGGAACCAAGGAAATCCATGTTGTACATGTATGTATATGTTTACACATAGCTAATGTCTGTGTACTCAGCCTGCAATATACCCCTCCCCCCCTTTTCCTCATTCTGTATCCCCATGTTTTGACTAATGACAAAATAAAAAACTGTCAATGGAAAAATAAAAGGATCTTAACATGTATAGCTTGGAGGAAAGATGAGATGGGGGATATGATAGAAACATTTAAATACTTAAAAGGAATCAACACAGTAAAGGAGGAGATTATATTTAAAAGAAGAAAAACTACCATAACAAGAGGACATAGTCTTAATTTAGAGGGGCAAAGGTTTAAAAATAATATTAGGAAATATTACTTTACTGAGAGGGTGTGGATGCATGGAATAGCCTTCCAGTTGATATGGCAGAGGTTAACACAGTGAAAGAGTTTAAGCATGTGTGGGATAGGCATAAGGCTATCCTAGACTTAAGATAAGGCCAGGGACTAATGAGAGTATTTAGAAAATTGGGCAGACTAGATGGGCTGAATGTTTCTAGAGGGGCAATTTTGGTCACATAAGATTAGGCACTTAGGCTCAGAAATGTTCACCCTCAATGTCTGAAAGGGTTACTCCAAGCATCATAGCCATTACAGCCCGCTATAGTAATCAGGATGCTAGGAGTGACCAGGCATCCTCTTCCAGATAATAGGGCATTGAAACATAGAAACATAGAATGTGACGGCAGATAAGAACCATTTGGCCCATCTATTCTGCCCAATTTTCTAAATACTTTCATTAGACCCTGGCCTTATCTTATAGTTAGGATAAGACATGCTTGTCAGAAGGGCATACCATTTTCCAACAGTTTGCCCTCTTATCTGGGTCCTGACGCCAAACCTCCTTATACAAATGGCAAAATGAGTTAAAAAAGAAGCACCAGCTTTAAGCACCAAATGGAATTTGGTGAAACATATGGCATAGAAAAATGACTGCATTAACTTTTTATGCTTCACATTTGGATAAGATGGATCTTCACATGAGGAAGTCCATATAATGAGGATTTGTGTCCATGTGCTACAGATAAAACTGATCTTTGTTTAATATCTTGAGCATTACACTTTAGCATCACTGAAGAAAATAGTATGAAGTCTATATTGCACAATATTCCCAAGTTACAAAATGAGTCCCAGGAGTCAGCACGAGAGGGATTTAAAACCAGTCACTGTTATCTGTCATGATACACATAACATATAAATATTACAGCATCAGCCTAGGCAAATTTCAGTAAATGCTCCAGTCCATTTGGATAGGAAGGATCGTTATATGGTGAAGTCCATATAATGAATATTGTTGCACTGCAAACAGGACTCATGTCCCTGTGCCACTGATATAACTAATATTTATTTTATTTTTGATAATTCAAGAATCCATATGCTTTAATGACTGTATTTTTACAGAGCTGTGCAATGGGTGGACTAAGAAACATGTAACTGTAACCAGACGAGTTGGACACAAAGGGGTTGAGGTAGAAAACATGCTATAGTGACACAAAAGGTAAGGGTAGGGGTAGAAAAGTAGGTTGGTACAATAGTATTCACTGATGACTTAGTGTTTTTTTTATGACAGTTTAAGGAGAGGAATCAGGGTGTTGGAGGGAGCTAGTAACAGTTTAATTGATATGTTTTTCTGAAGAAGTGAGTTTTCAATTATTTTTAAGGGAGTGGAGGCAGGGTGAAAGTCTAATGGAGCATGGAAGGAAGTTCCAAAGAAACGGTGCAGCCCTTGTGAAGTTTTAAAGTCTTCAGACGTCCAGAGAAATCCAAATAAAGGTAAGGATACAAAACAACAGGAAAATTTGACTCCAACATTATACTATAAATATGTATCAACAAGAACTCATAAGTTTGTGCATAGTATTACTACAGATAAATATTATTTTATGTGATATGAAATTATGTATCTATATTCAAGATGTTTTAAGGTTACTTTTTAGTGGACACATGATTGGCAATTCCGAGACAAATGAAAGAATGCCCCATCAACTAGAAATTGTCATGTTATAGTTAATTTGAACACTTCGGCCAAATTAATATTTAATTTAGTTTTTATTTTTGTGGCTCTGCAGGTATAAGCCTTTAATTCAATTAGATCTCATCTTACTTCAATTCAATGTTATAAAGTCAGGTTCTCACATTATATGTTTCCTATTTGATACAGCACATATTTTTAGAAAATGTATTTTAATTAAATGTTTCGCTGAACAGTGAACTATATGAAATTGAAAACTAATTTGCAACATGTAGGCTGACATAGTGAGGCTTTGACTACAACTGGGGAGGAGAATTTTGCCTAATTTTAAAATCCAGTTTTGAATTCTGTACCGAATATCTTTCTTGTTTTATGTTTTTCTTACATACTATGACTAAATTAAACAAAAATAAATAAAAAACAAAAACAAAAACAAAGCTACAAATAGCTTTATCTAATATCAAATAATTATATGTTTATCCATAGTTGCAAAATTATATTTTCCTAAACAGTGAGTTGTGATGTGTCAGCAACTGACCGTCACATATTTTATTTACATTTTGTAATTTTGTAAAATATAGGTAAGGATGACTGATTCTAAACTTAAGAATACACTTCACTCTAAAAACTTCACTCTTTTCACTACTATTTTATGTTAAGTGAAGAAAAAGTTCATGCACTTAATTATTATAATGAAAATGAAATTGAATGACTTGTAACCAAATCAGTTGGAAAACACTGTTAAAACAGAACGTGAACAAAAATGTAAAAAAAAATGTTTGGGTTTTATTTTACATTTTATTTACCTCCACCTTTATAATTTAATATACAGCATAACAATCTGTGGAAAAATGAAATTGGGATTATTCACTAAAAAAATTATCAGATATTTACCAGTGAATTTTACATTCTAGGCCAAAATAGCCAAACTAAAATAAAATCAGTTCATTTTCCTGTTTGACTAGTTTGGCCTAACAGTTGAAATTCAATGCTTATTTTCTACCAATTCCTGGTTCAATGAGTAATCATGAATTGAGTTAATTTATTAATTGGGAATTGCAATATTGAAATGTATGGTCCAAATATAGATTGGCTAGAAAATGTTTGCAATTAAGTTATTTTGCCAATTTGGCTTATTTGGACTATTTGCAATCCCTCTGTCATTTGTTCACATTTTTAAGTCTAGTGAATATATCCATATGCATTGGTGAGCAATCTTCATTAACATTCCTGCATGTTTCTTGAAAACAGCCCAGATTTCTCATCCCCACCTACCTGTCAAGACACACCAGCAATCCAAGATTTGGGCAATCCTCAATTATTCTCCTAACAGGATACTGCACATTTTATTATTGGTATTCCTACAAGTGACAACAGGGCAATGTAAGAGTGAGTTTAATGGACTACATGGCATATGGTTTAAAGGACCACTAAATGTACAATGGAGAAGTGGGCTGGGTGCAGTGGCCCTGCAAAGTCAAACATTGCGGTTTTGTGTAATCTGCAATGTTTACTGATAAACATGCATACACATTTATATGATTTGTTATTTTGTAAACTCCTAAAGAGATGGTAAAATGCCATATCATTGGCCCACAGAAGCCTCTTATTTGATTTATCATCATATAGATTAGGATACTTATAAATAATGCACACTATTATAAAGCACATACGATGTATTTGTCCACATACTTATCTTTCAGGGTCAGTTGAATTAACATAATAAATATATGCCATTTAAGAACAGATGCTCATAATTTAAAGTAATTAATTCCTCGAAGTAGAAGATATTATGGTATTATACATGATATAGTTTTAACATGTTATTTGTACATTATGTATGCATTTTTTTATAGGTAATATCAGAAATCTAAATTAAAGTAGAAAGATTTGCAATGTTTTATAAGTCAATGAAGAATCCTACTGCCTTTTAGTAGATAAATATTATATTACATAGAAATTATTCTGAAGAAAGATGAAATCTAATATTAAACACAATGTAACAGAATTCGCCATTCAATGTTTCACCGATATCGCAGAGCTTCAATTCCCAATTTTCTTAATATTTCTATTCATCTACGGCATCATTATTGGTGGAAATGGAACCATTTTTTTTCTTATTCTGAGAGATGCTAATCTTCACACTCCTATGTACATATTTTTGATGATGCTTTCATTCATTGACATCTCCAGTACATCAAATATTATGATTAATATGTTATATATGCTCCATACACAACATAAAATCATATCACTCCATGGATGTATAACTCAGATGTATATCTATATATTGCTGATATGTACTGACTTCTTCTTGCTTGGTGCTATGGCCTATGATCGATATGTGGCAATTTGTCAGCCTCTTCATTATTTTATTCTGATGAGCAGAATACACTGTGGTCTGCTGATAATCATGGCTTGGTTTCTTGGTTTTATTGTCCCTTTGGGTCATACAATTTGTATATCTAATTTTAATTATTGTTCTTCTCATCTTATTGACCATTTCTTCTGTGATGTTACACCACTAATGAAACTCTCATGCAGTGATTCATCCATTGTAGAATTGTTAACTTATATTGAAGGGACATTAATAATTTTTCCAGATTTCTTTCTCATTTTAATCTCCTATATATTTATTATATCCAGCATCGTGAAAATAAAATCCATAGAAGGACAACGTAAAGCTTTTTCTAACTGCTCTTCTCATTTGACATGTGTTGCTATGTTCTATGGGACTGTCTTGTGTTTGTATATGAGACCCCCATCAAACTATTCTCCAAAACAGGACAAGTTTTTTGCTCTTTTTTATGTAGTTGTGGTCCCTATGCTAAATCCTCTAATTTATAGTCTAAAAAATCATGAAGTTAAAACTTCTTTAAGAAAACTTATAGACAAAATGATGTGTTGAAAAGGCTTTATTTTTATTAAGCAACAAACATTTTGTCAAATAATGTAAACATTATTTGCACAGGTTAATTATTTTATTTTTAAGTATAAATATTGCACATTATCACGGGTGGTGGTCCAAAGACCAGGACCCCTGTATGCCTGATGATGGTAGGAGTCACAGAGTGAAAATGCACTATCAGGTTCTGGTGCAGGGTAACCACACGCCCCCTGGTGTTGAGCACCAGGGTTTGTGCGGCCACATACCAGGGCCCTGATGCAGCTTCTGCAGATCCTAGGATATATTGCAGATATATATCCAGTACTAGAAACAAAGCAAGACTAGAATAGGCACCAAACAAGATAACAAGACAAGACTAGAAGAACCCAGAACATGTACACCATACATGAGGGAAACAAGAACAGGACATGGACAGGGCAGGACACCTAGATATGCATGACTAAAAGAACAACAATAAAACACACACAGTACTTACCTGCAAGGAAAGGAGCAGAGGGATGAGACCACTGCTAGAAGGAACAGACTAAAACAAAAAGGATAAATGGCAAAGGAACAGGTGTGGCAACATAAAAAAAACATATATAGGAATCCAGGAGACTGGGAATTCGAGGAACAGAATAAAGAAATGAACCCAGAAAACCCATCATAAAGAAAACTCGACATAGAATAGAAAACAAGAAAAAAAACAATGACAATGATAAACTAACATAGAATCCTATGACAATTGTGTGAACCCAAATGGCCAATACTGATTCAGTCACACCAAAAAGACTGAGTTAATTCTACATAGCTGACTTTTTCCATATCACAGTAAATAAAAAAAAAAAATGACAAAAAAGGGTTCATGCCTATCCTCATTTTATTATGACTACTACCATTTGATGTATCAGAGTGCTTAAAATGTCTCAAGTTGTGTTTATGACTGACTTGTGCATTTATTCCATGAATACACACGTCTAGTTTATACTGACTTTTGTGTGAAAAGTATCTCTTTGTAGTTGTCTTTTTTGCTGCCAGAACTTAAGTTGTTTTTTATATATATATATATATATATATATATATATATATATATATATATATATTAAACCTGTTTAAACTTCACACACTTTAATAAAATCTTCAATCTTTTATAACAAAACTCAAGTAAATTATATGATTACTACAAATGAATTAACAGATTCCTGTCTCTCCCATTAGACCCATTCTCTTTAATATTTTAGTGATATTGCAGAAGGTCTTGATGGTAAGGTATGTCTTTTTGCTGATGATACTAAGATATGTAACAGGGTTGATGTTCCAGGAGGGATAGGCCAAATGGCAAATGATTTAGGTAAACTAGAAAAATGGTCAGAATTGTGGCAACTGACATTTAATGTGGATAAGTGCAAGATAATGCATCTTGGACATAAAAACCCAAGGGCAGAGTACAGAATATTTGATAGAGTCCTAACCTCAACATATGAGGAAAGGGATTTAGGGGTGATTATTTCTGATGACTTAAAGGTAAGCAGACAGGAAATGCTAGCAGAATGCTTGGTTGCATAAGGAGAGGTATTAGCAGTAGAAAGAGGGAAGTGCTCATGCCATTGTACAGAACACTGGTGAGACCTCACTTGGAGTATTGTACACAGTACTGGAGACCATATCTTCAGAAGGATATTGATACCTTAGAGAGGGTTCAGAAAAGGGCTACTAAACTGGTTCATGGATTGTGGGATAAAACTTACCAGGAAAGGTTAAAGGATCTTAACATGTATAGCTTGGAGGAAAGACAAGACAGGGGGGATATGATAGAAACATTTAAATACATTAAGGGAATCAAAACAGTAAAGGAGGAGACTATATTTAAAAGAAGAAAAACTACCACAACAAGAGGACATAGTCTTAACTTAGAGGGACAAAGGTTGGGTATTGTACAGGGACTCTCCCCACGCGTGAGAAAGGGCTAACTTTTTATTTTCCTTTTAATGGTCGGAGCTGGTGGTGACCCCAGCTTGTCAGGCTATACCACAATTAAGGCACATACCATTGAAATATACCTTAGCTAACTCCATCTGATGTCGCTGTGGTTGCAGACATTGATACGCATGCACCCTCTCTGTTAAAGCTTATGTTAATGTTAATGCTACTTTAATGTTATTTTCCTACCTTATGACGCTGATAGCACACTATGCGGTATTCTGCCTGGTGGAAATCTACTCTAATAACAATATTAGCTAAGCTTGTAACCTTCAAACCTTACAGCAAAGTCAGTCTGGAAATCACAATCTGTAACCCATAAACACTCTCTCGTAACTGACAAGTTGATCTAAAACAAGAGGAAACTACATTACATAAAACAATAAAATGTGCTATGTTTAGACATGCCACACAATTGTTCTTACATGTTGACAGATAAGTTGGCAATCGCTATTGTGGCATTGCCTGCCTCGTATTTTTGTCATGCACAATAAAATAAAGAATTTAAAAAAAAAAATCTTTGTTCTTTATAGATGTCGGTTTTACTTCTTTTACTGGAAGGTAAACGTGTAGATGGGGATAAAGTATGGACTGAAGCTAAAGGACGTCTGTTCATGTGTTGTAAGAGTTCCATACCTTCTTCAGGTGTGGTGATAATATAGTGTCGCCCGTCCAAACGAAACAATACCATGACAGGGAATCCCCATCTGTATTGTATATTAATACGACGCAATTCAGATGTAAAGGGTTGGAACTCTCTCTGCCTTTTCATTGTAAATGCTGAAAAGTATGGAAAAATCTTGATATAGTGTTATAATCCTCTGGTAGTCCTGACGTGCGTGCACATGAATTCTTCCTTAACATGATAATAGTGAAACCATAACATCCTTGGGAGCCGCTGTAGTGCACTGTTGGGTTTAGGCAGTCTATGAATGCAGTCCAGCTTACCAGACACTCAGAGCATTTCTGCCCACCCCTGTCACTCACAGCACTCGCGGCCGCAGTCCCGCAACCTGTATGGCAATGCGAGCAGGTTGTGGCCGTGGTAGCAAAAGTCCTAGGTCGCACAGAGGTGCGAAGTATTGCCGGAGCACTGGGGGAATCAGGGGATGATACAGGAAGCAAAATAAGCTGCAGTGCAGGCAGGGAGAAGGGGGGTTAAATCTGCAGATCAGTACTCATACCTGCAACAGTCCTTTTGTCTTTTTTTCAGTGTAGGTGCCATTCCTTCAAGTTTTCTTTGTCTTTGCTGAATTGTGAATTCTTCCTAAAGAGATATCGATGATCAAAAGCTGTGGATTAAAGTTGTAAATTGTAGTTTAGGAACATTAAAGTCCCAGTGTCCTGAGAGCCTCTCTAAATGGTGTCCATCTAAGATGGTGGTCAAGACACGCCCCTACATCGATATTTCTGTCAGGGGAAAGTGCCAATAGCCTTTTGCTAAATCTAAAATACAGGGAGTGCAGAATTATTAGGCAAATGAGTATTTTGACCACATCATCCTCTTTATGCATGTTGACTTACTCCAAGCTGTATAGGCTCGAAAGCCTACTACCAATTAAGCATATTAGGTGATGTGCATCTCTGTAATGAGAAGGGGTGTGGTCTAGTGACATCAACACCCTATATCAGGTGTGCATAATTATTAGGCAACTTCCTTTCCTTTGGCAAAATGGGTCAAAGAAGGACTTGACAGGCTCAGAAAAGTCAAAAATAGTGAGATATCTTGCAGAGGGATGCAGCACTCTTAAAATTGCAAAGCTTCTGAAGCGTGATCATCGAACAATCAAGCGTTTCATTCAAAATAGTCAACAGGGTCGCAAGAAGCGTGTGGAAAAACCAAGGCGCAAAATAACTGCCCATGAACTGAGAAAAGTCAAGCGTGCAGCTGCCACGATGCCACTTGCCACCAGTTTGGCCATATTCCAGAGCTGCAACATCACTGGAGTGCCCAAAAGCACAAGGTGTGCAATACTCAGAGACATGGCCAAGGTAAGAAAGGCTGAAAGACGACCACCACTGAACAAGACACACAAGCTGAAACGTCAAGACTGGGCCAAGAAATATCTCAAGACTGATTTTTCTAAGGGTTTATGGACTGATGAAATGAGAGTGAGTCTTGATGGGCCAGATGGATGGGCCCGTGGCTGGATTGGTAAAGGGCAGAGAGCTCCAGTCCGACTCAGGCGCCAGCAAGGTGGAGGTGGAGTACTGGTTTGGGCTGGTATCATCAAAGATGAGCTTGTGGGGCCTTTTAGGGTTGAGGATGGAGTCAAGCTCAACTCCCAGTCCTACTGCCAGTTCCTGGAAGACACCTTCTTCAAGCAGTGGTACAGGAAGAAGTCTGCATCCTTCAAGAAAAACATGATTTTCATGCAGGACAATGCTCCATCACACGCGTCCAAGTACTCCACAGCGTGGCTGGCAAGAAAGGGTATAAAAGAAGAAAATCTAATGACATGGCCTCCTTGTTCACCTGATCTGAACCCCATTGAGAACCTGTGGTCCATCATCAAATGTGAGATTTACAAGGAGGGAAAACAGTACACCTCTCTGAACAGTGTCTGGGAGGCTGTGGTTGCTGCTGCACGCAATGTTGATGGTGAACAGATCAAAACACTGACAGAATCCATGGATGGCAGGCTTTTGAGTGTCCTTGCAAAGAAAGGTGGCTATATTGGTCACTGATTTGTTTTGTTTTTGAATGTCAGAAATGTATATTTGTGAATGTTGAGATGTTATATTGGTTTCACTGGTAATAATAAATAATTGAAATGGGTATATATTTGTTTTTTGTTAAGTTGCCTAATAATTATGCACAGTAATAGTCACCTGCACACACAGATATCCCCCTAACATAGCTAAAACTAAAAACAAACTAAAAACTACTTCCAAAATATTCAGCTTTGATATTAATGAGTTTTTTGGGTTCATTGAGAACATGGTTGTTGTTCAATAATAAAATTAATCCTCAAAAATACAACTTGCCTAATAATTCTGCACTCCCTGTACATAGATATCTGGAAACCCTAATCTATCTATTAATTAATCAACCTGAGGCATGGGGTACGTTTTAAACTTTGAAATTTCTTTCAATTTCAATTTTATTGAATTCATTTTTCAAAATTCATGACTAAGTTGTATTTATCTATCTGGTTTGGGCACTAGAACAATGGGATTGTTCAATTCGCTCTATAAAAAAGCTAAAAAAAAAAACCCCAAAAAACCATGTCCAACATATTTATTTTTGGTTAACCCCTTTAGGACACATGACATGTGTGACATGTCATGATTCCCTTTTATTCCAGAAGTTTGGTCCTTAAGGGGTTTAACTGCCTCTCTTTAAGCCTGTGTTATTTGATAATGCTTCAAGGAAATCCTTTACCATGGCTCAGTAATGATTGTTTAATAATATGTGTTTTACCTGGAGCTGCATAGAAAAAAAATCTATATTTGTAGAAACAAACTCCTTAACTTTCTGCTTCTGATGAGGCAGTAGAGTCTCTGCAAAATGTTCTCCAGGTTCATTCTGAATTATTTTAGTGAGTAGATTAGTTTTAGTACATGTGTATGATATATTTGTTCTCGTTTTCTTCCTGCCTGGTTGTCTTAATCTGTAATTTACCTAATTGACTTGTTTAATTATTTCATATGGTCCTTGCTAGCTTGCAAGGGACAAGGGAGGTGAAGGGCCCATCCGGGATCCTGACCAGGGCCTGCACAAAATCATCCATTGGTCCTATCTGTGATTCACTCAGTGTGCACTTCAGCATCTACGAGGGTTCAGAGCTCATGTGGTGTATATGCTTGCATTGGGTATGCTGGATATTGTATGCTGAAAAGAGCTGTGTGGAGTGGAGCTCTGCGATTAAGGGGCCATCTTAGTTGGAGCCCAAACCACCAATACATTTGTCATATTATCTCTTATTACATAATATTATCGTATCATGCTTTTTTTTTTCATTCTAGCACTTTTCTGGATTGTGCATGGTCAATGCTCTGTTATTATTAATAAAGTGCCAACGAGTTATGTAGCGCTTTACAATGGGTGAACTAACCGATAAGTATTTGTAACCAGACGAGTTGGACACACAGGAACAGAGGGATTGAGAGCCCTGCCCAATGAGCTTACATGCTAGAGGGAGTGGGGTAATGTGACAAAAGGTAAGGGTATGGTAGAAAAGTAGGTTGCTAAGATAGTGTTCATTGAGGGCTTAGTGTTTTGTTTTGATGACAGTTATCTGTGTCTGCTCTACAAAAATGCTTTTATATCACATGTCAATAATAATCATCAGCCTACCAAGTTCCTTATCTGGTGACTCACTCACAAATATTTATATGTATTGTGACTATAGTAAAGCCTTTCCACAAAGCTAGGCAACATCTTTTTTGACCCATGTTTCAATGGAAGGCCTTATATGCTTTAGAAAGTCCTGATAATAAATAGATAATTGGGGCAGTTTGAATTGATCCTCTATTGATATTTTTACAATCACTGTGAATATTTTGTTTGTTAATGTATTTTGGGTTATAATACAAAATCTGTGATTTACATCTAGTTTCAATATCTGAAGGCTAAAACAAATTTATCTGATTACCTACAGATATTATATCATTGTTATCTCCACACTCGAATCAAAGAAAAAAATTGGCAAAAATGTGCTACTGATAAAACTGAACTTTGTTTAATAACTAGAGCAATGTATTTTGGATTCAGAGAAGAAAACATTAAAAAGTGTATATTGCAAAATCTCTCAAGTTAGAAGAGGAATCCCAGGAGTCAGCATGAGAGGGATTTAAAACTAGTACTACACAGTACTGTTATCTTTCATAATATATAAATAAGATAGCATCAGCTTAGGCAAATTTGATATGTGCTCCAGCCCATTTGAATAGGAAGGATCTTTACGTGATAAGGTCCATATAATGAAGAAAGATTTTTGCAGTGCAAATCTCATGTCCATGTGCTACTTATAATTTTTTTTTAATATATTTGATATCTCAAGAATCAACATCCTTAAATAACTGTATGTGTGACAAAATGTATCTGTATATCTCAGTTCTTCAGACTTCCAGAGAAATCCAGAAAAAGGTAATGATATAAAGCAATAGGAAAATCTGCCCACAAAATTATACTAAAAAAAACCCAAAAAAGCTCCATAATCTTAATACCGATAAGTATTAATTAATTTTATTTACTATTGTATGACATTATTTGTCTATGCACAAGGTGTTTAGGCTACTTTTTAGTGGACACATAAATGGTAATTTCAGGATAAATTAGAGAATGTCGCTCAAATGGAAATTGTCATGTTATAGTTATTTTGACAACTTAGGGCAAATTAATATTTTATTTTTGTGGTTCTGCAATGAGGCTCCATGCAACTAAATCTCATCTTATTTCAAATCAATGTTATAAAGTCAGGATCTCTTATTGTATGTTTCCTGTTTGTAAATGTTTTATAGCAGGAAATTTTCTCATCATGAAATGATTTGCTGAACAGTGAATTATATTGAACTAAAAACGTATTTGCGACCAATTTGAAATAGTCAAGTTTTGACTACAACCGAGGAGGAGAATTTATCATTTTAAAATTCAGTTTTGAGTTCCCTACTGAATAGCCCTCTTATTTTATATTTGTATTACATACTGTGATGCTTTGTTTAGACAGTTTCAAACTACCAGTCTGGGGATAGTTTTTCAAAAGGAAAGAAAAAACAGAACATGCAAAAACAAAACTACAAATAACTGACATTATCAGCATTATCTAATATCAAACGATAATCTGTTTATCCTTTGTTATTAAATGATTATCTATAACATTTTATTTTAAATGTATATAAAGGTATACTATAGGTACAAAAACAACTGTAGCTTAAAAAAGCAGTTTTAGTGTAAAGATCAGGCTCCTGTAGTCTCACTGCTAAGTTATCTCAGTTATCTGTCATTTAAGAGTTAATTCACTATGTTTATATAGCCCTAGTCACACTTCCCTGCACGTGACTTGCACAGTCTTAATAAACACTTCATGTAAAGAGTCATCTAATATTTAAACTTCCTTTACCAGACAGTCTGCTTAATTTATAATGTATCATCTCCTGCTTGGATAATATCCTTCTATACCCTGTGTGTGATTGAAGTTCAATTTACAGAGCAGGATATACAAACTTCTAAAGTAAGGTAACATCTGGTTGAAAAAGAAATAATTTTTTCATGCAAGATATTTGAGCAACAGTCAGGGGAGGTATGACTAGGGCATGGACAAAAACAAAATGATTTTAACTCCTACATAGCAGAGAATCTAGTAGTGAGACTGCAGAGGCATGATCTATACCATAAACCTAAATCATTACGATAAAGTTGTTTGATGCCTATAGTATCCCTGTAAAGTTTTAGCAGATTAAATTATAATCCTGTTCAGTCAAAGCCAGCGTGAAGGCAAATGGACAGAGCTTGTAACAATGATTGACGGGGAGCTAAGATGCAAGATAAAGAGATGCAAATTTCTCAATTTAATTTTATATATCCCACCTAACAAATACATATTTCATAAATATAGGTTATAAGAAACTAATATGACAAATTAGAATAACAGACAAAGCCATAATTCATGAGTGCATATATTTATTTGTTTACAGAAAAATGGTAGCCAAATGTACATCTCCAGCCGGTAGGTTGTCAATGTGAAAAGTTAATTTGCTTTAAGTACTCATTTCTGAAAATCAGATAAGAGAACACCAATGCTCCTGTGCCTAGTAAGTGAGATTTGTACGTATTTTATTATATTGAGGGGACAGCAAATCTACACTGTTATATAGGCTGTACACTTAATACTTTACATTGTAGCAGAGTGTCATTTCTTCAGTGTTGTCACATGAAAAGATATAATAATATTTACAAAAATGTGAGGGGTGCACTCACTTTTTCGACATACTGTATAAAGGATCTTTTGAATATTGTATTTGTTTTTAAAAGTATAGTGAAAAAAAATATGTTTTATGTGAAAAGTACATGTTATGCCACTATCTCCTATACTATCTTTGCTATCAGTTGTATGGTATTTTCAATTTAAGCCAATATAATGACATTGTGCAATAACTTGTTGGAGATGTTTTAGGTTCTGGCTTTTTAAAAAAAATATTTTCTATTAACTTGTTTAGTGAAAAATCTCTTTTGTTCAAATTGTGTTTAAAAAAAAAAAAAAAAAAAACTCACTAAACTTTACTTTTACATTTCTACCTACCTAGAATTTCAGTAGGGCGAAAACAAGTTTTTATTGTGAAGTATTTTCTATAAATCCAGCTTTAGAGTAGATGTTAAAATAGAATCCTATATTAGAAAGCAATGTGTTTGACTCTGATAACTGTAAATGTGTTTAAAAGTATATAATTAAAAAAGTATAGAAATTTGTATCTGTCATGTAGTATCTTCGTAAAACTTAGAACTGGGAATGCCAGCTTTGAATACTGGTCAGACCACCTCACTAGTAAGTGTCACTGGGCAAGACACCTAAAGATATATAACCACCTATCGCAAATTCTCATAGATTGTAAACTAATTTGAGCATGACTTTCTTTACCTCTAAATATCCCCTTTGTATAATTGTAAAGCACTGTGTAATATGTTGGCCATATAAATTCTAATAATAATTTTGCACAACTCCATTTGTGCTTAGTAAATAAACCACAGTTCTTCTAAATTGGGGTTCAAATACTGTCAGCATTATTTTCCAAAGCATGAATTTTCAGTAAATCAGAAGGTATTCAAAATTTAAAGCCACATCTTTATCTTAGTTGTAAAGAAAGTTTACTTAAATATTTTTTGTTGAATCCTCTATTTTAGCATAACATTTGCAAATCCCTATAGTGAACCAATGTATTAAATAAATCTTTCATGAAAAGGTGGTCTACATTGGGTTCCATTAAGTGAAAGCTGACATAGAAATTAAATGTGGATTTCCAGAATTTACAGTTTGGATATTCATTGAAAGAAACATTCCGCACCCCATAGCTATCACACTGCACTATAGTGGTTATGGTGCAGGTGTTCTGTGGCACCCCTTGATGTAAGTAACAAAACCTTTTGCTGATGGTTTGACAGCTTACCTGGTATCCCTGGTCACTTGAAAATACCTCCATTGAGAAACAGAACTATCTCTCCCGATCTAAGCCCTGCAGTGCAGAGCCAGCTCATTGGCTGAGCATGTCAGCTAATTGTTCTCAGCCAATGACCACAGGTAAGTTGGGGAGGGTCGCCAGGGCACTCCTGTCACACAACCACTATAGTAAGCTGTAGTGGTTATGGTGCTTGTAGTGTTTCTTTAAATTATTAACACTTATATGATTTGTTATTTTGTAGACTCCTAAAGGGATGTGAAAATGCTAATTCATTAACATCCACAAGACTTTTATTTGGATCGTCTTCATATACAATAAGATACTTTTTAAGATACAATTGTAAATCACAAACCATGCACTTGTCCAAATATTTATCTTTCAGGCTCAGTGGAATTAACATAATAAATAAATGCAATTCAAGAACAGATACTTGTAATTTAAAGTATTCTATAACACCTCAAGGAGAAGAATTACAGCTGTGATTAGATATGATATTGTTTTATAATATGTTATTTAGTCATTATGTATGCATTCTTTATATGTATTACCAGAAAACTAAATTAGAGCAAAGCGATTGGCAATGTTTTAGCAGCAGAAGACACTGAAGACTCTTACTTCCTTTTAGTATATAACTATTATAATACATTGAAAGGATATTGAAGAAAAATGAAATCTAATATTAAACACAATGTAACAGAATTCACCATTCAATGTTTCACTGATATCTCAGAGCTTCAATTTCCAATTTTCTTAATATTTCTATTTATCTACGGCATCATTATTGGTGGCAATGGGACAATGTTTTGTCTTATTCTGAGAGATGCTAATCTGCACACTCCTATGTACATATTTTTGATGATGCTTTCATTCATTGACATCTCCAGTACATCAAATATTATAATTTATTTGTTATATATGCTCCATACACAACATAAAACCATATCATTCCATGGATGTATAACTCAGATGTATATCTATATATTACTGACATGTACTGACTTCTTCTTGCTTGGTGCGATGGCCTACGATCGGTATGTGGCAATTTGTCACCCTCTTCATTATTATAGTCTGATGAGCAGAAGACACTGTGGTCTGCTGATAATCATGGCTTGGATCCTTGGTTTTCTTGTCACTTTGGGTCATACAATTTGTATATCTAAATTTTATTATTGTACTTCTCATCTTATTGACCATTTCTTCTGTGATGTTACACCACTTATTAAGCTCTCCTGCAGTGACTCATCTGTTGTAGAAATGTTGTCTTATATTGAAGGGACATTAATAATTTTTCCAGATTTCTTGCTCATTTTAATCTCCTATATATTTATTATCTCCAGCATTGTGAAAATAACATCTGCAGAAGGACAACGTAAAGCTTTTTCTACCTGCTCTTCTCATTTGACATGTGTTGCTATGTTCTACGGGACTGTCTTGTGTTTGTATATGAGACCCCCGTCAAACTATTCTCCAAAACAGGACAAGTTTTTTGCTCTTCTTAATGTAGTTGTGGTCCCTGTGCTAAATCCTCTTATTTATAGTCTCAAAAATCAAGAAGTTAAAACGTCTTTGAGAAAACTTATAGACAAGATGACATGCTGAAAAAAAAGCCCTCATCACTGCTGAAACAAAGTGTAATTTTAAATTGAATACGCTAAATCCCTATGGGCTTAATGCGGAGCTGTAATAGTTTATTTAATCTGAGTTATATACGTGTATTTGTTTTCCGTCTAGCCCCATGATCTTGTCTATACATAGAATATCACCGTATATATATTGCTTTGTAGTGGGTCAGTTGAGTTTCTTATACACAGCAGGATCTAAACATTCTTATCTATGATCTATCTGATTATTAGGGGTTGATTAACTTAACATCCTTTTTCTAAAGAGGTATCAGTCCCTATTTTTTTTTATTTTTATATATATATGCATTGTCTGTGGTTAATATAGATGGACATTTAACAATCATAATTCTTTTGGTACTATTTGAAAACATTCTTGATACAAAATGCAAGAATGTTACATATAATTGAGACATACTAGCTGTAGATCGTCATCTAATTTACACATTTATAGATATGCTTATATGTATTGAATAATTGCTTAAGAACCTTGTTTTGATATATAGTGGTGTGTTTCTCTTTTAAAATATGCTTGTTTTTAAATCATATTTTTATTGGAGGATCACTGCTTAATAAGAAAGCCCGCTTCTTTTACACAGTATGACATCACTATTCGTTTTAGTCATTTTTGAGCTAGGGTATATATACCCAGTACGATCTTCATGGACTCAGGTCTTGAGAGTCTTAGTTGAAGACGAAACGCGTAGACTTCCAGTCCCTTCTACCTACTACACATTCAGTGCTGATTCTCCAGTGTGAACTTTCCTACTCGGCAACGATTCCCTGGTGTTAACGCATTCAGCTGAAGTGAGCTCATACACATACCTTTTGGCTAGCAGATCAGTGTGCTTCCCTAGAGTGGTGTGAAGTGCGGCAAACAGGGTAAGTTGCTCTGGGTTATTTACAGAGTTTTTTCGACTTGGGGTCCCAGGGCAGCACCCTTAGCCCTCCCATATCTGCTTGGTGGGATTTAGAGCTCCCTGCCCCCCAGGTATTACTTGCTCTCATATCACTTATGGTAACAGATTATCTTTTTTTTGATTCAGGACAAATCCAGTGTAGGAGACACACACTGGTAACAACATATGTTTCCGTCTACAGTGATTAGTCGAGCCTTGCCATTTTATTATCATTTTTGTGTTATATGTATTTTATGTATTAGTTTCATACTTGTTATATCTATCTATATTTGTCATAAGTATATGGCTTTGTTTAGATCTATATTTCTTATAGATTAAAACTCAGAGTCTTTTTATATTCAGAATAAAAAGCTTTATTCTTTTTTTTATTGTTAATTTATATTTTAGGTGATCAGGCTCTTATTTATACTTTGAAATATCAGGTGAGATCTAAATGTGCAACTAAATGTTGCTACATTTCAAATATCTTTGATATATTGTATTTTTATATTTGAAGGGGAAGCACAACGATGTTGGGTGGGAGAGAAGATATGGGAGAGGGGAAGGAATAAAAGGGAGAAGTCACAGAATGTAGTACTTCCTTAGCTGCAGGTCTGACTGTTGGCTATCCCCCACTTAAGGTAGAATTACAAAGAAATTCTTTAGGCTTAAGTAAAAAGAAAAATACAAGATCAAATTTATAAAAGCAAAAGCTTACATGTGAAATAGCTGGTGAACATAATATGTCTTCCTAGCCATAGTACTGTATCTCGGACTAAAGATTAATGGGTGCTGAAGAATTTACAGTTTCTTGGTCCAAAGAGCATCTTTATTTTCCTTATTATACCAGTGGCACTGACTATACATGGCAAGCACAATTAAGATTCACCATCCCCTCAATGGCAACTCATCATCTAGATAATTAAAAAAAAATTAAAACAAAATATTATTTGACCAAATTACATATTACCTGCCATTCCAATCTAAAGTTTTAAGTAGTGGGTAGGGCAGTGATTTAGGACCTTTTACAGTCAGTTCCATAAATATTGGGACATCGACACAATTCTAATCTTTTTGGATCTATATACCGCCACAATGGAATTGAAATGAAATGAACAAGATGTGCTTTAACTTTCAGCTTTAATTTGAGGGTATTTACATCCAAATCAGGTGAACAGTGTAGGAATTACAACAGTTTGTATATGTGCCTCCCACTTTTCAAGGGACTCACCATGGTGAAATTTTCACTCTCTATGATTCTCACCAATAAATGTGTATGTAGTGAGAATGGAGACTCCAGTACAATGTTAATGATCTTATGGTATATGTGCCACACATAGGCCCTAAAGTGGCACTCGGTATCTGCCAAGACCATAATCTAGAGGCCAAATTAAATAAGTAATATTAATGCGCTTAGATAACCTGTAAGTAACCTGTTGATATTACTGATATGACCTATAATCTAACATTGGGAAGCAGCAGAGTAGCTTGGCACTCACCATTTAGTCCATAATTTCCAAATACAGTGCCTTAGTGCAATCTTATGTTGAAATATATCCCAAATTAGAAAAAGCATGCACTCACAAGTCTTTCCTTAAATGCAATGGTGTTTGTTGGAACATAAAGTCACAAAAATAACTGAACAACGTTTTGACCCATTTGAGTCTTCTTCAAGATCTCTCTCTCTCTCTCTCTCTATATATTTATATATATATATATATATATATATATAATTATATATATATATATATACACACACACACACATACACACACACACACACACATATATATATATATATCATATCATATATTATATTAATTATATACATATATAATATATATAAAACAAGAAATATACATAATGTATTAAAGCATTCCATGTATTGTATCAAGAAGAGAAACAATGGCCTGATATTTACATCAAAATCCAAATTAATGTTAGTCAAAGTATTAAGGACCTATGTTTCTAAGAAAATAAAAAGTTGACATGTATCCTACATAAAACAAAATGAAAGTAAAAAATAAACTCCATGTGGGGAGGAAAATTACCACACACAAAAAAATAAAATATATATATTGTGACAGAAAGCAAGGAATTGTGCTGGAAGGAACCTATATACCTCCCCAGATTTTGCAAGGTTCTTACTTTGTGTAATTAGCCCCAGGGAAATGTGTTATGTTCCAATGAATGTTGCACTTTAAATATGTGTATATTTGGGCCCTGGGGTGGAGCACCTGGAGAGTAGGGTGGGCCAGTGCTCCACTCCACATTTTGGAAGTTGCTTGGTGAGAAGTCCAGTTCTGGAGTTTGAATCCTAATCTAACTCACCTGAAAAGGATTGTCAATTACCAGTGCTATAAAGTACTCCCCTGCCAAGGAAGAAGGGAGATTGTGTTTGGTTTCTGTGAGTGGAAACAGAGAGCTGAAAACCCTGAAGCAGTAAGGCTGTTTATGTTTATGTTGGGAAATGGACAAGCCATCCAACCCAGTTAGCTGATTATTTTGTTTAGTTAGTGCTCAGAAGAGCAAGGCTTTTGTTTGATATATTTTTGTTACCTTTATACCTTACTGTGCATTTATTTTGGAACCTCAATAAAAGAGCAAGTCAGTTTACCTCATCCAGCGTGTGAAGTGTCTCTAAAGCCTGAAAAGACTGTGTGTAACACCCCGATCCCAGGACAAGGTACCAAGGGAAAGGAGTACTTTTGTCACATATGGTGGAGAATGCGGGCAGCACACGGCAAAGTCTGTAAGTAGGGAGAAAGAGACTGCTGAGAAAATGGAGGATGTCATGAAAGCTTTGCTCCAGTCCACTGCTGTACAGCAAGAGACAAACAGGAGGACTGCAGAGACTAATGCAATACAGCAAGAGAGCATTTCAATACTGCAGCAGCTTGTACTGGCTCAAAAGGAAAATACAGATGCTTTATTCAAGCAAGTTGAAGCAACACAGGCAGCAGCGCATCAAGTGCTCAGAGAGGAGCAGCAGCGTGCCACATGTGTCATACAGCAGGAGATCCAGAGTCTATCACAAAGGCTGGCCAGGGATGCCACAGACTTACCACAATGTCCAAAGGTGATCAGAGTGAGTCACTACTTGCAAAAGATGGTATCCACAGATGATGTAGAGGCCTATCTGATGGCATTTGAGCGAACCGCTGAGCGAGAAGGTTGGCCTGAAGCGGAATGGGCAAGTCTGCTAGCACCGTTTCTTACTGGTGAATCCCAGAAAGCATACTATGATCTGGAACCAGCGGAAGCCAGTGACTACAAGAAGCTGAAAGCAGAAATACTGGCACGCCTGGGGGTGACAACAGCCGTCCGTGCCCAGAGATTTCATTCATGGACTTACAGCCTGGATAAAGCGATTCGTTCCCAGATGTTTGACTTGATACACCTTGCCAGAAAATGGTTGCAGCCAGAGATCAACTCACCCAGCCGCATTGTGGAGCAACTGGTGATGGAAAGATTCCTAAGAGGCTTACCTATTGGGCTTCGTCGGTGGGTCAGCCAGAGCAATCCCCAAACAGCTGACCAATTGGTTGAATTGGTTGAACGGTATATAGCAGCGGGAGAACTGCTTCAACCTCCTGGCCAAGAGAGACCCAAGAATCCGAAAACCTACAACCCCAGCAAATCTGGTAAGACTGTTCCAGGGAAAAGGGGGTCTTTTGATGAGAGAACAGGGTCTTATTACCCAAGAGACAATGTTAAAAGAGAAAAAGACTTTGGGAGGTGGGAAGAGCCTACAAATGAATCAAAAAGTACTAATTATGGTATAAAATGCTTTAAATGCAGAAACTTTGGACATATTGCAAAAGACTGTCCTGAAAATGTTGAACCAATGGAGTGTAATTTTGGTAATAATTGGGAAGGAATTGCACTCTATTCGCAGGTTGTATGTTCTGTGGAAAAAAATGGTTATTTGAATAGTCACCCTGGGTGTACCGTGAATGTGGAGGGAAAAAATATACAGGCATTGCTAGATTCAGGGAGTATGGTTACCCTTCTAGACCAATCCTTATTACAGGATACTCATATTGTTTACTCTGGAAAAGTTGATATTGCTTGTGTACACGGGGATATACATAACTACCCTACTGCAGATATACTTGTTAAAACCCAGTGTGGTACTGTAAACTGCAGAGTGGGGCTGGTACCAAAACTGGCACATGAGATGATTATTGGAAGGGATTTTCCCCATTTTCTAGACCTATGGGCATGTTTTGAAAACCCATCAGGTGAACAGAATGATGAATTTCCTTTTGCAGATACTCTGGCAGATGAGAGATCATGATGATGAGCCTAACAGTATGCAGCACTCCCCTATAAAAACATTAGTTGGTGAAAACCCAGAACAAACTAATGCGGGACCTTCTAGAAGCTCTGAACCAGATATAGAGTTAGTTGATTTAGAGGTTAGGCCTGGTAACTTCAGAAGTGCACAGTGGTCTGACCCAACATTATTGGTAGCCAGGAATAATATTTCTATAAGGAATGGATCCCCTGTCAATCCAGGGAATTCTCTTACTTACCCTTATTTTGAAGTGGATAATGATCTGTTGTACAGAGTTGAGAAAAAAAGAGTCCGTTATTACAAAGCAGCTGTTAGTACCACAAGCCTATTGGCGCACTGTGTTAAACCTTGCACATAGCCATGTTTTGGGGGGTCACCTAGGGGTTGACAAAACAAGAGAGCGTGTTTTGAGGAGATTTTACTGGCCTGGAGTAATTGCAGCTATCAAAAACTACTGTTCGTCATGCCCTGAATGTCAGGTCACTGCGCCCTTTACGGCTTACCGTAGCCCTTTAGTACCCTTGCCTATTATTGAAGTGCCTTTTGAACGTATTGCTATGGATTTTGTGGGTCCTCTGGTGAAATCCAGTAGGGGGCATCAGTATATATTAGTAGTACTAGACTATGCTACCCGTTACCCTGAGGCAATACCTATGCGCACAACCTCAGCAAAGTCCATTGCTAAAGAGTTAATGATGATGTTTAGCCGGGTTGGGATTCCCAAGGAGATCCTATCAGATCAGGGTACTCCATTCATGTCCAAGGTTACAAAGGAACTCTGCAAGCTCCTTCACATTAGACACCTCAAAACCTCTGTTTATCACCCACAAACCGATGGTTTGGTTGAGCGATTTAATAAAACCTTAAAGGCTATGCTGCGCAAAGTAATTGATAAAGATGGGAAAAACTGGGACTTTCTATTGCCCTATTTAATGTTTGCCATTAGAGAAGTACCCCAAGCTTCCACGGGTTTCTCACCTTTTGAATTATTATATGGCAGACACCCCAGGGGATTACTTGACATAGCAAAGGAAACTTGGGAACAAGAAGCAAACCCACATCGCAGTGTAATAGAACACATAACTCAGATGCAGGAACGTATTGAAGCCATTATGCCAATAGTCAGAGAACACATGCAAAAGGCTCAACAAAATCAGCAGAATAGCTATAATAAGGATGCTAGAATTCGAGTATTTCAACCAGGAGACAGAGTACTAGTCTTGGTTCCCACAGTAGAGAACAAATTCCTGGCAACTTGGCATGGGCCATATGAGATTATTGAAAGAGTGGGAGAGGTAAATTATAAAGTAAGGCAACCAGGTAGAAGAAAGGAAGTGCAAATATACCATGTCAATTTGCTAAAACCATGGAAAGAAAGGGAAATTCTGGTTACTACAGAGGCCTCAACCTTCCCTGATAAGTGTAATATTGACCCCGAAGTAAATATCTCAGAGACCCTGTCAATACACCAGACAAGGGAAGTTAAGGAGTTTATTAGATTAAATAAAGAGGTATTCTCCCCAGTCCCAGGAAGGACTAGCGTGATTAAACATGACATTTTAACAAAACCAGGAAAAAGGGTAAATCTCAAACCATACAGAATACCCGAGGCTCGTAGAAAAGCTATCAGAGCAGAGGTTAAGAAAATGTTAGATCTTGGAGTCATTGAGGAGTCACAAAGTGACTGGAGCAGTCCAATTGTGCTGGTACCAAAGCCTGATAATACAGTACGGTTTTGTAATGATTATCGCAAACTGAATGCTATTTCTAAGTTTGATGCATACCCCATGCCTAGAGTTGATGAGCTAGTAGAACGACTTGGGAGAGCTCGGTACCTCACTACACTAGATTTAACCAAAGGTTATTGGCAAGTACCACTCACAGAGCGAGCAAAAGAAAAGACAGCATTTTCTACTCCTGACGGCCTATTTCAGTACAGAGTTTTGCCTTTCGGCTTGCATGGTGCCCCTGCCACATTCCAAAGAATGATGGGCAGAATACTAAAGCCGCATGTGCGCTATGCAGCTGCATACTTGGATGATGTTGTAGTACACAGTGAGGATTGGGAATCTCACCTTCCAAAAGTACAGGCTGTCCTTAACTCAATACAAAATGCTGGCTTAACTGCTAACCCTAGTAAGTGTACGATTGGCCTAGAGGAAGCAAAGTATTTGGGCTACTCTATTGGTAGGGGACTAGTGAAACCCCAAGTTGCTAAAATTGAAGCCATACGAAATTGGCCGAGACCACTGACTAAGAAACAGGTGAGAACATTTCTTGGCCTCATTGGCTATTACAGGAGATTTATATCCAATTTTGCTACAATTGGAAGCCCATTAACTGACCTTACTAAAGCTAATGCTCCAGTAGTGGTAAAATGGTCCCCAGAGACGGAACAAGCATTCAGAAAGCTTAAAGAAGCCATTTGTGCCCAACCAGTGTTGGTAACACCTGATTTTTCTAAAGAATTTATTTTACAGACGGATGCATCTGATGTAGGACTAGGTGCTGTTCTCTCTCAAGAAATTCAGGGTGAGGAGCACCCCATATTATATTTAAGCAGGAAGCTTAATCCCCAGGAAAGAAACTATTCCATTGTTGAGAAGGAGTGTCTGGCTATAAAGTGGGCGGTAGACACACTCTTGGGACGAAAATTCAGACTAGTGACAGACCATGCACCCCTTACTTGGATGAGCCAAAACAGGGAGAAAAATAGTAGAGTAACCCGCTGGTTCCTTAGCTTGCAACCCTATAATTTCTCCATTGAGCATAGGGCCGGGAGTAAACAGGGAAATGCAGATGGTCTTTCGCAGATGCACTCTCTAATGTCCATGGTCGCTCGACCCTATAGGTCTGAGCTGGGGGGGAGGATGTGTGACAGAAAGCAATTAATTGTGCTGGAAGGAACCTATATACCTCCCCAGATTTTGCAAGGTTCTTACTTTGTGTAATTAGCCCCAGGGAAATGTGTTATGTTCTAATGAATGTTGCACTTTAAATATGTGTATATTTGGGCCCTGGGGTGGAGCACCTGGAGAGTAGGGTGGGCCTGTGCTCCACTCCACATTTTGGAAGTTGCTTGGTGAGAAGTCCAGTTCTGGAGTTTGAATCCTAATCTAACTCACCTGAAAAGGATTGTCAATTACCAGTGCTATAAAGTACTCCCCTGCCAAGGAAGAAGGGAGATTGTGTTTGGTTTCTGTGAGTGGAAACAGAGAGCTGAAAACCCTGAAGCAGTAAGGCTGTTTATGTTTATGTTTATGTTGGGAAATGGACAAGCCATCCAACCCAGTTAGCTGATTATATTGTTTAGTTAGTGCTCAGAAGAGCAAGGCTTTTGTTTGATATATTTTTGTTACCTTTATACCTTACTGTGCATTTATTTTGGAACCTCAATAAAAGAGCAAGTCAGTTTACCTCATCCAGCGTGTGAAGTGTCTCTAAAGCCTGAAAAGACTGTGTGTAACACCCCGATCCCAGGACAAGGTACCAAGGGAAAGGAGTACTTTTGTCACAATATATATATATAAATGGGGTGGGTGGGGGTTACAGAAGTATAAACAGAATAAAAATAGGCAGTGAGGGGTATGAGTCAAAATTTCAACAACTCAAAAAACAAGGCCTAAATGGTTGGGTGGTAATGTGTGCACATATCAGAATTTCAAGCAGATCAGGTCTTCTTAATATAGTAAAATTATAAAACTTACTGACACGGAGGGCAGAGCCTGACTATCCGAGAAGATGGCAGCATAATCGAAGAGCTTCACTGAGACCACCCTTTAATCCACAGCAATCATCATTACATATTCCTATTATACTCAAAGCCACCCCTCTTGAAGATACCCGAGCTCCTCTACTACACTGAAATCGCTGCACTCCTCAGTGGCACCGATCTTTAAAACTAGGCCGGCAAAGTCCAGGAAGCCATCTTCCCACCGACCACCCTCAGACTCTGACACAAGTAGCACAGCCCCGTTGGAAAGAACAGAGGCACCCCTAATCAGCAAGCACGATATGTTGCCGAGGATCTCCAAAAGCACCTGAAACAACTAGTGTATGGCATGGCGGAGCTTAAGACCCGCACACACAAGACAGAAGGGAAAATGGAAGAGATGGCTGAAGTAGTGGATGGCCACAGCACATATCTTTGGGACCTTAGGGAGCAAATCCACCTCCTTGAAGAAAGCAAAGGAAGATCTGAGCAACTGCACCTGCCAGAACACCATCTGGATCAGAGGATTGCCGAGACAATTTCTGTAGAACTCCTGCAGAAGAAATTGACAGAGGCATTTAGGGGCCTTCTACCAGCTACAAATGTAGCCCAGCCAAGAGACATCATCACCCAGCTCCATTATTTCCACATCAAGGAGCAGATCCTGGCAGCAGCCAGAGATAGTCCGGTATTTGTAGATGTATACAGCATTCAACAATTTCAAGACCTGGCTCCCAGCACCCTGAGAAATGGAGAGAATTACGGCCCCTCACGTTGCTACTTTCCCATCACGGTCTGCAATATGCCTGGGGTTACCACTTTGAGCTGGCTGCTCAGAAGGAAAATAACTACTATACATTTACCCAAGTGGTGGAGATCCTGGAATTTCTGGATAAACTGGGCATAAAGACAATAGCGCTACCTCCACATCAAAGGCCCAAATGCACCAGACCCCAGGAACCACCTCAGCAACAGACCACACCACTTGGCGCCAAAGCAGCATGCCCGGAGCCAACCAAGAAAACACCAGCCATGCCCTGTGTGATGAACTGGACCAGTTCTTGGAGTGGCATACTTGCCAGCATCTTGCCCTGTGACTGTAGCCCCTGTAATGAATTTTGGGTTAAAGACTCTGGTTGTGCCTTTTGGACTTCTAACAGGAACAATTTAAACTTTTGAAGTGGCACGTCGAGCTCCCAAACTCCCGAAGCCATTGAAAGTGCCATTCGACCAGGTGGTGGTGGCCATCTTGTTCACATGGAGCAAAACCATGAATAGATTTCAGGAGGACTTATGCGCGAATGCCCTTGAACTATTTTTGGCATGAAAAATTTGTGGTTCCCGGTCGGTTACCCAGAGGCACTTAGCCGCAATTCTATGGAACTAGTTTCGTCCTGAAGACTTCGCGGTTCCCGGTCGGTTCTCCAGCGGCACTTAGCCGCGATTCTATTGAACTATTTTCGGCTATGGGACCATGCCTGCGGTCGGCAAAACTATGACTTCCATAACATTTCTGAGCCCCTGAACTGATCTGGGTGATTTTGGATATGTTGGTCACCCAGATCAGAGCTATCAGGGGATGTAACATTTATGGGGATTTTAAGTGTTTTAAGGTATTTTCGCGGTTTTCTAAAAATGTGTGTTTTTTGTGTTTGGAGATAATTGAGTTTAGTATAGTGCTTGACTCAATTATCTCCTAAGTAAAGGGAAAGGCTTATTGTATTGTGTGTGTGAGTGACATGCATTGTAACTCTGTTATCATTGGTTTGTAAGTTTGTGTCCCTGTCCCCAACAAGGGCCATGTGGGTGTACCCCTTGCATGGGGACTGTTATAAAAGGCTAGTGTGGCACCATTAAAATTCAGTGCTGCTTAACCCTCAACACGTAACCTTGTCTCGTGATTGTAGGGAACCACTATACAGCTATACTACTAGCTCTTACAAGAGCTTCACAGCTATACTCTCTTGGAGGAGAGGCCTTCCCACTGAATCCCTGGATCCAGGTGTCTGGTCCAGGGTGGAACGGGACGGCAAGACCCCAGCCAAGCTGCAGCAGTTTGTGGAGTCTACGGTGCTTATGGTGTCCGGTGTGGGTTTTATGGTCCTCAGCGTCAGCTAGGAAACATCGATTGGCAGAGGTACCCAGTCGGGGTGCCAGGTGGTACGTCACACCCTGATACTACTGGAGGCAGCGGAACAGCTCCACAGGAATATACAGACAGAACCCTACTAATCCTGATAAACACCGGGCAGACCAACAGACAGCACCTCATTGTCCTCTAGAGGCCAAAGTACTGAAGCATCCAGGAGACCAGACATGATCTTTGGCCTACCATACATGAAGCACCTACCCCATGTCGACATGTACCAAGACTGCCCTGGAAACTGACAGACACAAAGGAAGGTTTGATAGGTGACTATTCAAATTATTATGATTTAAAAAAAAATAAAATCAAGATTTCACCTTTTTTAAGGACATTGTTCCTTAAGAAATGTTGTTTCCCTTATTTTTTTTTTGTACCTATTACCAAACTCATTCGGCTCTGAAACAAGACGCTATGGGTTACGGCACTTTCCCCCATACTGCCACAGCAAAGGTGATTCAGTAAGACTTTGGCACCCAAAAGGACTCTCAACTTAGATTAACAGTGATGGTCTCAATATAGCACAGAATCCTGCACGTAGGAGATAGCCAATGTACGGAGCTGCAAGCTGTGTAGCGGGTGGGTTGCTGGCTGAAGCAGGCTAACCATTAAGAAACCATCCGCTACGTGGCCTTAAGTCATTCTGCAACCCAACAAGTCCAGCCAGGCTGCAATCGAACCAACCACAATTTCTTAAACCAATACTCCCCTCACCTCCAGAGGCACTCAATGACCTAAATGAGGACAGGGCTGTCAAGGGTTTCTGGAAGAAGCCCCTCTGTGCCCAAAGTGCTACATCCAATTATATGGGGCCTTAAGCTTTCCGGCTCAGAGCCATCGGCCATCTGGGACAGCTCACGGCTCCTTAGATTAATTGACCCTATAAGGGATGTACCACAATGAGCTGAGAAATAGCAAATTGGCCTAAGCTGACAAATGTCAGCTAGCTGGAAGAAAGGCAGGAGTTCATGAACAGGTATGGACAAGTACACTAAAAACTGCCTGACACTACGCTAAGGGGCTTGGGTACCTATACTCTAGCTTTTGAAAAGAGTTATTACTCATTTTTATATATAAATATTTATATATATATATATATATATATATATATATATACTATATTTTTTATTTTTTTTAATTAATTAATATATATATATATATATATATATATATATATATATTATGGTTGGATAGACATATAACAGTAAGTAGGGGTATAAGTACAGATGTGTATAATGGTATATATATCTGAGGATAATGTATATAGGGAAATGTACCTGAGAATTATCCTGACCTATCTCAAGAGGAAAGGGGAAGGCGGAGAACAAAGAAATAGGATTACTCCCACTTAGATGACATAACACACTGTGCACATTGAGGACACCCTTTGGCCCTGGCAGTCCATTTATCGGGCTCTGGCATGTTGCATGACTCACTGTACTGAACCATGACCCCCAGTATGCCTCCATAAAAGTGACTGATGTGGGCTGCACCTGGCAGAATCAAGACACTGCCCTCATGGTAACAGATGTAGCCCAGACCATAGATTTCATTTTAGAGACTTCATCTTCCCCAGACTGGACATTGATGACAGACCACACCCTAGCCTACATGCCTGAGACACCCAAGCTGGCACTTCATTAGGGTAAAATCTGGTTGAAGGAAGCTAACCACCATTACCCAGACAACATTCTTTCTCTTTTTCTGACTCACATCGATATCCACCTGTACTTTCTCTAACTTAATATACCTATCCGTTTTTCCTGACCCGACGGGCCCAACATATCACAGACCTGCCCAGTCATCTGCCCATCACTAACTAGCCAGATTGATAAGCCCTCCTCACACTTCCCGATCTTGCTTCCGTATCACACACACACACTTTTTTTTCTCCCCTACCTCCTTCCCTCTTTCCTCTCTTCCTCATGATCCCACACCACCCCATCTTACTATGACCAATCAAGGTGATATGCACCTCCATCAATGCCAAAGGCTTGAACATACCAGTGAAAAGACACACACTCATGTGTTGGGCCTCCCGAACGGTGTCAGACACAAACATGCTCCAAGAAACACATTTCACAGAACAACGGCAGTACCCATTAGTGAAAAGACAGTTCAAAAGACTCTACCTAGCAATAGTATGTAGCCATACCATTACGCATCATAAAAGGAAAAATAGGATCATGCTGTACTTTTTGGGAAAAGCTCCAAAACCTCAACTAAAGCACAAGAGACATTAATCAGGTTCCTAGAGGCATTAAATTTGCCCAAACCCTCTGACATAGCTAGAGAAACTATAGTAGACTAAATGAGGTGGAAGAGCTCAAAGCAGTGCTCAATTGCTCAAACCCTTAAAAAATCCAAGGCCAGATGGCTTCACAGCTCTTTACTACAAAACATTTTGCAGACAGCTACTACCACACCTCTGCAGAGTCTTCAATTCCCTGCTCGGAGGCCAACCACTTCCCCCCAATATGCTCATGGCCAACATATGTCTGATAACGAAACCACAAATAGTCCATTTAGACCATTACTGACCTATTTAGTACCTCAACACCAACCTCAAACTTATCACTAAAAGAACTGTCCAACTGACTCAACCCTTTACTAGGCAAAGTGATAACAACAAGCAGCAGATAACTCCAGAAGAACACTCAACACCGTTTGGTACACAACCAGACAAACTATTCCCACAGTTCTGATATCACAAGATGCTGATAATAAAAAGAAAGTTCAGCGCACTCCCTTATCCACTAAATAGCAACTCCAGTGCTGAAAGATTGTTACTTTTTAAAAAAACACCTAATCTAGGAAAGTATAATGGGGGTTTAGTTATATTATATGATCATACATTGCATAAGCCTGCCACAATGTCAATGTCTTTGGCCCTAACCTTACCACTAAACCTACCCCTAACCCTACCACTACCCCTAACACTGCCCCTACCCCTAACACTAACCTTAACCCTACCCCTACCTCTACCCCTAACCCTACCCCTCTACTGCTAACCCTAGCCCTAACCCTAACCCTAATCCTACCCCTACACTTGTCTTTTGTTTAGTTTTAGTTTTTTTTAGATGATATAAGTCACTTTAGGTGATTGCTGCTTAAGTTTATGACTATATATATATATACATATTTTTTTTTTAACTTTTATATCTTAAAGCGCTATCCACATTTTGGGTTGTTTGTCCACGATTAATTAACTCACTTGGCAAATCCCTTTAGAGGTAATTTGAGCTGGTAACTCTCCCTCTCAGTTTTCAGAACTTCTGTAATTCGATGTCAAAGGAATTTTCAGACTTTGCATGGCTGCTGTTACAAGCTAAGTGTCATAACAGTTTTGACTGACTGCCAAGATGGCCAGACACATTATCTGTCATTCTGGTGGGCTGACAACAACATTCAGCTTAATTCAAATACGTACCACAGCAACCAACCTTCACCAACTGTGGGATAAGTCTGGCAACCTTATGAGAGCACAGGATTGCACCTGTGTGAAGGGTAGAGCCACCTGAGCAATTGAGACACAGTCCTGCTAGCTGCCTCTGCAGACAGGAGAAACAGACAATTTGCCAGCCTGAAGAGAGCTGAATACTGGTTCCATTCTGGACCCTGTTGTCCCCTCCCTTGACTGGTGGAGGTTATCCCAGTCCCAACTGTGGAGGCATTACTTGCCACTTGAAATACCCCATCCACTTGCATATTCTGCATCACATTGTAGAATCAAGATGGCCACCTACACTGCTTTAATGTGCCTCACAGCCTGGGTAATGGAACAAAGATGGGAAGAAATATTCTTGTTGAAATTTGAGGATCTGTGTACATTTTTGGCATTGAATCTAAGGGTAAACACCTCAGCTCATGCTTTCTGCTGAAATACTGGCTCTGGATGCTGCCTCGGCCACTTATGCTCTTTCTGGGCTGGATCTCAGCTGGAAGATGTTCCAGACCATGACCTGGGGAAGTTTGCCATGCATTTTGTGGTTGAAATTAATGCTATATTACAATTCACAGTTTAGCAATTGAAACTCCATCTTGCTTGAAGGCAGAATCTAAATGACAGACACATATTTTTAACTATGTTGATTGAAAAGAGACCAGATGTGTGTCCATTTGTTTAAACAAACCAAGTCATACAACTTGGAATGTGGCTAAAATAACATTCATATCTCTTACAGCCTTACATTGCATTAAGAATAGCACATACTTAAGAATATATCATTTTAACCTGATCATATAAAAGACATTACTCCTCTTTAATAATTTTTTTTAATTAATATATAGCATATATTATTTTTTTATTCTAACACTATGCATTAATTAATAATGACATATTTACCTAATACACATATATCTATACTCTAAAACAATATTGTCACAGTGTAACTAAAACCCAGAAACATATGCAATAACATAAAATTAAATTATATACCCATCTTATAAGCAATTACTTATAATTTATGAGTGTCTATACCTTACTGTGTTAATTCTTAATTCTACAACATTCTGTTCACACTTTGAGGTGACTCTTAGGACAGATACAGTTGCAAGAAAAAGTATGTGAACCCTTTGGAATGATATGGATTTCTGCACAAATTGGTCATAAAATGTGATCTGATCATCATCTAAGTCACAACAATAGACAATCACAGTCTGCTTAAACTAATAACACACAAAGAATGAAATGTTGCCATGTTTTTAATTGAACACACCATGAAAACATTCACAGTGTAGGTGGAAAAAGTATGTGAGCCCCTAGACTAATGACATCTCAAGAGCTAATTGGAGTGAGATGTCAGCCAACTGGAGTCCAATCAATGAGATGAGATTGGAGGTGTTGGTTACAGCTGCCCTTCCCTATAAAAAACACACACCAGTTCTGGGTTTGCTTTTCACAAGAAACATTGCCTGATGTGAATGATGCCTTGCACAAAAGAGCTCTCAGAAGACCTACGATTAAGAATTGTTGACTTGCATAAAGCTGGAAAGGGATATAAAAGTATCTCCAAAAGCCTTGCTGTTCATCAGTCCATGGTAAGACAAATTGTCTATAAATGGAGAAAGTTCAGCACTGCTGCTACTCTCCCTAGGAGTGGCCGTCCTGTAAAGATGACTGCAAGAGCACAGCGCAGACTGCTCAATGAGGTGAAGAAGAATCCTAGAGTGTCAGCTAAAGACTTACAAAAGTCACTGGCAAATGCTAACATCCCTGTTAGCGAATCTACAATACGTAAAACACTAAACAAGAATAGATTTCATGGAAGGATACCACAGAGGAAGCCACTGCTGTCCAAACAAAACATTGCTGCACGTTTACAGTTTGCACGAGAGCACCTGGATGTTCCACAGCAGTACTGGCAAAATATTCTGTGGACAGATGAAACCAAAGTTGAGTTGTTTGGAAGAAACACACAACACTATGTGTGGTGAAAAAAAGGCACAGCACACCAACATCAAAACCTCATCCCAGCTGTGAAGTATGGTGGTGGGAGCATCATGGTTTGGGGCTGCTTTGCTGCGTCAGGGCCTGGACGGATTGCTATCATTGAAGGGAAAATGAATTCCCAAGCTTATCAAGACATTTTGCAGGAGAAAATAAGGCAATCTGTCTACCAGCTGAAGCTCAACAGAAGATGGATGTTGCAACAGGACAATGACCCAAAGCATAGAAGTAAATCAACAACAGAAGAAAATACGCCCAGTCAGAGTCCTGACCTCAACCCGATTGAGATGCTGTGGCATGACCTCAAGAAAGCGATTCACACCAGACATCCCAAGAATATTGCTGAACTGAAACAGTTCTGTAAAGAGGAATGGTCAAGAATTACTCCTGACCGTTATGCACGTCTGATCTGCAACTACAGGAAACGTTTGCTTGAAGTTACTGCTGCCAAAGGAGGTTCAACCAGTTATTAAATCCAAGGGTTCACTTTTTCCACCTGCACTGTGAATGTTTACATTGTGTGTTCAATAAAAACATGGCGACATTTCATTCTTTGTGTGTTATTAGTTTAAGCAGACTGTGATTGTCTATTGTTGTGACTTAGATGATGATCAGATCACATTTTATGACCAATTTGTGCAGAAATCCATATCATTCCAAAGGGTTCACATACTTTTTCTTGCAACTGTATATTAGTTGGGTAAAAATATAGTCTGCTTATCAACTCAAAGTCTGGAAAGTGCTGAATTAAAACCTTTGATGTGTCACTACCTCCATGATGGAGTAACCATAAAATGGCCACTCTGTTACGCATTTTTCATAATGGTTTCCAGTTAAATCATTAAGAGAGAGTGGTTATTGAAAAAAATTATTAAAATAATTATGGGACAATTGCACCACTTAGTGGCCAAATTGGAACTTTTAACCACTAGGATGATGTCATCACTCATTATTATTATTATTTTATTTATATAGCACCAGCAAATTCCATAGCACTGTACAATTGGTGGATTAACAGACACGTTATCATAGTGTACACCAACCCATCCATTTCCATTGGTCACTTCATAAATTTGGATATGAATTTAAGGAGTTAAGAGATTGCTTAAACATAGCAACATAGGAGATGTTGAACTAACTGTTTTGAAACAGGTAAAAAGGTGATATTGAGGATAGTTTGGAGTGTAATAAGAGATGAGTGAAAAGAGATAGAAGGATCACGGTTATAGAGGGATTTGAGCATGAGGGTAAGGCATCAAGAGATACTGCTGGTATGCTGGAAGCCAGTTGAACTGTTGTAGAAGGTGTTGTCAGGTATGGTCAGAATTAAGCATGTTAAAGAATATACAGGCAGCAGCATTTTGGACTTGAAGTGGAATAATGAATTGTTGTGAAAGACCAAGTAGAATAATCAAGCCAGGTGAAGTTGAGGGAATGGATAAAGAGTTGCAAAAGAGATTCAGAAAACTAAATAGGTGAAAATGCCAGACAGAAGTCACAGTGACAGTGGTTATGTGTTTTTCAAATAAAAATGAGGATATAGGATGAGGGGAGAATGGAGTATGTAAAGAAAGAGAAGGAGATATTAATGTTATCTGGAAATAAAAGGGTATTGTAGCCTTGCAATGAGATCAGAGAGAGTGGCAATATAGAGGTAGAAAAGGAAAAAACCGAACCCTGTGGGACACCAATTGGAAGCAGGTTCAGCAGTGTTGATGTATTGTTGAAGGAAACTTGATAGGATCAATCAGAACATCTAAGGATATTGTTACAAAAACTGCAATTTTTTTTGTTTTGCTAATGTATTTTGAATTGAAATACAGATGTATAATTTATATGTAATATCGATATCTAAGGGTTGAAACATCTTGACATGTACAAATTAGATCATCTTTTTCTCCACACTACAGCAAGGTCGTTTGAAATCAAAAGGGAAAACAGTAAAATACGCTATTGCAAAAATAACCTTGAGCTAGAGGAGGAGTCCCAGGTGTAAGCATGAGAAGGATTTTAATTTGTTATGATTCACACAACATATAAATGTGACAAGTAAATTTCAATAATTTATCCAGTGCATTTGGATCTTTGTACAATGAAGCCCATATAATGGGCCATATTATGTAGTGCAAGGTTTGTATCCATGTGAGATTGATCACATTAATATATTTAATTTCATTTTTTGAAAAGTGTATGTAAGATAAAATATATTTGTATATGTGAGATATCAGACTTGTAGACACCAAGATAAAGGTAAGGAAAATCTGCCCTAAAAATTACACTAAAAATGTATTTCACCAAAAGGTCATACATTTAAACATAATATTACTATAAATAACTATTAATTAAAAGTCATTACTATAGTCATAAGTATTTTACTTTATATAATTTTATACATTCTGTAGTATCTACTTGTTGACCCTATTTTATTCAGTAATTTGATTAATCTTTTTTATTTTGATCTATTGTTTGTACTATTTTATTTACTTCTTGTTGGGGATAAAATCAGTCCCCAGTTTCAGAATGTATTGTCTTTGGTCTGTCTGCACTAAAACTTCCAGTGATTTACCTTTCTTTTGCTATTTTCGTGTTTACTATAATCATTACATGAGATTATTTGCTCATATGCAAGATTGATTTTAAGTGTGTTTTAGCCAACCTTTTTAAAGATTGCATTCAGTAAATATCAAATTAAGGGATGTCCCTCAAATGATGCAAGTGAGACACAGTTTAAGACCATAGTGAATATCCTTAGTAGTAGAACATACGTACACTATATATTGTGAGAGATATACTACGTATGTTTAGGTTATCCAACATAATATGGAAACTAGAACGTTTTAGTTATTCTGACCACTAAAAGGAAATTAAGATTATTCTTTTGTGGTTTTGCTGTTGTTATACAAATAAATCTTATTTCAAACCAATATCAAGTTAGGTTACCATATTATGGCTTCAATTTAATATTGTTGGATAAACTTTCCAAATAATTTATAAACTGATTTTTAAAGCATATTAAAACAAAAACAAAAAAAATCTAAAATATATCAAAGTATTAAAATAATTTTCATAAAATTTAATCATTTTAAATGTTTATTCAAAACTATTAAATCAATTTGAAAGTTTATTCAACAATGTTAAATCAGGGCCTATATGTTTCGTATTTCTATTTATCACTGTACATATTTGTATAGATTGAAAAATGACTAATCAACAAATGACTTGCAAAATATTGAATTATGGTGAATTGAAGATTGAATCACAACATTTATATTGAGATAGTAAAGCTTTTTTTCCTACATTTATAATTCAGTTTTCAATTTGCCGTGATTCAGAATTTAGTGGGGAAAATATCCAAAAATGTTTTTATAATATCTTGTGAAATTTTGCTTAAGCACAGTTTTGATGCGCATGGCATTTTTTTTGTCAAAAAACAAAAGAATGGTCTACAAATAACTGAAATTATCAATATTATCTAATATTAAAAGATAATGTGTTCTTCCATTCTTAAACAATGACCTATGATGAGTCATCAACTGGCTTTCACATTTTGAGACAAAAACTAATTTGGTTGAGATGGAGATTACTTTCCTAACTGTTGTTTTTTGTTTACATTTTCTACTTTGTTGTCTGCTTGCCAATTGAAAACTAAATTAGAAATTGTAGGTAATAAGAGATGATTAAAAAAAAAAAAATCTTCAAGTCTCCACAATTTGGTGCAAAGTGAATAAACCATTGAAAATTCACATACTAAAGTATTGCAACAAAAATAAAAGAAGCTAAAATGGAACAATAAACAATAAACCAATTGGACAACTCTGTTTAAAAAAAAAATGAATGATTTGTAATTTTACGTATACATCTTGTAAGTTCTCCAACTCCAACTATTTTGACTAAACATTTGAAATGTAATGCTCAGTTTCTACCATTTTCTGATTCAGTTATTAACCATGAAAGGAGTTAATTCATTAATTGGGAATCACAAGAGTGTTAAAGTTTGGCTTTTTTGTGTTACAATTTGCAGTTCCATTTGTCATTTCTTCGTTTTCCAATTTCGTGAATATTATATATTGCCAGTAGTGGTGTTTTGTTTTTAATGCTCCAGCTATTCAACTAGAATGTTTGCATGACATTTCATTCATACTACACCCTGTTCCAAATTATTATGCAAATTCTATTTACGTGTCACAAAGATTAAATATTTTGGTTTTCAGTTTAACTCATGGATGATATTGTGTCTCATGGCTCTTTTGATCACTGAAAACAATCTTGGACACCTTTGATAATTAGATTGCCAGGTAAACACAATTTAAAGAAAAACTACTAAATGAGGGTGTTCCACATTATTAAGCAGATCACCATTTTCATGCAATATGGGGAAGAAAAAGGATCTCTCTACTGCAGAAAAGAGTGAAATAGTTCAATGCCTTGGACGAGGTATGAAAACATTAGCTATTTCATGAAAGCTTAAGCATGATCATCGCACTATTAAGAGATTTGTGACTGATTCAGAGCACAGAAGGGTTCGTGCAGATAAAGGCACATTGAGGAAGAATTTTGCCAGATCCATGCATCGGATCAAGAGAACAGCTGCTAAAATACCATTACATAGCAGCAAACAGATATTTGAACCTGCTGGTGCCTCTGGAGTCCCACGGACATAAAGGTGTAGAGTCCTCCAGAGTCTTGCAACTGTGCATAAACCTTCTATTTAGCCACCACTAACCAATGCTCACAAGCAGAAATGGCTGCATTGGGCAGAAAAACACATAAAGACTAATTTTCAAACAGTCCTGTTCACTGATGAGTGCCGTGCAACCCTGGATGGTCCAGATGGATGGAGTAGTGGATGGTTGGTGGATGACAAGGCTGCGACATCAGCAAGGCGGTGGTGGAGTCATGTTTTGGGCTGGAATCATGGGAAGAGAGCTGGTCGGCCCCTTTAGGGTCCCCGAAGGTGTAAAGATGACCTCTGAAAAGTATGTGGAGTTTCTGACTGACTACTTTCTTCCCTGGTGCAGAAAGAAGAACTGTGCTTTACGTAATAAAATCATCTTCATGCATGACAATGCACGATCTCATACTGCAAAGAATACCTCTGCATCAATGGTTGCTATGGAGATAAAAGGAGAGAAAGTCATGGTGTGGCCTCCATCCTCCCCTGACCTCAATCATATTGAGAACCTTTGGAGCATCCTCAAGCAAAATATCTATGAGGGTGGGAGGCAGTTTACACCCAAACAGCAGCTCTGGGAGGCTATTCTGACATCTTGCAAACAAATTCAAGTAGAATTAAAAAGGTTTTCTAAAAAAAACAAACTAATGTTTTACTGCCTATGCATTACTTAGGAAATAAGATAAGAGGAAAAGGATAAACAAAGAGGGTGCCATGAGTTGTGCCATGTGGTCGCTGATATCAAATAAGGGGTCCTATGTTAAAATGTAACGTGACCTGTTAAAATGTTTAAAAAGTTAAAATGTTGTTAGAAGTTTGATTGAAATAGCTTTTGATTTCAGTAAATATGCTACAAACACAACAAATGACAATTTTCAGTTCTTTACAACCTATAAAGTGTTTTGAAACGTACTGTGCATAATAAATTGGAACAGTGCTTTGTAAGTTTTTTATGTTTAAAAAAAATACTATTATCATTAGGAGGTTTGTTCAATACAATTTTAATTGTACTCTTAATAAATGATAACATGAAAATTATGCTGACTATTATTTACATCAATTATTTAGGTAAATGAGAAAAATATCATTTGCATAATAATTTGGAACAGGGTTGTAGTGGAGTAGTAGGGGTTAATCCAAGAGCTCTCCGCTGGGAACAAAGATTCAGCATACAAGAATACAGGAACACAGCATAATCCCCCTCTCCAAGGACTAGACGACACATAGTCTTTGAGTCAACTGAGGTCTTTATTCACAGTTCTGCTTTTATGCATTTTTCCCATGCAAGGGAGGTAACTTTCATAATTATTACAGTATCCAATCACATAGTGGTTACCTCCCCTACATCTCCTCCCCTTATATTAACAGTTAACGTTATTAATAGGTACACAGTTTTCCCCAATTCGTGGATGTACCCTAAATACAGGGGGTACACCTTTGAATGAGGGGTCCCCTGGTAGCCCTGATCTAGGTGAGCAACATACTCAAAATTAACCCAGATCGGACCAGGGGTTCGGGAGTTATTGCAGGATAAAGATTTGACCGACCGCACGGGCATAGTAGCCGAAAATAGTTCCATGAATTCTGGCCCTGCGGTCGGTCTCTTTTCATGAATCAAAAGTCCCGAAAGTCTATGGCATCCAGGCTTCACTTATCATTCGGATGAATCCCCTAGTTCGTGGGATTCCACATACTGAATGCTGGGGTGTTCGGGTGGTTTGTTCGTTACTTTTAGGCGTGCTGGAGGTCTTAGCTGTACTTGGTTAGTCGAATGCCCGATTTGAGTTCCAGGCATTCGACAACCAAGTACCGCTGTTCGTGCATAAGATGGCCGCCGCCACGTGTTCAGTAGGAAAAATGGCGGCCGCACACGAACTCTCCATTAGCACCCTTTGCAACATTGTTGCCTTCGGTAATAAGGGGCACACAGCCACACCGGGGTGGTCCCTCATTCGGCAGTTTACTAGTGTAAAACTGCAGTGTAGATAGTTTGTGAACCGAGTCTCTGGTGATTCCTGCCTTAGCAAACATACGTCCATTATAATGCAAGCGTTTATTCGCATAGAACAGTCAGTCTCTTAGTGGCATGGTTTGCCACAAGGGTGTATACTCTTTATGTTCTTTTGCTTTTTTTTGTTTATACTATTTTTGGGATTGCAGTGATTGCCACATATCCACTATGTGTCTTCCTTGCTTCTCTCTGAGACTAATTTTGACCAGAGACCATAACAAGTGATTACATCACACTAAGCAGATTGCAGGTAAGATAAATAAACAAAGAATAAACCAGAAGAAAGGTAGTGCCAATAATAAAATAGTATCTATAAAAATATAAAGATATATTATAAAATAAGATAAAATAGAATAAAATAAAAAGTCCACTGTAAAAAGTCAAACCAAAAGGAAATAAAATACCAATTGTAGGGGAACAGCAGAATCTTAATAAATGTAAGTGTCTTTCATGGGGTTCTGAGTCATGTACGGCTCAGAGTCCAAGAGTGCATATGTAGAAAAGACAAAAGAAAAAGTTCCAATGGTACAGTATGTTTGAATATTAAAGCTGTACAAATAACAAATAGGTCCTACTCACATTTACTGGAGCTAAGGCCAGCTCTGGTATACACAGCACAGAATGGTATTATCCACACTTCTATGATATATAGGTAGGTAGAACTCTTAGTTATACAAAGAACAGATAGGTCCTACTCACATTTACTGAAGCTATAGGGTATATAGGTAGGTAGAACTCTTAGATCTCTCAGCGTGGTATCGTTAAGGGGAGCCCAGGGTAATATAAAACAGATTAAAAAAGAGAGAAAAATAGTGCTCTCTGTATGTATAAAACCCATGAATAATAACAGTATATGTATTGTACTCACATTTGGTCAAGCAAACTCACTGCTCGATGTATGGGGTGCAGGTGGTATGATCCCCACCCTGGATTCTTTGGTGAGGTCCTCACTGGAGTCAATAGTCAGGATGCCAGGCAGTTGATAAAACAAATAAAATAACATAAATAAAAGGAGTATGGCACAAATATTGTATAAAAATAGCCAATAATCCTTTAATAATAAAACAAAACCAATTAAAAATCTTCTACAATGTGTTTCACCTCTCAAAGGCTTTCTCAAGTAGAGATAGTTAAATAGCTTCTTTTAATCTCCCTTTTTATAATGAAATTTACCCTAAATCAAAATGAAAAAAAGGAACACAGTTTTTTGAGATTAGAGGGGTCCTTTAAAAATGAAACATGATGATGTGCATTACAGTTATGTAAAACAAATCTATTACATAACATGAAGCAATATCCACAAAACCAAACCTTATTCTTGCATTACTCATATAAAACATGTAGTAATTGCCTGAAAGCAATTTGTCTTACCACTTCAGTGAACAAAATGGTTTGCAAACAAGTTTATGTAGTCACAGATCCAATGACAAATGAGAAGTAGATAGAAAATCTATGCTTGCAAGCAGTATTCTTCCAGACACTTTGATGTAAGCTATTGAGGGACATAGACCATGATTTTACCTTTGTGGATCCTATGTGGGAGTGGAAAATGCCCTGTGTCAATCCTAGTATGAGACTAATTAGGTTAGGTTATTGATGTACCTACATACTTGCTGTTTTCCTTACCACAACTTTGATTGGGAGATCATTGATCATAGTGGATTCTGGTGGTTAAGTTACTGCTGTACCAGTCCCCTGCCAGTGGCACAGTGCCAACTTTGAGCGTTAGCTTGACAGCCTGTCTAATTTTTCCTAGTTTGAGATTGGGGTCTTAGGTTACAGTTGTGCTTAGAAAACTTTAAGTTGGATATATATATATAGTCTGTTTAATTGTTTATTTGATCCGAGTGTGAGATTGGAGTTTAGCCACTGCCATGGCCTCTTACACCAACTTTGAATTGTACAAATAAAGATAAAGGTAGGGGGCGCAAAAGATAAGTGTAATAGAAAGATATTTAAACAAATTTAGGCTTATTCACACTTGTCCATCAACATACGTGAGTTCAGAAAAAAATACAAAAGTGGATGTGGACAAGAATAAAGGTGCTTAATATATTATTTAGTGTGAATTATAGAATACAGCTGCTATGTGCACTTTTAGTGAATACTCCAAAAGACACTATAATTATAAAACATACAAATAACAAAATACCAAGTAGTGATCAGAGTGCAAAAGACTTCAAACACAGCTTGATGTAAGTGCATCGCTAAATAGTGATATAGAATTTATTATAATACACTTACCCCTTACAGTATATGTGGGGTATACATGTAAAAATAAACAAAAAAATATATATATAGAGTAGTATTATCTGATATGTTGGAAGGTATATCAAATGAATAAGAAGAGTAAAACTCACATTTGGGAGAGCCTTTTATAAGGATATAGGCTCTAAACACAACAGTGTCTTTGCCTTTAAAGGCAATAATACCTTGAAGTAGGGGGCGTTCTTCCTTTTTTCGTCGGTAAATTATATCTCAAATGAAACATAGAAAGAGATTCCTTGGTGCAGATAGTATGAGCAGATAGTAGAAATTAAATATATAAGCTCAATTGCTCACCTTGTTTAGAGCCTTTTAAACTGACTCTAAGTATTGTAGGCATAGATGTCAGTAACCAGATGGCACTTCCCTCTTATGGATATCACAAATATGGAGAGGAGATGGATTATGGATGACTAACAATATAATTTATTTATACACAAAATAAACATAAATAAAATATACATATGTATTATAAAAAGAATCCTCTCCCTCCTCTGTTCAGAAACGCGTTTCGCCGTCTTTTATCGGCTTCCTCAGTCTGTATTTGTGATTCCCTTGGTATCCGGTTTTAAATCTTCCTCTTTTGCGCCTTTTTCGGCCGCCGGGTTTCACTTCCGGTTTGGCGTCGTGACATCACTTCCGGGTCGGCTCGAAATTGCCGATACATCACTTCCGGATTTTAGTTCCTACTACAAATCCCGGCATGCTTCACTTCTACTTCTGAACTATAGAGTCCATTTCCACACTTGTCACACTTTGACACAGTGTATGGAAGAAAAGTCCATCTTAGTAGCTCAAAGATATAGAAATATATTAATAATACATAAAACATATACATCTTTATTTAAAACCAAAACATATATAGTATATACCAATTCTTTTGGTTTATATCTAGTATTATATAAATATTTTAAAAAAATTAATAAAAAGCAATAAATATGAATAATAAATACATTAACATCCCAAATCCTACCAAAAATAAATGTATTGCAGATTAAATATTGTTATTGATGTAAAAAATAAAAAAAAATGTTTTATGGGAAAAAATGTATAAAAGTTGAATCATAAAATACAAGATCAGAATCTAAGCAACCTAAATATCAATAATAATTAAAATATTAAGTAAATATTATACAAGTTACAGAAAATGGCAAATTTATACTTATTCACACTTGTTTATCAATATACGTGAGTTTAACCTAAATATAAAAACAATCCTTAGCATAATACTGTAACGTATATGACATTGTAATATAGGTGATAAATTTACACCTCACACTTTGCAGAGCCAAGTATAGTAGGCTCTGACTATAAAGGCTTTTCAAAGATCTCTTATTCTGATGTTTCTCCTCTCCTCCACTTGTTAGAGTACCAATACTGGTGCCAGTAATCAGCAGAGTAATGATACAGGTACAGAGTGGGGATATTTAAAGATGACTTTAATAAAATAAAGTAGATATTAAAAGAGATGATGAATACATGCAAAATAAAATCTTGGAAAATTTCGAATAACACTGACACGTTTCGACCAATTTGGTCTTTCTCAAAGTGTATAGTGTCCTTCTCCACTTCCTGGCTTTTATACCCAATTGGAGTTTTCATTTGGCGCCAATCGTTCACTTGCCGCCTTTTTTTCTCATTCACCCATTTCCGTCCAAGTGAGATGACGTGTTTCCATTTACGTTCTGATCTCCATACGTCCAACTTTGAATTGCTGATTTAGAGTTTGACAGTGCATTTTTGTTAACTGTTTGTAGAAATAAACACTTTTTTTTCTAAATGTGTTGTGCAAGTGTGTGAGCACTGCATGTAATATAGTGCAGTACATAGTTTCTTAAAGTGAAATGCAATAATGATACTACATTATTAGCAAATCCAGCAATCTGCAACTAATCACCTTTTGGGGATTTATAAAGTTTTGTTA
>OW240922.1:84972644-84983146 GCA_933207985.1 Pelobates cultripes
CTAGGTCTTGGAGTTCAGTGATCTTAGCACTATATGCATCTCTGTTGTTCTATTTCTCTTAACTCCTTTTCTAGTTCCCCAACAATTGTAGTTGTTCTCAAAGCTGCAATTTTTAAACAATCCCTTTTGTCCATTGCTTCCTCCATTTTATTTGTTGTTTCCAAATTATGCTGCCGTAAATCTACAACTATGTCTATTAGGCCTCCTATTGTGGCTACAACAGCTTGTGTAACCAAACTTTTTCTTTTCTTTGTTCTATACTTTTTGTTATTTACAATTTGTGTTAGTACATCCATTAATCTCTCCTCTTTTTCACTGTCTGGGTTTGCTGGCTCTGGAAGCTCATATGGACCATCATGTTTTTGAATATGTTTCCTAAAGTACTCACGCACTTCTGTGGAAAAGTATTTGGCCCCTTGAAAAGACATTCTTACTCTTTTACTCACCCAAGTAAGAACCCAATTTAAATCAATTTGCAACTAAAGTATCACGCTTCTGAATAGCCAACAATAGTTGATGTCTATTCAGTAGGCCAGGTGTAAATAGAGAAAACAAAAAAACAAAACTCAATTACCTTTGTATACTAAACACAATGGGTGGGGAACACAATATCCACAACTCTACTGTGAAGCTTGACTTAAGATTTGGCCTAAACACACGCCCAGTTTTGTTATATGTAGCACAATGGACTAGTATCCACAATGCAAATTATATTTACCTTAGTATGGTGAAGGTAATAATTGCTAATTAATTTCAAAACCAGTAGTGCCAAAATTAGCATATTAAAATATAACAGCAAGACCTGGAGGGTAGGAGTTATACCTGAACTAGGATATTCAAGACACAAAGTATGGAAGCCTATAGTGTATTAAAATGCAGGCCTGAAATTAATAAAAAAAATAAAAAATAATAATTTCTCTAGGCCTGTACTATGATAGAATATTTGAAACACACAAAAAAAACTTTATTATATCTTTGTTTTATGTAGCAAAATACGCTGGTACAATATAAAGGATTAAAGAAGAAAAAAAAATATATGCATTTTTTTTTTTTTTAAGTAATAGTAATATATTCAAAATTGTGGCCTGGTGCCCAAGCTTGTATATTAAAATGGAGGTTTGCACTAGGATACAAAAGAATCAAATCAGCATTCAAATACAAAAAGAAGCCGCATGGCAGCCTACTATAGTGTATTAAATGCAGGGCTAGGCCTGTACTCTGATAACTCAACTCAGATATTTGAAGCACACAAAAACAACCTGTATGATACCTTTGTTTTATGCAGCAAAATAAGCTAGTACAATATAAAGGATTAAAGAAGAAAAAAAAAAAATATATATTTTTTTAAATAATAGTAATGTATTCAAAATTGAGGCCTATGCTGGTAGTGTAATCAAATCAGCATTCAAATACAAAAAGAAGCCGCATGGAAGCCTACTATAGTATATTATAATGCAGGGCTCGGCCTGTACTCTGACACAACACAAAACACAACAAAACTCAACTCAGATATTTGAAACAACCTGTATTAGACCTGTGTTTTATGTATCAAAATAAGCTAGTATAATATAAAGGATTAATATATTCAAAATTGAGGCCTATGCTGGTACTGTATTAAAATAAAGGATTAAAAACAATAATATATTCAAAATTGAGGCCTATGCTGGTACTGTATTAAAATAAAGGATTAAAAACAATAATATATTCGAAATTGAGGCCTATGCTGGTAGTCTATTAAAATAAAAATGTAAAAAAATAAGGCCTGAAAAACTACAAGGCCTGAACTATAGTAGTCAAATCAGCATTCAAATACAAAAAGAAGCAGCATGGAAGCCTATTAAAATGCAGGGCTAGGCCTGTACTCTGTCAAAACCCAATAAAACTCAACTCAGATATCTGAAACACACAAAAAAACTAATAATATATTCAAAATTGAGGCCTGATGCCCAAGCTTGTATATTAAAATGGAGGTCTACACTAGGATACAAAAGAATCAAATCAGCATTCAAATACAAAAGCCGCATGGAAGCCTACTATAGTGTATTACAGGGCTAGGCCTGTACTCTGATAGTCAATACACAACAAAACTAAACTCAGATATTTGAAACCCACAAAAACAACCTGTATTATACCTTTTGATTTATTTAAGCTAGTACTACTATTATTAAAAACAATATTGAGGCCTAAAAATGAAGGCCTGAAAAACTACTAGGCCTGAACTATGGTAGTCAAAACACAACAAACTCAGGTATTTGAAACAGACAAAAAAAACTAATATATTCAAAATTGAGGCCTGATGCCCCAGCTTGTATATTAAAATGGAGGCCCAAACTAGACTCCACACACAATCAGCCCTTGATTTCCCATGCAGAGGATAATTAAACAAAGTACTTTTTTTTCTCCCCCAAAAAATAAATCTGACTATCTATTACTGTGTTATTACCTCATAAATAACCTTTGTAGAAGTCTAAAATTCGTGGTCGCCAAATGTGGTGTATCACCAAATTAATATATACTACACAAGGTTCGTCTACATTAAAAAGTATTTATTAAAAGGCAACAACACAATACTATAAATGTATCACAAACACACAGCCCAGACCCACGGAGCAACAACCCTTTTTAAATCTATCTATCTATATAGTAACCCCTTCCCCACACGTTTGATCTCACCCACGGTTAGGCCTTCACATCTAGTAATGGCTCACTGCTGCAAGTTCAACATCACATCCACCAAGGAAGAAAAGGAAGCAACAGAGAGTAACATGGTTCACCATGCTAGCACATGGCATCTGCACATCTGCTCTGCAGCACAGCCAAGAAGGAACAGAGAGGAATGGAGAAAGGGGGGAGTGGTTATCTCTTTCTTGACTTGTAAAGGTATTGAATTACCAATTAACATTTCAAAAGGGTAAAGCTTATCCCACTGTAAGAAAAGCAAACATGAGCTTGGTCACATGACCCCTGGTCACCATATTAGTTTGATGACAGAATGTCACCACCACAGGGTCTGCTGCTGATTGGCTGGAATGTGTCTGCTGACTGTGAGGTACAGGGTCAAAGTTTACTCAATGATGAGTCCGTGGCGAACCGTTCGTGGCGAACCATTTGCGAACCGTTCGGCGAACTGTTGGGCACATCACTAATTAGCAATCATATCTTTTTTTATTCTTTTATAGGTTATAATGAGTATATCAAATCTGGTAGATGAAGAATCTTCAACTTTTAGAAAAAATGAAAGCCGTACCTCTGAATTTGTGATTTATGGGTTTTCTGATTCTAATGAGCTGGAAATTCCTCTGTTTATGCTCTTTCTTTCAATGTACCTACTCACTCTTCTGGGCAGCTTTGAAATAATATCATTAATCAGCATAGACACACGCTTGCAAAAACCCATGTACTGTTTCCTGTGTAACATGTCATTTTTAGATATTTCCTATAGCTCTGTCATGGCTCCCTATCTCTTGTACATTTTTGCAACAAGTAATAAGAACATTTCATGTAAGAAATGCATGGTTCAACTCTACTTCTTCAACTCTTTCGCAAGCATGGACTATCTCCTGCTCACTACAATGGCATATGATCAATATATTACAATTTGTAAACCACTGTTTTATCCACAGGTCATGACTACAAAGACTTGCATTTGTTTATCAATTACAGCTTGAATAGCAGGGTTTCTGGCAGCACCCATGACTGTCTAATCCTCCACCCTCACATTTTGTAAATCAAACATCATCAACCTTTTCTACCTGTGGATCACACCTTACTGTAGTTTTCCTCTTCTGTGTTTTGGTTGTTGGTGTTTATATGAAGCCAACATCATCATATTCTTTGAATGAGGGAAAATTCTTGTCTGTTCTCTATGTTAATATTATTCCAATGTTAAATCCAATGATATACAGTCTACGGAATAAAGATGTCAAAGAAGTGTTCAAAAAACATGTAGGGAAATGTGCAAATAATCCCCTTCTAATATTATAACATCTAAACATTATATATTTTGCAAGTAATTAAATAAGTTTTCCCTTCTAGCGTAAAATAGTAGTAGCATCAAATGGCTGTTGGTAGTTTTGGTGTGTGTATATATATATATATATATATATATATATATATATATTTTTGGACATTTTCAATTTTACATTGATTGTTATTGTGAATATGTGAAAAACAAAATTATATTAAATAGAAAATTACCTCCCAAAATATTTTTATTTATAGAGTTTTAGTTTCTAAACATGAGCTGATAGATGTAACATTTGTTGTAAGAATATATAATAGGTGGATTTTGGAACTCAGTCATCAGGTGGGGTAATGAGGGGGATGGGTGGGGAATCAGATAGGGTAACAAGGTTGATGGATATTGCCCGCATATGCTGCTACTTCATGCTGGTGTCCCCATACCTCAATCCCATTGATATGTGGATGTGATCTGATTTCATTTAGGAAGAGCTCCAGGCTCAGATTGAGGAGACAACCTTGCCTCGGCTAGTACCTAATATTAAGAGGTGTGGACAAGAAGTTTGCTAGGACCCTGAAGGGAAGGAATAGAGTGCTGATATCCATGTAATATTGTTGTACTATTGTCTAAAGGCTTCAGCAATGGAGATAGGAGTGGAGTGTGTGCAGTTGTTTGCATGTATTTTGCTAGCAAATGTCTTTTGTCTGCTAGCTCTGCGGGCTTCCCACTGTTATTGCCGAGCTCATAGAAAACTTTGCCGATAGGTTTACATAGAAATTGCACTTGGGAATTTCGGACTCAATTAAGCTGTATGTGAAGTTCAGTTAATTGATGAAAGGTGGCATCATCTAATGTCCCTTAGCTGTGTGTGGATTCAAGATCAGCAAATTATGTTTAGTACTAACTAAAAAAATATTACAAGCCTTGAAAGTTCATAGAGTGTGCTTTTTACTAGAGTTGAGCGAACACCAGGATGTTCGGGTCCGTTGGTTTCGGCCACACTTTGAAAAAAGTCCAGGTTCGGGCTCGAACTTGACCCCGAACTTGACCCCGAACCTGGACCCCATTGAAGTCAACGGGGGTCTGAACTTTTGGCCACAAAAAGGCCTCTAAATAACTTCTGGAAAGGGCTAGAGAGCTGCAAAAAGAAGGAAAATGGTGGTAAGAGTAGGACAAGTGCCCTGCAAACAAATGTGGATAGGGGAATCACTTAAAATAACATAAAAATGAAAAATACAGCTGAGCCATAAAATAGTACTAGATGGAATCTTTGATTTTAGCTTCGGAAGAACGTAAATCAAAATCTAAAGCATGGCTGTCTCTTTCATTGTTCAAACTGAGCTCAACTCCTGATGCATGGAGAAAAGGCCTTCACAAGAATCTGCTAATGTGTACATAGTTTATACTAAGTGACCCATAGGTTAAGGAGGCAGTGACCGTGGCGGTGGAGGAGGAGGATGAGGTAGCCAACACTGTTTTTTATGTTTTGTTTTTTTTTGCAATTGTGGTAGCCCACTTTGACGAAAGCAATCTCGCCACATTGCATTGGAGGAGCCTGGTTGCCCGCCTGCTCCCTTTAGACTATAGCCCCATGTTGAAACAAAAAAGAGAAAAGAGTATACTGCGCCCAAAGTTATACGTACATACAGCTGTAATACGTAGTGGCTGGTTGAAAACCTCAGAGAGAAAACAGACAATAGTAGTGCAATACAATTTGTTCAAGGTAGGAAGATATTTAATTAATCTCTGTAGGAGAGCCACTCACATTTGGAGGAGCTATACAAGAGCTCTAAGGATATAGGCTGGTATGGATGGTGTTGGTCTTCCAAATGCAAATATGGATATAGGTGGTATATGCAAAAATAAATAGCAGAGAGAAACTTTGATAGTGTAGTATGTACTGTAAGTTTAAATGCAAGAAAGTAATTTACTTACAATCTTTAGAGCAAATCCCTGCTCTAGTTGTTTCAGTATGGGTGGTATTATCCCCACCTAGGGACTTAGTGGAATCAAGTAGCAATCAGGATATAGAACTGGATACAAAAAGAAGGTGTTCTATAAAAAATAACTATTTATTATAAGTATCAAAAATACAATAGTAAAATAATAGGGTACAAAGAAGTCCTCAAAAGAGTCCCACTTGACGCGTTTCGCCTCTCCAGAGGCTTTATCAAAAGCGTGGAACAGTCTTACAAATGTCCAATATATATAAAGGTTCAACTTGATTGAAGATCGCTACCTGATACTTCCTATTTCCGGTTTCGCTAGGCGCACCGGAAGTAATGTGACAGGGTGAAAGGTGAGTATAGATGGTGTGTCCATGTGTTCCATGTGTTCCATTTCCGGGTATGACGCGGCTTAGTCTAATCATTGGAAGTCATGTGTAATGTGCTGGAACGCACGTATTGTCAATCAAGGCGTACATTGCGTTCCAAGCACAGAAACTTAGCAAATAGCTTGTATATAGATCTGCCAGTTATCAGTAGATCCAATAATAGGATTTATACACATGCATAATTTTAATAACTGTATTAATCAAATTGGGTAATGGTTTAATATAAAATTAAATTAAATTAAATAGGTAGGCTTAATAGCCATTTTTAGATTCTAAAATTCTAATAATCTATGATGATTTAATATAGGGTTAAATAGATGGGCTTGACCATCATTAGAAATATATTTGAAAATATATGAAAGTTATATTATAAATATAATTTAAGACATAACAATATTGCGATAAGGGCTTAGAAAATCATCATACTTAAAAATTCTTTAGTTATGCATATGTCTATTGTCACAAACAATTAATGATAATTTCTAATAGTGGTCTAAAGTGAGTATAAATATAATTGAAGAATTTATAGATAAGAGATGCAATATAATATAAAAAAACATATAAAAAGATATATATCACCCAACATAGAGAAATAAAATAAATATATATAAACAATCTAAGGAGGAGCTAGATAAAAGTGGGGAGGAGCCACAATGGGCATTAAAGTTTAACTCAAAATTAGTAATTATAAAAAGACTAAAAATTGGGAGTTTAATAGATCTGAGTATAAATAAAAAAAGGGGGAAAAAAGATGTATGTACATACTCATAAAAAATTAAATAAATCAAAATCAATATTGAGGCCATTAGGATGTAGAGTATCTAGATAATATACTCATTTCATCTCAGTCTTCCCTATTAGTTTTACCATATCTCCTCCTCTCCAATGTTTATCAATAATGACAATACCCGTATACGTGAGTAATTTAGAGTTATTATCATGTGTACAGAAATGTGAGGAAACAGAGTGGTTAGCGAAACCTTTCTCAATGTTTCTGCAATGTTCCGCTATCCTTATCTTAAGGGGTCTAATAGTTCTGCCAACATATTGGACATTCCAATAGATAAATAAAATTTTTACTATTACACGTAATAACATCTTTGATACTGTATGACTTGCCCGTATTGTTAGATTTAAAACCAGTTGTTAATTTGGGTGTTAGTTTAGTTTTTTTACATGCTATACAACAGTTACATTTATAAAATCCTTTTTTTTCTTTCATAAAATTATTTGGTTTCTTAGGGGTGACTTTAGTGTAATTCTTTGTTATATTCATCTTTAAATTGGGGGCACCTCTAAAAATTACCCTTGGTTTGTTGGGTATAACTTTACCTAAAATCTCATCTTCTTTTAGAAGATACCAGTGCTTATTTAAAATATGTCTAAGTTGTTCATTTTTGTTATTAAAATCCATTATAATAGGCAATGTAAAATGCTGTTTGCAATTTATTTTTTCCCTTTGTATCAGTTCTTTCATATTTATAGTTAAAGTCTGTTTAATAGTATTTTCTACCTCAGTAGTACTATATCCCTTTTAAGTAAATCTTTCCTTTAAACCATGTGCTTGTTTTTTAAAAATCTGAGTTTCAGAGCAGTTGGTATGCTGTTCAACCATGTTTTATTATGACAGCTATTGGTCTTAATATAATTATTTACGTGCACATCTTTAAAGTGTGTTTTAGTGTGAATCTTATTATCACTGTTGTTTATATCTAAATCGAGATATGTCACTGTAATAGCACTCGCATTTGATGTCAAACTAATACCTTCATTATTGGTATTTAAGAAGGATACAAAATCCTGTGCCGAGGAGACAGAACCCTTCCAAATAAACAAAAGGTCATCAATATATCTGTACTGCTGTTTCTGTTTTGTGGGTGGAATGCTGGACTAACCAGGGCACTGACCGGCAGGAGGTCAGATACCCTGTTAGTCTGTCTGGAAAAGGGGAGAGATGTGACGAAAGCAATCTCGCCACATTGCTTTGGAGGAGCTTGGTTGCCCGCCTGCTCCCTTTAGACTATGGCCCCATGTTGAAACGCTTGATTTTCCCTTGCAAAGACACGAAAGCCGGGTCATTCGGTGCTTGCCCTGTTTGAGCGGTGATACCCCAGATAGCTATGCCATGGAGCCCATTCGTATAATGAAAGACTACGGGAAAGACTTTGGCTCCATGGCAATTGAACTGTATGTGTGTGATCTGAGCGCCATTCAGTAATAATGTGCACTCAGATCTGAGCTATCTGGGGATATGTTGAAAGTATAACAAATATATTAAGAAAGTGGAGCGCTGAATAAATAGATATGGTTTAGAGGAGGGTATAAAATAGGAAACCTAACGACCTATTAAGATAAGATATGCACAGATAGAAAAACTATACCCTTAAACCTCTGATAGCATTATCATTGCTGTAATCATATGAAATAAAACTGGCAAACAATAATGCCTTGTAATAACAATAAACAGAAATCTCATATAATGAGTATAGAAGACTGAATATTAAAGTCCAATATTAGTCCATTCAAATCCCTTCCGGGTATTTTCTTCAGTGTGATGGCTCCAATACCAAAATAGATATATGAAAAATGCAGAGAAAAAAGTGAGTTAGTAACTTCTATTTCAGTGCATCAAAAAAAAACAATCCAAATATATCGGAAATAAAAACTGGCTTTATTAAGATCCTAGCTGTAAGCTAGACTTCGGTATTTCCTTAAAAGATTCAGAATAAAACAATTTCCAAATAAAATTCGGAGTAGTAATAATCAGACTACATTAGTGTATGTCTGCAAACTGGTACATAAAGTGCATATGGGGTGCAGACCTTGTGTTGCACGCGGCGTCCCACTGACCACTGACTACTGAAAGGTGGCATTTGGGAGATATTCATCTGCACTTTATACATCAGAGCAATACCTAAGTTGCTGATCCGGGACGCCGCGTGCAAAACAAGGTCTGCACCCCATATGCACTTTATGTACCAGTTTGCAGACATACACTAATGTAGTCTGATTATTACTACTCCGAATTTTATTTGGAAATTGTTTTATTCTGAATCTTTTAAGGAAATACCGAAGTCTAGCTTACAGCTAGGATCTTAATAAAGCCAGTTTTTATTTCCGATATATTTGGATTGTTTTTTTTTTTTGATGCACTGAAATAGAAGTTACTAACTCACTTTTTTCTCTGCATTTTTCATATATCTATTTTGGTATTGGAGCCATCACACTGAAGAAAATACCCGGAAGGGATTTGAATGGACTAATATTGGACTTTAATATTCAGTCTTCTATACTCATTATATGAGATTTCTGTTTATTGTTATTACAAGGCATTATTGTTTGCCAGTTTTATTTCATATGATTACAGCAATGATAATGCTATCAGAGGTTTAAGGGTATAGTTTTTCTATCTGTGGATATGTTGAAAGTACCTGTTTTATGCAATGGCTGCACAGTTATATATTTTTATGTGTTTTATTGTCTTTTGCTGCCATGTGTTGAATGGAGTTTTGCCTCTGTCCTTGGAGATAATTGGATTACTTCTCAATTATCTCCAGGATAGAAGACTCTGTGGAACTGGTTTTGGGTAGAAAAGCCATGCTTCATTTGGGAGTGTCTGAGTGTATTGTACGTGTTTATTGGTTGTTTTCCAAAACACTGTGGCTGGTACTAATGTGTAAGAATGTGTATATAAGAACAATAAACCCACAGCTCTGTCTGTTCCTGCATGACCCTCAAAACAGAGCCTTGTCTCGTTCTTGGGGGGATTTATTGTATGCTTTTCCAGTTTGACTGCTAGGAGTGTAAACCTATACGTATGGTTTTTCCTATTTGGCTGTTTACAGTATTCGTATGTTTGAGAGCATTCATATGCTTCTCCGGTTCGGTGGATTGGTGTCTACAGTAGCTGCCTGTGTCTCTGGAAGGGGAAGATCTTCTAAACGGCGGTTTTACCATTTTATGCCTGGGGTGCCGTTACACCCACAAAATATTGGGACATACAACAAAATAAACATTTGCGGCCTGCGGTGCATTTCTTGCAGTCCTGATGCATGGAGAAATGCTCAACTCCTGATGCATGGAGAAAAGGCCTTCACAAGCCTCTGCTAATGTGTACCTAGTTTATACTAAGTGATCTATAGGTTGAGGAGGCGGTGACCATGGCGGTGGAGAAAGAGGATGAGGTAGCCAACACTGTTATTTATG
>OW240922.1:84983545-85012806 GCA_933207985.1 Pelobates cultripes
CGCGTGGTCATGGAGGATGGAGACCATTTCTTGCAGCTTATATGCGAGGCTGTTTTGTGCCTCTACGAATTCGTCCATCCACTTTTCGGCTTGGGCAGTGCGTTGGCCTACTTCAAGTATCTCCTTACAGAGGTTTGCCATAAGGGTTTGTATCTGTGCAGCCATATTCCTTTGGATATTCTCGGTAAGTTCTGCCAGCAGCTTCTTCATGTTTGCCGCCGAGAGCGGGCTGTCATCGGGTCCAACATCCGAGGATATCGGAGATGGAGGGAGACCCTCCTCCGGGCGCGGGTCACCACCATCTTTGGTTAGGCTGCGGCCTTCCCGTGACAGTGCTGTGGTTGGCTTTGCTAGGAAGAAGGATGCTCAATTGGCCTTAGCTGCTTTAGCTTTCTGGCTCTGGGACATCTCTCAAGTGCAGTGAGGTAAATTATGTTCCGTTTTTGCTAGTTAGACTGTTTATTTTCAGCCCTTTGGCACCCGCTCTGCAGGAGCCTCGTTAGAAAGCATCCATCCAGCTAGGTGTCAGGCCACGCCCCCCCTTTGCCCACATATTTTAGACCACAAGAACAAATTAAAAGGTAATGGACACCTGTTGTCTTGCAGTTAAAGAAAGACCACACCTGAAAACTTCCTGACTGCCTAAGAATATCTTAGATTGGCATAGAATATTTGGCCATGCTAGGCAATGGCCATATTTGTATGAGCCCACCAAAGGTTTCTGCAGTCACATACTATTATTCATCATGGATTGATGATGGCTGAAAATGGTGCTACCAGTCTATTGTGCAGGTTACTACCTCTCCTAGCTGTAATTGAAGGATATGGGTTGAGGGCATCTTTCAAATGAGTATCATTCACTAAAATTGGCTAAAATTGTATGTATTTTGGCTGATGTGTACTATAGTCATTACTGCCACCCAGGAGTAGTCAGAGTTTAAGCACAGGACTTAATTTTGTATGTATGTATTTTATTCTGTATTACACAACTATGTGACAGTGCTTCTACCCACCCCATGTGCTCCCTGTCAAGGATTAATGAGCGTGTAGGCATTTAAATAAAATGCCTCTCTTTGTATCATTAGAGATATTGCTTTTTAGCTTAAAGAAGCAATGGGAATTGTTAGTGTAGGATGCACCTATAAGGTTTTCATTGACGTGGTAGGTGAGCTTATCCTTTAATAGCATTTAGAGTAAAGCTAAAAACCTACCGTTGTTTAAATGTGAGTAGGGATCTTGGATAGTGACCAAGTAAATCTTTCTCCCTGCCTTAAAACTTTTTTTACACTTTAGCTGTAAGCTCTCTGTTCAGTACCATCTTGGCTACCCCCAAGTTAAAAGGATAATCCAGACGTGAACCCCGAAATCACTGTGCCTTGAGTGATATCAGCTAAACCTCACTGCTGAGGCCCTAAGAAGGCTGAAAATGATCATCTGGGGTTGCTGCACTGTCACGCAGAGTGAACTTGCCGTCATTTTGGTTCTGACTGCCCTTGTGGGTGGGATTAGTATGATACTAATGGAATAGGTTCACTTTGTAATGGCACAAGTGAGCAAAAACTATTTTGAGGCTAGAGCAGAAATTTACCGAATGGGAAAGCTAAGGAGTTTCTCCAAGCGTTTGTGTCTATTCTTTGTTTTTGTTGCAAAACATAATTAAGTTTTTTTCATTTTTACTTTTTCTTTCTTGTCCTTAATCCAACCTTACTAAGATTGGTTTGCTTCATTTGCAGCTTTTATCTTTTAAGTATGTTGATGGATTCTTCAATATCCTCTATTGATAAAACCTTGCAAGGTCTTAAATCTCTCTACTCTGGAAACCCTCTAAATAACATATTATAAACCATATCATATATAACCCCAGCTGTAATTATTTTCCTAGGAAGTGATATAGAATAATTAAAATTACAAGTATCAGTTCTTGAAAGACATATATGATGATAATTCCGCTAAGCCTGAAAGAACATTATGTGAGCAAATGTATTGCAAATCAGTAAAAAAATAATGGAGCAAAATAAAAAGGAAAGAGAGAAAAAAAAACAGGGGGAAGGGAAAGGGGTGGCACTATGAGGGAGGCAGCTAGTCCTATTAGGAAAATACATCTAACCTAAATATGTGGGGAAATATACAGAAAAAAGGGGACTGCACTTTCCCTAAAATAGGGATACCCTCTGTCATTAAATATGTGAACAACTGAGCTGCGTACCACCAGTGACAGATCCAGGGGGGTGGGCAACAGGGCAATTGCCCCCCCCCAAGATTCTCCCCTGCCGGCTAATGCAGGGCTGGCATTGTCCAAGTGCCAGCCCTGCAATGTGCCTTCAAGGACCGGAGGGGAGATCAGAGATCTCCTTCCCCAGTCCGCAGGCACTGTGCTGGCAGCCAACGGGGGGATGGAGGGAGAGAGGACCCGGGAGCTCAGCCTGCAGCTCCTCCGGGTCCTACTCTCGCGAGCATGGAGCGTTACTGCGGTTACCACGGCAACGCTCCAAATCTCACAAGAGTGAACTCTAGCCCTGGAGCTACGGGCTAGAGTTCATTCTAACCACTGGAACCACCAGGGACTAAGACATTTCCCCCAATAAAGGTAAGAAGGGATGGGGAACATACATTTATTTAATTTAAAAAAAACATTATTAAAAAGCCTCCTTCCCCCCCCATACTCACACACTGCCCCACACACACTGTCACCCATACATACACTGCCCCCCCACACACACACTGCCACCCATACATACCCTGCCCCCACATACACATACTGCCCCCCCATACACACACTGCCACCCATACCGCCCCCATACACACATTGCCCCACACATACACACACACATACACTACCCCCATACACTGCCCCCATACATACACTGCCACACACTGCCACACACACTGCCACCCATACATACACACACACGCTGCCCCCCATACACACACTGCCCCACACACACATACAGTGCTCCCCATACACACGTACACTGCTTCCATACACACACTGCCCCACACACATATACAGTGCCCCCATACACATACTGGTCCCAAACACACACACACTGCACCACTTACACACACACTGCTCCTTAACACACACACTGCAACCCTGTCATACTCTGTTGCCCTCATGCAATCACACACACACACTTCACCGCTCACACACACTTCACCCCTCACACATACCACTGCTCCTGACCCCAGGTAAGTTGTCACACTGTTCTTAAACGATATGACTACTTATTCTGGGATGGGATCCTGGCACTACTGGCACCATAACTACTACACTGAGCTATAGTGGTTATTGTGCCTAAATTATTTCTTTAAATAATCTACAAGTGCCCCTCCCAAGATCAGGCTCTGGATCCGCCACTGCGTACCACAACTACCTACAACAAATATTGAACTTTTTGTATAAAGATAACCAACCAACAAAAGGTTAAAAATATAATTTATTAATCCTTGTATATATAAAATTCTATTCTTTATAGCAATGTTTGCAATTCCTGTAAATATCATAAAAAAATAAAAAAATACATTTAAAAGTCAAGAAAATAAAGAAAAAAATGTTTACATTTTTTTTAAATTCAGTGTAAGAAAAATTATTGAGACTTGCACTTCCCTTTAATAACGTCCACTGTCTTCTGTCAGGCTTTCCAGCATTTTCTGAGGTAATTCAGTGAAAAAAAAGATTTTTAATTCCATTTGATGAGTAGAGCAGGGTAGTGATAATGTCTTTTCCAGTAGTAACCTTGTCTCAGCAACTGTAATGCATCTGTTTTATAATTGTGTGCGTTATGATTACTTATTCTAATATATATGAAGATAAATAAAAATAAACAAGAGGCCTCTAGGCCAATGAATTTGGATTTTAAAATCTCTTCTGGAGTTTATGGTAGAACAAATCATAAAAGTAGTATCAATATGTTATAACACTCCAAGCACCACAACCACCATAGCTGGCTATAGTGGTTGTGTGCTAGGAGTGCCATGGTGTCCCTCCTCCAATGAAAGTAGTCAAGCAGTTTGCTAATGGTTTGATATCGTACCGAGGATCATTGGCTGACAACTACCAGCGCACAGTCTCTGCTTAAGAGCTAAACCTGCACAGCAGTCCTTAAAACAGGAGAGCTAGTTTTTGTGTCTTAATGGAGGAAGTAACCAGTGGACCCATGGTAAGCTGACACATTATTAGCAAATGGCTTGACTACTTACATTAAATAATGCCAGAGCACTAGGGCCGGACTGGCCCACCTGGATACCGGGAAATTTCCTGGTGGGCCGTCGGCACCTGGGGCCGGGCAGACAGCTGGGTGTGCTGGCAGCTGCAGGGGGAGCTGTGCTGGCAGCCAAAGAGGGAGTTGTGCTGTCTCTGCTCTGCTCCCCCACCCTCACGCGCTACTTAATTATACTCCCCCTGTGGCTGCCAGCACACCCAGCCGTCTGCCCTGCATGACCCCATGGCCGGTCACCTACAGGTATCAATAATGTGTGTCAGTCTGTCAGTGTGAGTGTATGAGTGTGTGTGTGTGTCTGTCTGTCTGTCATGGTGTGTCTGTCTGTCATGGTGTCTGTCATAGTGTGTGTCTGCCTGTGTCATGGTGGGTGTCTGTCTGTGTCATAGTGTGTGTGTGTCATGGTGTGTGTGTCTGTCTGTCATGGTGTGTGTGTGTGTTTCTGTCTGTCTTGGTGTGTGTCTGTCTGTCATGGTGTGTCATGGTGTAAGTGTGTCTGTCTGTGTCATGGTGTGTGTGTGTCTGTGTCTGTCTGTGTCATGGTGTGTGTGTGTTTCTGTCTGTGTAATGGTGTGTGTGTCTGTCTGTGTCAGGGTGTGTGTGTCTGTGTTATGGTGTGTCTGTGTCATGGTCTTTCAGTGTCATTGGGTGTGTGTTTGTTTATCTGTCTGTCTGTCTGTGTCATGGTGTGTGTGTGTCTGTCATGGTGTGTGTGTGTGTGTGTTTGTCTGTCTGTCTGTCTCATGGTGTGTGTATGTGTAATGGTGTGTGTGTCGATCTGGGCCATGGTGTGTGTGTGTCTGTGTCATGGTGTGTCTGTGTCATGGTTTTTCTGTGTCATGGTGTGTGTGTGTCTCTGTCAAGGTGTGTGTGTGTCATGGTATGTGTGTGCCTGTCATGGTATGTGTGTGTCTGTCAAGGTGTGTTGTGTGTCTGTCATGGTATATGTGTGTGTCATGGTGTGTGTCTGTCATGGTGTATGGATGTGTCTGTGTGTGTTTAAAAATAGTGTTTTCACTCACCTTTTTTTTTGCCACGCCATGCTGGTCTTCCGTCAACTGATCCTGCTTGATGACCACAGCCAATCCAATGCTTTGCCATAGGATTTTCTGCAAAACGCCATACCAATCAGCATCTCCTCATAGAGATTAATTGAATCAATGTATCTCTATGGGGAACGTTCAGCGCCTCCAGAGCATGGAGGCCCTGAATGTAGGTGCTGCACACTGTGCTGCACTGACACAGGAAGCACCTCTAGTGACCATCTGACTGTCACTAGAGGTGTCACTAGGAAGCAGTGTAAACACTGCCTGTACTCTGAAAAGTCAGTGTTTACATTAAAAAGCCTGCAGGGACAGGCTAAAGACACCAGAACCAGTACATTAAGCTCTGTGTGTGTGTGTGCCTGCTAGTGAGTGAGCTTGCTTGCATGTGTGTATGTGTGTATGTGTGTGCCTGCTAGTGAGTGAGCTTGTGTTTTTATGTCAATGAGCTTATGAGATTGTTTGTCTATGAGGCTGTGTATCAATGAGCTTGTGTGTGTCAGTGAGATTGTCTGTGTCTGCATGTGAGTATGCTTACTGTATAATTAAATGTTTTACTCTGAAAGGATCACTATTTTATAATAGAAAAAGCAATATATATTTGATATATATATATATATATATATATATATATATATATATAAATATATTACTCAATCATCTGGGTTGGCAAGACATAGCCTTACATATTACATGTGACAATATATGGTGCAATGACATATGGGGCTGACATAGATTTTTTTTTTCCAGGGCTTCTTTGTATCCCCAGTCCTTCCCTGCAGGGCACCCCTGTCACCATAACCACTACAGTGTACAGTGGAAGCTATGGTGCTTGGCATGTTCCTTTAATGAATATCCAAGCAGTTAATTCTTAAAATCTACATTTAATTGCTATGGCAGTTTTCACTTAATGGAACCCCATACAGACTTCTGCAGGCTTACTAACTAACCTTTGGTCTTCACTAGGAAATTGCAAATGTTACGTCAAACAAGCTGATTTTACAAAAAATCTCCAAGTCATCTTTGCTTCCAGTTCAGCTAATGTGGCCTTAAGCTTTGCTCCCAGTTCAGCTAATGTGGCCTTAAGCTTTTAATAACTGCAAATTTAGTGAGAATTCATGTTTTAGAGGCGCCCTTAATATTTCAGTATTTTTCCAAGGCACCCCAAGTCAAAATTTCTAGGTTGCATATCTTTAAAGCGCTGCAGCGTTTACTAGCGCTATAGTGTAATGTACAGTGTTGGTGTTTGAAAGGGTGCTTGTATATTGTTATTGTGTTTTAATACGGGGTGTGTTTGTATGTGATGTTTGCGTTTGATTGCAGGGGTGTGTCTGAATGTAATGTTCACTTTTAAATGCAGATGTACATTTGTGTGATGTATTTGTCTTTGAGTGAAGGGGCGTGTTTGTATATTTTTTCTTTTTAGTTTGAATGCAGGGGGTGTGTATGTAATATTTGAGTTAGATTGCAGGAGTGTGCTTGTATGCTGTGCTGGTGTTTGACTGCTTGGATGAATGCACATACACTACCACATACATACATACATACACACACAGATAATAATGCACATTAACACACAGATGCATATAAATACACTGACAAATACACACAAATTCATATATACACCGACACATACACACAGATAGATACACAAAGACACATACACACACATAGATACACACCAACATATACAGACATGCACCCTGACTCACACAAACATTCATACATGCCCACACCATGACACAGATGCACACACTGACATAAAAACACACACCCCCAACACACAGACACACATACGCAGAAGCACACTGACATATGTACAAACTACATGTACAATACTTATGTACAAACTAGATTTGTGTATTCATTGAATAAATCTACAAGTAAGGCATAAACATAACTCAAGGAGAATTTTTAAGCACTCTACGTGCTCCATCAAATTGAAGTTATCATAATAAAAGGAGCCTAGGCGTGGAAACTTTTTTGTCATTTCCTTTTTTGGGATATAGAAAAAGTAAACTATCGAGAATTGACTCAGTCTTTTTAAAGTAACTGAATCACTAGGGGTCATTTTGGTTCATAAAATTGTCCTAGGATTCTATGTAAGGTCATCAATATCAAAATCAAGCAAACGTCCACTCATGTTGAGACAATTATTAAAAAAATAAAGCAGGGGGACATAGTTTTACCCATGGCCCCACCCATGAGCAGCAAGTTGAGGCTATTAAAAAGGTTGAAGGGGATCCAAGCAGAGCTCCCCACTCAATCTATTTTTAAATAATGTAACAAATTCAAATACTAACTTTTCCTGCAACAAGTTATTTGGCCATTTGTAATTCGTAAGAATCACAAATCGCCAGTTGCCTGAAAATTGGTTAAATACTCATTGCTCCAAATCCGATTCCATCTATCTAGTGTTTGCTGCACTTATGAAGTGTGAAATATGATAGTAGTGTATCACTAAAATCAATAGACTATGTACACATAAAAATAGGAATATGAAGACTCTATTAACTCTCGTTAAATGCATATGGCTTTTTACATGAAATCCCACAGTTTAAAAGAGTTGTGCAATGATCATATTTAAAAAAGTACATAATAAAAGTGTGCACCTTCTGATAAGGTTTACCTTATTTAACAAAATTAAAGAAGTTTCAACATGTCATCGTGTCTATAAGTTTTCTTAATGAAGTTTTAACTTCTTGATTTTTGAGACTATAAATAAGCGGATTCAGCATAGGGACAACAACTACATTCAGAAGAGCAAAAAACTTGTCCTGTTTTGGAGAATAGTTTGATGGGGGTCTCATATACAAACACATGACAGTCCCATAGAACATAGCAACACATGTCAAATGGGAGGTGCAGGTAGAAAAAGCTTTACGTTGTCCTTCTGAAGATGTTATTTTCATAATGCTGGAGAGAATAAATATATAGGAGATTAAAATGAGCAAGAAATCTGGAAAAATGATTAATGTCCCTTCAATATAAGCCAACAATTCTACAATGTATGAGTCACTGCAGGAGAGTTTTATTAGCGGTGTAACATCACAGAAGAAATGGTCAATAAGATGAGAAGTACAGTAATAAAATTTAGATATTAAAATGGTATGGCCTGAAGGGACAAGAGAACCGACAATCCAAGCCATGATTATCAGCAGACCACAGCGTCTTCTGCTCATGAGAATAAAATAATGAAGAGGCTGACAAATTACCACATACCGATCATAGGCCATAGCACCAAGCAAGAAAAAGCCAGTACATGTCAGAAATATATAGATATACATCTGAGTTATACATCCCTGGAATGATATGGTTTTATGTTGTGTATGGAGCATATAAAACATATTAATCATAATATTTGAAGTACTGGAGATGTCAATGAATGAAAGCATCATCAAAAATATCTACATAGGAGTGTGAAGATTAGCATCTCTCAGAATAAGACAAAACATGGTTCCATTGCCACCAATTATGATGCCGTAGATGAATAGAAATATTAAGAAAATTGGGAATTGAAGCTCTGAGATTTCAGTGAAGCAATGAATGGTGAATCCTGATACATTGTGTTTCATTTCAGATTTCAAATTTCATAGAATCATTTCTATTTAATATAACATCTATCTACTAAAAGGTGGTAAGATTCTTCAGAGTCTTCTGCTGCTAAAACATTGCAAATCTTTCTACTTTATTTTAGATTTCTGACATTACCTATGAAGCATGCATACATAATGTACAAATAACATGTTATAAAACCATACCATGTATAATACCATAATATATTCTACTTCAAGGAATTATAGAATACTTTAAATTACAAGCATTTGTTCTTAAGTGGCACTTATTTAATGTTAATTCAACTGAGCCTGAAATATAAGTATGTAGACAAATACATATTATGTGCTTTATAACAGTGTGCATGATTTATAAGTATCCTAATGTATATGATGATAAATCAAATAAGTGGCTTCTGGGGGTCAATGAATTGGCATTTTACCATCTCTTTAGGAATTTACAAAACAACAAATCATATAAATGTGTATGCATGTTTATCAGTAAACATTGCAGATTACACAAAACCGCAATGTTTGACTTTGCAGGGCCACTGCACCCAGCCCACTTCACTATCGTGCATTTAGTGGTCCTTTAACCAACAGATAGGTTGTTAATGAAGATTGCTCACCAGTGCATAGGGATGTATTCACTAGACTGGAAAATGTGAACAATTTGCAAGGGGGTTGTAAATGTTAACCCAAAGAAGTTGGAAAAATAACTTATTTGCAAACATTTTCTGTTTTTTGGACCATAATTCACAATACTCTTGCAATTCCCAATTAATAAATGAGCTCACTTCGGGAGTAATCATTAAATCAGGAATTGGTAGAAACTAAGCATCTAATTTCAACTGTTAGGCCAAACTAGTCAAACAGGTAAATTGACTGATTTTATTTTAGTTCAGTTATTGTGGCCAGAAATTTAAAATGCATTGGTAAATTCCTGAACATCTTTATTTAGTCAATAATCCCAATTTAATTTTTCTTACAGAAAGTTATGTTTCTTTAATAATCTGACTTGTTTCTATGATTAAAAATTGTTAGCTAAAATTTGCAAATAAATTCGAAGTGAGCTTAGAGAACTGTACACTGCAGTTTAAAAGGTGGAGGTAAACAAAATATAAAAACAAAAATACAAATTACTTAATTTTTATTCACATTATGTTTTAACAATGTTTTCCAACTGATTTGGTTACAGCTCATTCCATTGAAGTGTCTTTACAATAATTAAATACATGAACTTAAAAAGGTTTCTGCACTTAACATGATGTAGTAGTGAAATGAGTGCAGATAGAGTGATTTTTTTTTTTTATGTTTAGCAGGAATTCTTTTTCCAAATCAGTTATCCTTACTTACATTTTGTTATTCAAAAATTACAAAAATAAGAGTGACAGTCATTTGCTGACACAGCACAATTTACTGTTTAGGAAATTATAATTTTGTGACTATGGATATACAGATTATTGTTTGATATTAGATAATGCTCCTAATTTCAGTTATTTGTACCTTTTTTGTTTGTTTATGTTTAATTTAGTATTTGGGGTTTTTTTTTTGCTTTCCTTTTGAAAAACTAGCCCCATGACTTTCGGTTGGAAATTCTGCCTAAACAAAGTTTCACAGTGTGTAAGTAAAACATAAAACAAGAGAGATACTCATTACAGAATTTTCCTCCTCAGCTGTAGTTAAAGTTTATATTTCACAGCATTAATGCTGCAAATTAGTTTTCAATTCAATATAACTCACTGTTCAGAGTTTTCCTGCTCTAAAAATATGTACTATAACAAATGAAAAACATATAATGTGAGAACCTGACTTTATAAAGCCTCACACCTACAGAATCACAAATATAAAAATAAAAGAAAATGTTAATTTTCCATAAGTTGTCAAAAAGACTAACATAACATGACAATTTCCATTTGAAGGATATACTTTAATTTGTCCTTAAATTGCAATTCACAAATCCACTGAAAAGTAGTCAAAAATACTTTCATACCATAGACATTAATATTTATCGGTTGTAATATTATGTATAAACTTATGAGCTATTGCTGATATTTGTTTATAGTATAATTTTTTGGGTAGATTTTCCTATTGGTTTATATCCTTACCTTTTTCCAGATTTCTCTGGAGGTCTGAAGAACATACGTATAGAGATATATTGTGTCTCACATGCAGTAATAAAAGCAATTGGATCCTCATGTTATCAAATATAAAATAAGGATCAATGTTATCAGTGGAACATCAACAGGAGCCTCGCACTGCAAAAATCTTCATTATATGGACCTTATCATGTAAAGATTCTTCCTATCCAAATGAACTGGAGCATTTATTGAAATTTGCCTGGGCTGATGTCATCATATTTATATGTTATGTGTATCATGACAAATAACAGTTACTGGTTTTAAATCCCTCTCATGCTGACTCCTGGGACTACCCTTGTAACTTGGGAAAATTGTGCAATATAGACTTTGCACTATTTTCTGCTTTGATGCCAAAGTACACTGATCTAGATATTAATCACTGATCAGCTTTATTAGTAGCACATGGACACAAATTCTCAATATATGGACGTCACCATGCAAAGATCCATCATATCCAAATGTAAAACATAAAACCTTGCTGCTGTCATTTATATATTTTTTGTATCACTGCTCTCAACAGTTACGGGATTTAAATTCCATTTGGTGCTTACAGCTGTCGCTTATTTTTTAACTAATTTTTGCCATTTGTACCAGAAGCCTTGGCGTCAGGACCCAGGTAACTGTTGGAAAATGGTATGCTCTATTATCTGGGAGTGGTGCCAAGGCACTCCTAGCATTCTGATCACTGTAGCGAGTTCTAATGGTTATGATGCTTGGAGTGACCCTTTCAGACATTTAGGGTGAACGTTTCTGAACTTGAGTGTCTAATCTTCTTCAGAAATCTATCAAAATTGCTCCCTATTGTCTCTTTTCACTCCCTTCCGATAATCCTCTCCCCCACTATGATTCATAATACATGCCTGCTTACTATTTTGACAGCGCTAAAAACACACTTTAAAATAGACAGCAATACTTTAAAGGGAAGCAATGGAGTGGTTGTTGCTCTTCGGCAAGTTAATATGTAAAACGAAAAAACAGAATTATTACAAAGGTGGAGCATATTTGACTATCTGTACTTGAATACAAGTGAAAAAGAACTAACATATATTAGAGCTTCAAACCAGCTCTAGAATACAGCTCATGGGCAGAACCATTCCCACCTAGGATATACAGATTTTTTCTTATATTTTGGTATGAGTCCTCAGTAAAGCATGTAGTAGGAATGTTCAGCCAGGTATAATCAGCAGAATATATAAATACAAAAAAAAAAAATCTAGTGCACTCTGTAGTCGAAAGCCATGAGATGAGTAAAAGAATGCTACTTACATTTGCCTGAGGAATTTGTGATATTGCTCAATCCTTAGAGCTTTTGTGGTTAGTCTCTTCACCAATCATGTAGTCAATGTAGAGTAGTTATAGATGCGAGGGCATCCAGGAGCAGGATAAAAACAACTTTCATTATTAAACAGGTGTAAGATAACAAGGAAATGTTAAATGTAAAATATACAATTTAACATAAAGTATTAAATGTAAAATATGCAATAAAAAATATTTAACGTGCTTCACCCTTCTCAAACGGCTTTTTCAAAGTGTATGGAGGATTCCTGGATGTTGCCTGCTTATATAGGTGGCTGAAAATTCAAAGATGGTGCCAAAGGGTTATGTTATTTGGTTTAATTGATGACCTATAACATCACAGGTCAAAGGGGGTTACCACATAAGAATTTGAATTTTATTTAAATTTTGAATGTAGTTGAATTGGGGGAAATGAAGAAGAGTAAGTAGAATTAATAGAGCATCTAGTTATTTCTTTTTTGTTATCAAATGACAAACATATCCTAAAAAGGAAAAAAAAAATTTAAAAAAATTAATAATATATATGTACATATATATTATTAATTTTTTTTAAATTTTTTTTTGAATAAAAATAATGGCTCCAGAAAAATGGTTGAGTCATTACAATTGTAATGATTTATAAAGGGCTTCAACAAAATGGTGAACAATATAAAAGGCTTTAACTAAATTGCGGACAATATATGTGGATATATGCTCCAAATGTTGTTTATTTAATAATTGTATTTACTATCCTCCTATTTTCATCTGTATTTCCTAGGGTGGGCTGTATCCAAGTGCTGATTTAAAGTTCTATTATATGTGAGTTCCTCTCTTCTTTAATTCCAGTCCAAATAGTCAAATATACTCCACTATTGGGGTCTTCCTGTTTATTTGTTTTATATCGGGGTGTCAAACATGCGGCCCCCCAGATGTTGCTGAACTACAACTCCCATGATTCTTTCAATGAAACAGATAGCCAGGGAATCATGGGAGTTGTAGTTCAGCAACATCTGGGGGCCGCATGTTTGACACCCCTGTTTTATATAAACACTTATCCGAAGCACAACGACCAGCCCACTGCCATCCTATATCGCTTCCTTTGCCTAGAAGAGAAATCCTTGGTAGACCTGTCTCTACTATAAAGAACTGTTCCAGTGCTTAATTTTAATTTGTGTTATCCTAGCAATATTTAAAGGCTGGGGGGAGAAACATGAGTCTTTAACAGGATTAAATTAAAGTTGCACCACAATACAACAAAGCAGTCATCCTTTTGCTCTCTTGGCAACATGTAGATCACCTTGGGTTGCATTTGTGGAGAAAAAAGGTAAATAAGGACTTCAATTGTTTTAGAGCATAATAGCATTTCCCAAGCTTCTCATAGATAGAGGTATCAGGTGTTTTGTGATGTTATCTCCACCAATGGTTATACTCCTATATCTGCTGCATCTGGTATTGCCATCATCATGCTAATTTTAAAATTCAATATTACATAAAATTTTTCCTTATTCCTAGTAGACGTGCATTCAGTTTCAAATGAACTGCAAGTTGTCTGAATTTTGGGTTGTTCGAATTCTGTGACTTCAAAGTGCCATATAGACACATCACTAACAAACAAACAAACTAGACAATGGACGATCCAGTTTGTTTTGTGATTCCAACAGTGTCATCCAAAGAAATAAATGATTGATGGGAAAAAAGATGATTTATGGGACAACCACTAAGTCCTGATTTTATTCACAGATCAAGTGAGAGGTGGCAAATAGTGGGTGGGAAAAAAAGCTACAATTATTTATTTATACATTATTTATTTAATAAATATATAATATTATATAAATATAAAATACCCCAAAAATTATTCCAAACAAAGTGTGGCGGAACCAACCTCGCTACTGGCCACCGGAGGAGCCTGGTTGCTCGCCTGCTCCCTTTAGACTATGGCCCTATGTTTAACACTGCTCTTTTTCCCTGCAGAAAGGCTGGTTTGTGCCTTTCTGCGGACTGTTAAAGTCACGAACACCGCTGAGTAGCCGACCTCCCTTCTCCTACCTGCAGTCCATTATCCGAATACCGGTCCATTCGGTACTTTACTGTTTAAACCATGCTACCCCAGATAGCAATGCCACGGAGCCCAGCCATATACTGAAAGACTGTATGAAAGATTATGTCTCCATGGCGATTGAACTGTATGTATGTGATCTGAGCGCCATCCGGTAGTAATGGGCGCTCAGATCTAAGCTACCTATGGGTAGGTAGAATGTGTATCTTCTATGTGATAAATGTAACAGTATGAAATTTTATGTCTTTTATTGTCCTTTGTTTGCCATGTGATTAATGGAGTTTTGCCTCTGTCGTTGGAGATAATTACTTCTCAATTATCTCCAGGACAGAGAGGAGAGATTGTTATGCATTGTGGGATTGTAAGATTGTGATTGGTCAATGTCCAATATGTTTCCCAGTCTTCCATCTGGTCCCCTAGGGGAGTGTCCACCAGCTGGGAGACCTGCATAAAAGCTGGGCAGGTAGCCCCAGTAAATCAGTTCTGCTTGACCCTCAAACAAAGTGTCGTCTTGTTCTTGGGGGGAATTGTATTGTATGCTGTTACAGTGTGACTGCCAGGAGTGTAAGCTGTTCGTATGGTTTTTCCTGTTCGGCTGTTTAACAGCATTTGTGTGTTCAGAAGTTGGTGAATTTGTGTGTTTCCTGTTCGGGAGTTTGAGTATTCATGTGTTTGCAATTCGGGAGATTGGTGCCTGCAGCAGCTGTTCATGTATTTAAAAGGGGAATATCACCTAAACGTGTTTTAACCCCTTGTGTGCTAAACAGTCCGTTACACAAAGGGACCGCTTTTATATCAAATGCAATTAAGCAGTTGTATAAACTTTTCAAAACTAAGCAGCTTAGACTGTCAGTTTATCAACCCCAAACTGAAGAATTTGGATTGTTTATTGCCCTATGTCTCTGTTAGAGAAGTACTAGAATCTTCAACAGGGATTGTGCCTTTTAATTTGTTAGGCATCCCAGAGGTGTATTGGATGTTGCTAAAGAGACATGGGGACAGGGACACACTCCTCTCTGCAATGTACTAGAGCACATTGCAAAAATGCAAGAACATATGGAAGCCAAAATGCCAGCAGTAAAGGAAAATATGGGAAAAGCACAGAAGGCTCATAAAGTCAGTTTGAGAGGATATTTATGGGGTGATAAATATGAAAAATAATATTTTCATAAGCATTATCAAAATCTAATTTAATAATTTTTATCATATCAAAAAATGATATATTGGCACTGTTTCCCTGATTAATGATTTAAAGCTGAGAATTACCCACTATTTTAATTCTCATAGATCCAGAGTAAGTTTCTCATAGATTCAATATAATTTATTGTGATAATAATAATAATGACAAAATGTAACATGCATGATAATATCAGTGAATATTTAGGTATGACAAAAGTATACAATATGGCAGTGGTTTAACACAATATAGACAGCTAAATAACAAGTTATATTGACATGTATGCAGTTTTCAACAAGATTTGCGACAGGACACTTCACTTTGAAATCAATTTAACACAGAACAGAGCATCTCACATCATTTCCGAGCAGCGCAGCGTAAAGAAATAAAACTTTGGCTGAGTCAAATCACACTGAATTAACTCTTTCACTGCTGGCTGCAATTCTCATAGGCAAGATATCCTATTATATTGCAATTTTACAACTACAATATTTCTCATACTATATCATTGACCATTCCTATGTCCATCCAATAAGAATAATTCTACGTTTGCATAATTTTAACTTCCTTAATTAAGATTCACTATTTCTAAATAATGTAAGCTAATATATCTGGATAATTGCCTGGTATTCTATTTTTAAAGTTAAAAGTAATATAGAGTTCATTGGTGCACCTGCAGAAATAGAATTATGAATTCTATGTATTATTAACGAATCATGACTCCTTAAATGTTGGAATCACCAGCTTTTATCCAAGTATATTCTGCCTTTTAGTAAAATCCATTAATTAAATTAAATTAAATAAAACCAGCATAATTACCAGTTAGGTTGTAGATTTTCTATCAGATGTGAAGATATGTTCCAGGAATTTTGAATGCAAGTATGATGAGAGAATTGTATGAAAATAGAAAAGTTTTCAGAGTTCTGAAGTTGTGTTAGGTGGAAAAATATAAAAAATTAGGTGTGTCCAGCTTTGGCTCCAGATGTCAGATCTTAGATTTTAGATGTGAGTCCATTCTCAGAGTGAGATTGTATTTGAGTCTGAGTGAGTCTGAGTGTGAGAGTCTAAGAGCGTGAGTTTTGAGTGTGTCTCTCTCCTTTGTCTTTAATTTTTAAAGGAGAAGTTTTCTGTTCGTCACTAGTTGATAGTGACCAATAGAGAACTGTTGGCATGTCTTCCCTACAGACTATCATCTAGATTTTGGTCAGTAGATGGCGCAATTACATCACAGAAAATTCTTGTCAGGGGGTCCATTTACCTTTTTTGTATAATGGGTAAACTGAATTTCGTGATGTGTTTGATATCATCTTGGTTATCTTTTATGGCTACTATTCGTCAAAGAAGCTGTCATCTTCAAAGGTTTTCTACTAGGCAGAGCATCTGGCAATTTGACAAATGTAGCCTTAAATTCACCCTTTCTTACAATGGAACTTTGTAAGATCCCGTTTTAAGAAAGTTAAATTAATTATTAAGTGGTATCTGTCATTGGTAATCCTGTGTTTAGCACATAGTAATATTATTATACATGTCTATTACACATATTCCACTAACGTTAGTAAATAATATGACATTTCTTCATTGATATTATATCCATGAATATTATATATTATTAACCGATATGGGTTAATGAGCACCCTTCCCCGTTATATCCTGTGTCACACCACACAATTGATTGAGTAATGTCAGGATGCTCTATTATAACAGCTGGCCTTTGATCCTGCTTTGTATCTTTGTTCTGTTCCCCCCAGTTCCCTATATCCTGTTAACAGTTTTTCTTTTTGACTGTTGGAGAGGGTTTGTTTAATCAAGTAACATCCTTTGACCAGCTAATGCCAGGTGTGTTTCAGGTTCTTTTAAGATGCATTTCACTGGACATGACTATATGGAAAATCTAATGTATTGTGTGAAGACAACGCCTTTTGGATATGTACAGAATTGGGAGAAAATACTGCTGACTGCTGAATTTCAACTGCAACTTTAACTTAGTATTATTTATATATGATTAATATAATCTAGTAAATTATATGTGGATAGTGTGTGTGTGTGTGTATGTATTTATATATATTTGTCCCTGGGTTGTTGCATTCAACTCCCCCTGCTGTAGACATCATGCCTTATCTCAGGTTTTATCTCCGCCAAATGTTTACATGTCGCATTCCTTAGCTCCAGCTTGAATGAATAGAGTTACAGAGAGAAATTTGTGTCTGTCTTTGCATTGTAATAAAAAATTGAGTCACCTCTGTTCTGACATACAGAATACACTTTTAATTTCTGTCTTAACACAAAATGTCTGCCAGTATAAATATACTGACAAGTTACAATAGGAATGCCACGGTAAGGGTCTTTTAACCAGAAGACAGAGTTCTAGTACTGATTCCTACAACTGAATGCAAGTTCCTTGCAAGTTAGCAAGGATCATATGAAACAATTGAACAAGTCAATGAGGTGTATCGATGTACTAAAACCATGGATAGAGAGAGAGAGAGAGAGAGAGAGAGGTATTAATGGTGATGCAAAGCAAATCTACTCACAAAATAGTTAAGAATGAACCTGTAGTACATTTTGCAGAGAATCTAATACCTTTTCAGAAGCAGGAAGTTAAGGAGTTTTTTTAAAAAATAGTTGTGTTCTCTCCAGTTCTAGATAAAACACATATTATTAAACATTCAATCATTTCTGAGCCATGGGAAAAGATTTGCTTGAAGCCTTACCAAATACCACAGGCTAGAAGAGATGCAGTTAAGCAAGAAGTGAAGAAAATGTTGGTCTTAGGGGTAATCGAAATCTCACAGAGTGAATGGAACGATACCAGTGTTCTAGTGCCCAAACCAAATGGTGAAATACAATTCTGCAATGACTTTTGGAAATTGAATGAAATGGAATGAATGTTTTATATTTGTCCTATGCCTCAAGTTGATGAATTAATAGAGATATCTAAATATTTTAGATTTAACAAAAAGTTATTGGCAGGTTCTCCTGACAGAAAGGTCAAAGGAAATTTATATGGTGCCCTAGCTACATTTCAGTAAATGATGGATAGAATACTTAGGCCTCATAGTGAATATGCAGCTGCTTACCTTGATGATGTGTTGATTCATAGTGCAGAATTGGAAGAAGCTAAATATCTGGGTTACACTATTGGAAGGGGCCACTTAAACCACAAAAAGAGGCTATATCTTGCTGGACATGTCCAAAGAAAGTGAGACTGATTACGGACACTACTCCGAAGTTATAAGAACCGATATCTCACCTCTGAACATACAGCCAGGGGCGTATTAGCCGCGAGGCAAACAAGGCATTTGCCTTGGGCGGCATTTTTCAGGGGGCGGCAAAAAACGCCGCCCCCCAAATGCCCAAGGCAAATGTCTTGTTAGCCTCGCGGCTAACAGACATTCTGGGCGCTGGGCGGCAGTGGCTGCGGGCGCTGGGCGGGCGGCCGGCGAGGGAGCTCTTCCCCTGAGCGCTCTGCTCAGCTCCCTCGCGCGCCGCCAGCAGAGTGAGGCTGGGAGCCGGGTTGATGACGTCATATTCCGGCTCCCAGCCTCACTCTGCTGGCGGCGCGCGAGGGAGCTGAGCAGAGCGCTCAGGGGAAGAGCTCCCTCGGCGGCCGCCCGCCCACCCTGCAGCCACTGGACCCCAGGGAGAGGAAGAACCCCCCCCCAGCATTACCAAAGGTAAGGAGGCTGGGGGGAGTTAAATTTAAAAAAAAAAAGCACTAGTGAGTGTGTGTATGTCTGCTAGTGTGTATGTTAGTGTGTGTGTGTGTGTGGATGTCTGTTAGTGTGTATGTTAGTGTGTGTATGTATGTTAGTGTGTGTGTGTGTGTTAGTGTGTGTATGTTAGTGTGTGTGTGTGTGTTAGTGTGTGTATGTTAGTGTGTGTCTGTTAGTGTGTGTGTGTATGTTAGTGTTAGTGTGTATGTTAGTGTTAGTGTGTGTATGTTAGTGTGTGTCTGTTAGTGTGTGTGTGTATGTTAGTGTTAGTGTGTGTGTCTGTTAGTGTTAGTGTGTATGTTAGTGTTAGTGTGTGTATGTTAGTGTTAGTGTGTGTCTGTTAGTGTTAGTGTGTATGTTAGTGTTAGTGTGTGTATGTTAGTGTTAGTGTGTGTGTTAATGTTAGTGTATGTATGTTAGTGTTAGTGTGTGTGTGTGTGTCTGTTAGTGTGGATGTCTGTTAGTGTGTGTGTTTGCCTGTTAGTGTGTGTGTGTGTTTGCCTGTGAGTGTGTGTGTCTGTTAGTGAGTGTGTGAGTGTGTGTCTGTTAGTGAGTGTGTGTTTCTGTTAGCTAGTGAATGTGCATGTGTGTATTTAGAAGGCGGAGCGGGGGGAAGGTTGGGTGGCAGTTGCGCGGGTGGGGGTGGCGCGGGGAGGGGGGGGTGCCTGAGTTTTGTCCTGCCTAGGGCAGCACAAAACCAGGATACACCACTGCATACAGCAAAGACCATTTGGTGTCTATTACAAGGTCTTTTATTTTATTTGATTTCCCTTTTTATTTCCCTTTTTTTGATGTATTTCTGGACATTTGAAGTGTCATGCCATTCTTTCAGGTACCTTGAGATGTCAGTATCTATTCTGTGTTTGAAAGAATTGACATGTTCACAAATGCGATATTTGACCTATCTTTATGTCTTGGCCAAATATTTTAGACTGCTGTTAAAGAAATAATATAATTAAATTCTAATAGTCAAAAAATTGGCTGTTAGAAAATAGATAAGAGGGAATAAGACAAACTATTAGTTAAAAAGCTCTTAAACTGGAAAAATAGGATCTCATCAAATCCTATACATATATGCAAACAAATAGATTAAAAAGTGTTCAGGAGCTTATACTAATACTGACATAAATCCATATATTATTCAAACAATCACAAAAATTGGATAACTTAATAATAATATTATTCAAAGAGTCCAAATAGTGACTTGTGCACCAAATTAGTCCAAAACAGAAAGAGAATACAATGTATCATAGAAACCTCTAACTTGCAAAGATATAAGATTAGACGAGGTTAGTATGAATTTGATTTACATTCATATAAGAAGGTATATGAAAAAATAGAAAACGGAAAAAGTCAACAATAAAAATAATAATGAAATCAGGCTTGTTAGTATAGCAGACTGACACCCTGATTAATAGTCCAGAGCAGGAAACTGGGATAGCTGCCAGAAAATATGACTACAACATCTATGAAATATATCCTGAATTGTTGCGTTTTAGTATCCAATTGGTATAGTAAAAAATGTGTCCATTCATGTCAAAAGGGTAATTGTAGAAGTTAATATTAAAAATATATACATTTTATTTCATCAAAAACAATAACATCAAATAATTTAAAAACATAAAAAATATCAGGTCAGAAATGTTCCACAAGGTTATATCTGCATGAGAAAAAATAGAGAACTGGTATAACCTGAATGATTCTTCTGGATGGCTAAGGATTGTAGTATTCACCTTCCAAATCCAATATGCAGAGCTGGTGAGGACGGCGTCCGCGTCCTCGGAGCTGTCTCTCTGACCTCACATAGAGTCAGTCAGGTAAGCCTCCAGGATGACGTTGTATTCCAAACAGAAGACGTCAGTGGTTACCAGAAATCTCTTCTCTCTAGCCCGTCTGTGAATTCAATCATCTGTAGCCTTACGCGTTTCGTAGGGTACTGCCCTACTTCATCAGAGGCATATCACAGACCGAGTCAATATTGATGTATATATACACCCATTGCTAGCTAATTGGTTTCATCTTTAAAAAACACCATTAATTAACTTCATCATTTAAACGCATATTTCAACGAAAACCTTCATCAATATAAAGACACAAGGTAATTGGTACATATGTGCAATATTAATAAAAACCGCAAATGCAAACATATTGTATCAAAAATAAATCATAGATGAATCAGGAATAAATAAACAGACCATTTTTCACAATCATACAACCACCCAAAATGTATCGAAAACGAACGATTTTTGACAATAATATAAATAGGCATCTCCCAGATATCAGATAAAATAGTATATGCATTGGACATATTTTTATATTTTCAATCTTTGTTATGTCAAAAGAGGAGAAATCTTAAATTTTAGAGTTAAAGTTATAGCTACATCTTTAGAATCAAGCAAAACACAATGTTGCATACTATATAGAAATGCTGCATACTATATAAGAAACCCAAAAAACCAGCAGGAGGAAAATAAAATATAATATAAATTCTCAAAAACTTTGTTATAAAGAAATAAGGGGAAAAGAAAAAGATATTACACTACCACTATCGATCGACTGATTAATAAGATAATCCAAACAAGATCCAATAAAATACGATTGGATAAAAAATTCTATAATATAGAAAAATATAAAAACATAAAAATATATTTTTGTATAGGTAGAAAATTCTTTCCAAAAAGGATCATAGGAGAGGTGTTGATAAAAACAAAGGAAAAAACCCTAAAAGAGTCCTAAAATGCTATTTGATGGTTTAAAAACTTGCTGTTATAAATATAAGAATTAATTTTAAGATATATCATATAATATAAAAAAGTAATAGAGATAAAAATAGAAATAAAAATAAAATTAAAAATAAAAATAGAAATGAAAATGAAAATAAAAACTAAAAATAAAATCTAAAAATAAAAAAAGAAAAGAAAATTGAAAATGAAAATAGAAATAAAAATAGAAATAGAAATAAAAACAAAAACAAAAACAAAAATAAAAATGTAAAAATAAATAAAATGAAAATAAAAATAAATATAAAAATAAAAATAAAGCTCTAAAAATAAGCATATGTTATTTTATAAAAAAGCATTGAGCTCAAAGTCTACATTAAGTCCCTTTGGTGTAAGGGTGTTAAGAGTGAAAATCCATTTTGCTTCTTTTTGATCTAAAATCTTTTCTAAATCACCACCTCTCCAATTAGTTTCTACATTTTCTATTGCCATAAACTCTAAACTAGATAGATTATGTGTTAATAAACCCTTTTTCACATTACGTATATGTTCTGAAATCCTTGTTTTTAGTTGCCTTTTTGTCCTCCCTACATATTGTTTTAGACATGGACATGTCACAAGATATATTACCCCAGAGGTATTGCAGTCCATATTATGTCTAATCTTATATTCCTTCCCATCATCCATAGATATAAAAGACACTTTTCTTTTCTCTTGTTGACACTTATTACACATTGAAAAGCCTTTGTTAACCCCTTAAGGACTGGACTGTTTTTGCGATGTTGTACATTTGCGACCAGGCATATTTTTACACTTTTGTGGTGTTTGTGTTTGGCTGGAATTTTCCGCTCTCTCATTTACTGTTCCCATACAAATTATATATTGTTTTTTTCAGGACAAAAGGGGCTTTCTTCACATACCATTATTTATATAATCTCATGTATTTTAATTTAAAAAAAAATAAAAAAATATGATGAAAAATTGAAAAAAAATACATGTTTTTTTACTTTTACTTGAAAAATCTTTTACTCATCTACAAAAGCGAATTAAAAAAACTGCTAAATAGATTCAAACTTTTGTCCTGAGTTTAAAAATACCCCGTGTTTACATGCTTTTTTGCTTTTTTTTGCATGTTATAGGGCTATAGGTACAAGTAGAATATTGCGGTTTCAAAACATAAATTTTTTAAATTTATCTATAGTGACATTGTAATACTATTATCTGTCATAAATCTCTGAATAACACCCCACATGTACATATTTTTTTTTAAAGTAGACAACCCAGGTATTCAATATGGGGTATGTCCAGTCTTTTTTAGTAGCCACTTAGTCGAAAACACTGGCCAAAGTAAGCATTCATATTTGTTTGTGTGTGAAAAAAGTAAAAAAACTAAATTGAACGCTAATTTTGGCCAGTGTTTGTGACCAAGTGGTTACTAAAAAGACTGGACATACCCCATTTGCAATACCTTGGGTTGTCTTCTTTTGCAAATGGTATGCCATCATGGGGGTAATTCTCATTCCTGGGCTACCATACGCTCTCAAAGGCAACGTAACCAACCTGGCCATTTTCAATGTAAAAATATTTGACCCGTATATTTGACCTTGTAACTTTCAAAAATACTATAAAACCTGTACATGGGGGGTACTGTTTTACTCAGGAAACTTTGCTGAACACAAATATTAGTGTTTAAAAACTGGAAAACGTATCACAACAATTATATCATCAGTAAAAGTGCTGTTTGTGTGTGAAAAATGCAAGAAAAGTCACTTTCACTGACAATATCATCGCTGTGATATGTTTTACTGTTTTGAATCACTAATATTTGTGTTCAGCGAAGTCTCCCGAGTAAAACAGTACCCCCCATGTACAGGTTTTAGGGTGTCGTAGAACGTTACAGGGTAAAATACAGTGCTAGCAAATTCAATTCTCTGGAATTTCGGCCTGGGTTGGCAGGCAGGTCCCTTAAATTGCAATCAATAAAATTACTGAATTATGTAAAAATATTACATAAATACGCACGTAGAATTTAAATATATATGCATATTTATATATTTGAAGTCTACGTGTATATTTATATAATTATTTATGTAATTTTGTATATGGACGTATGTATATTTCTTATTATTTTTATTTATTTTTATATACATAGATATATATACAAATTCATTCTAAGTGTATTTTGATATAAATATATATATATATTAATTTTAAAATACAGTTAGAATAAAATTTCATATAGATATAATTTTTTTTATTTTTTTATTATTATTTTAAATTTTTTTATTTAATTTAAATTACTTATTATTTATATTTTATAATAATATATATATACAATATATAGTTATTATATATATTATATATATATGTGTGTAATTTAATTATAAGTGTATTTTTATATTAATATAAGTACATATTAATATAAAAATACACTTAGTATGGCATTATATATATATGATATATAGACATAATATATGTCTATATATCATATATACACATATATAATTTTTTTTATTTTTTATTAACATTAACCTTTATTTTATTTTTTGATTTTACACTAGCAGGGAGACTGCCTGTCAGCACAGACAGTCCCCCTGCAGGCAGCACTATGGACACCTATTGTGACCATGTGATCGCTATGTTGAGCGATCACATGGCCACAGGGGTCCTAATTCAGTGTGGGGAGACTGTCTGGGCTGCAGGCAGTCTCCCCACACCGGGAGCCACGCTGATCGCCGCCGGGGGAACGACGGCGATCAGGTAAGTAACGGAAACTGTTAGGACGGTTCAGGACCGTCATCGGTCCTCAAGGCAAAAATACCGATGACGGTCCTGAACCGTCCTGGGTCGCTAAGGGGTTAAATATCTCTTTCTGGTTTTGAAAAGAGGTTTTTGAAGTTGGTGCCAACAGCAGTTTCAAATCGGGTGCCCTAGTCAAAATCACTTGAGGTTTCTCTGATATAATTTCAGACAAACTCGAATCACTCTTGAGAATCCCTCAATGTTTCTTAAGAATATTTTGTACCGTTGAGGCCTGATTGCTGTATTGTGTAATAAATGCAGGTAGATCATTCTGTCTTCTTTGGATTTTCATCTTTTTTTGTAAAGTCTCTTCTCTAGGAATATTTGAGGCTCTTGTTAGAGCTTTATCTAAAAGTGGGATCGGATATCCTTTTGTTACAAATCTTTGTTTAATTTCTTCCATCTGTTGATTACATACTTCTAACTGTGAACAGTTTCTTTTAACTCTTCTAAACTGGCTTTGAGGAATGTTTTTAAGCCATGTGGGTTTATGATGGCTGTCGAATGGTATGAAACTGTTACAGTCTACACTCTTTTTAAATGTTTTTGTTTGCAATTTCCCTTTCTCAATATAAATACTTAAATCAAGGAATTCCACTTGTTCCTTTGAATAAGAAAAGGAGAATTTAAGATTATATGGGTTGTGGTTAAGATAAGACATGAACTTTTCTAGTGAAGGTAGATCCCCTTTCCAGATAAAAAAAACAATCATCAATATATCTACACCATAGGGACAGTTTTGCGCCAGAAGGGCAATGGTCCCAAATGTACTCGTCTTCCCATTTACCCATAAACAGGTTAGCGTAACTTGGCGCAAAACGTGTCCCCAGGGCAGTGCCCTCCAACTGAAGATAAAATTGTCCATCTGACCAAAAATAGTTGTGGGTTAAAATGAAAATAATACATTGTATTAAAAAATCTATCTGATCGTTTTTGAGATCTGAATATACTGCCAAAGAGTACTGTTCTGCCTCGCACCATTGAAGATGTTCTATGACAGTATATAATGAGGTGACATCCGCACATTAGTATCATTCATTAAAATTGGCACAAATCTTTGTAAGATATATTGCACATTGTACCAGCCTGCATCAAATGTGCCAATGCACCGGATAGGCTGTTTGTTGCTAGGATGGTAGTCGGTGAGGAGGTCTTCATGTTTGAATGAAACACTTAATATGCAGAATAAATAACAGTTCAGGCACTCTGGAATAACAGAAGTAGCAGTTTTATTGGGGCAAAAGCAGCAACATTTTGACCCTGCCGGGTCTTTATCAAGCTTGATAAATACCTGGTAGGGTTGAAACATTGCTGCTTTTGCCCCAATAAAGCTGCTATTTCTGTTATCCCATAGTGCCTGAACCATTATTTATTCTGCATATCTTGGAAGGGTGGCCTGGCCAACCCTGGCTTCAGAGCACCTGGGTTATTTGGTGAGTACGTTTCTACTATGAATGAAACACTCAGGCATAAGCTTCTTAGGTATTTTCCTTTACTTTTACTCTGTATATTTCAAGCAGACTTTTGTCGGAGGCTTACGTTTCTCCCTTCATCTCTCACTACCCCCACTGCTTTTTTATTGGGTTTGAAGATACACCTCACAATTATAAGTGCACTGAAATATTCTCTAGGGGTCCCTCTACCATCTTGGTAAATTATAGACACTGCTTTACTGCTCATGATACTTCCAAGTATAGCTTCTTCATTCAAGCTTTCTACTTTCTGGGATTGAAGGTACACCTTACAATTGTAGGTGTAACAGGGTATTACTCAATGGGTCTCTTTTTTTCAGATCGTCTTATTCAAGCCAGTTATGGGTACTGCCTTAGGGTACTTAGCTCCAGATGTTGTTTCCAATTAAGTTTTTTATTTTGCAGCCCTTGACTCTGTTAGAAATTGGTGCCATTTTTTTTCCTCCCTGTCTTTTATCTCCTAGGTTCAGTATCCTCTGTCCTTTCATGAGGGGCTTTTTTGAATTTAGGTTTTTGTGAGCCTATCTAGGGTTATGCTTCAGCTCTTCAGCTCCTAGTTCTCATGCTCCTTACTTAGGTATCTATTACCTTGTACCAATTCCCTACCCACCTAATTAGTTACATTGTAACTTATTGAGCACAGTTTGTTTCACTTTATTTATCTCACACTATACTGCTTTTACGCAATTTGATGTTTGCCATTTTAACATAATTGATGTTTGTATTTATTTAATCAAGTTACTTAATTTTTACTTTTTATTTCTTGTTCCTCAACTCACCTTTCTACAATTGGTTTGCGCCATTCTTAACTTTCTCATAACATCATTTAGATGGATTCTTCAATATCTTCTACTGATAAAACCTTGCCAGGTCTCAAATTTTTCTATTCTAGATTATATATAAATAACATATGATAAACCATATCATATTTAACCCCAACTGTAATCATTTTTCTAAGAAGTAATATGGAATAATTAAAATTTCATGGAAATGACATTTAAGGAAGAAGAAATCATTTAGCGATACACTCCAAGCACCACAACCAATATACCTCACTGTAGTGGTTGTGTGCCAGAAGTGCCCTGGTGCCTCTCCTCCAATAAAAGTAGTCTAACCATTTGCTTATGGTTTGACACTTACCTAGGTTCATTTGCTGACAGCAACCAGCTGACAACAACCAGCTGACAGTCATAGCTAAATAGCTGATCAGGAGATCTAGTTTCTGGTTGTCAATGGAGGACGTAACCAGTGGACCCAAGGCAAGCTGTCAAATCATAGGCAAATGGCTTGACTGCTTATTTCAAAGGGCAATGGGGCACTACTATAACCACTACAGTATGATGTGATAACTCTGGTGCTTGGAGTGTTCCATTAATGAATATCCAAACTGTAAAAATCCACATTTATTTCCTAAGTCTGCTTTCACCTAATGGAACCCCATACAGACCACCTTCTTATGTAGGCTCATTCACCAACATTTGGTCTTCACTAGGACATTGCAAATGTTATGCCAAACAAGCAGATTTTACAAACATTACCCAAATCATCTTTGTTTCCATTTCAGTTAATGTGGCCTTAAATGTTTAATAGCTGCTGCTTTACTGAGAATTCACGATTTAGAGAATAACCCTGATGGTGTTTGACCCATAAAGGGAGGGCTATGTTAATAGCTCCATTAAGACTTTACTAACGTGTGTGAAGTCCAAACTTGTTTTATACAATCTGTATGAAACCTACTTTAGTTCTGGCAACAACAAGACCGTTACATTTCATACAGCAGTTTACCTTTGTCACTCACTAAGAGTCAGTATAAACTAGACTTATGAATTCATGGAATAAATGAAAAAGTCTAACATGAACACAACTTAAGGAGATATTGTAAGCACTCTACTTCACTTGACATCAAATTGTAATGGTCACAATACTGGAAGCGATGTGTCAAGTATTTCTTGTCAATTATTTTTTCAACTATGCAGAATTAGCTCTTTGTGACATCTTTGTGAAGAGGCTGAATCACTACTGACCGTTTTGGTTCTCAAAATTGTCATAAGATTCTATGTTAGTTCATCAATGTCAAAAGAAGGGAAAAGTCCCCACATGTCCCCTTAAGAAGGCAATTAATAAAAAAAAAAAATCAGGGGGGCATAGTTTTCCTACATGTCCTCAAGCATGGCCAGTGGGTGGAGGCTAATAAAAAAGAAAAAATATGAATGGGGCAGGGCCAAGCAGAGTTCCTCAGAGCAGCTATTTTTAAATTGTGTAACTAATTTAATTGACTACTTTTCGTCTATCAAGCAATTTGGCCATACGTGATTTGCAAGAATGGTAGAATTACCTGAAATTGGGTTGAATGCTCATTGCTCAAATTCCTGAATCCATATGTCTAGACTTTGCTGCACAAATGCAGTATGAAATATGACTGTAGTGTTTACTAAGATCAATATACTATGTAAACATAAAAATTAAAACATTATGTTTTTATTAACTCTAATCAAATGTATATTGGCTTTTGCATGAAATCCCACAGATCAAAATCAAGTAAACCACAGTTTGTCTATGTGTGCAATGTTTACATTTAAAAACAAAATAATAAAGCTGTGCAACTTCTGATAAAGTTTACATAATCTGGCAAACTGTTCTTTGCTCAATTAAAATATAGAATATTCAACATGTCATCGTGTCTTTAAGTTTTCTTAAAAATGTTTTAACTTCTTGATTTTTGGGACTATAAATAAGAGGATTCGGCATAGGGACCACAACTACATTAAGAAGAGCAAAAAACTTGTCCTGTTTTGGAGAATAGTTTGACGGGGGTCTCATATACAAACACAAGACAGTCCCGTAGAACATAACAACACATGTCAAATGAGAAGAGCAGGTAGAAAAAGCTTTACGTTGTCCTTCTGCAGAGGTTATTTTTACAATGCTGGAGATAATAAATATAGGAAATTAAAATTAGCAAGAAATCTGGAAAAATTATTAATGTTCCTTCAATATAAGATAACATTTCTACGATGGATGAGTCACTGCAGGAGAGTTTCAGAAGTGACGTAACATCACAGAAGAAATGGTCAATAAGATGAGAAGT
>OW240922.1:85012906-85025607 GCA_933207985.1 Pelobates cultripes
AATCCATATCTGCCAAGTGACCCTATGTAAAAAAGGCCGGATGAGATGAGCTGCCTTGGGCTAAAAATGGTCCACACGCTGCTGTATTTTAGCTCTGAATGCCTGTTGACTTGCGTGACTTATCAGCCACCAACTAGGGTTCAAGCCGCCAGTGTGTACTTTATAAATGGCTTTATAAAGCAGTGTGTACTTTATAAATGGCTCCACCTGCCACCCGTACAGCAACACAGTCTCCAGTTAGGAGGACCAGCCAAGCATCTTCTTCCATCTGCCTGTTACAGAAATTACTGCCGTGTACACGACCACTGATAGGAGACGCGGAAGGTATTAAACTGATAAAAATAGTACTAAACGCACCCACTCCTATCTGGTATGCGTAGCTTGGCCCAGTGCCCTAAATTTGCAGTAAGAGGACCGACCAAGCCTCTTCTTCCATCTCCCTGTTACAAAAATCAATGCCGTGTACACGTCCACTGATAGGAGACGCGGAAGGTATAAAACTGATAAAAATAGTACTAAACACACCACTCCTATCTGGTGTCACATTAGCTTGACCGCGCAGTGCCCCAAATTTGCAGTAAGAGGACCGACCAAGCCTCTTCTTCCATCTCCCTGTTACAAAATCAATGCCGTGTACACGTCCACTGATAGGAGACGCGGAAGGTATTTGATAAAAATAGTACTAAACACACCACTCCTATCTGGTGTCACATTAGCTTGACCGCGCAGTGCCCCAAATTTGCAGTAAGAGGACCGACCAAGCCTCTTCTTCCATCTCCCTGTACAAAAATCAATGCCGTGTACACGTCCATTGATAGGAGACGCAGAAGGTATTAAACTGATAAAAATAGTACTAAACACACCACTCCTATCTGGTGTCACATTAGCTTGACCGCGCAGTGCCCCAAATTTGCAGTAAGAGGACCGACCAAGCCTCTTCTTCCATCTCCCTGTACAAAAATCAATGCCGTGTACACGACCACTGATAGGAGACGTGGAAGGTATTAAACTGATAAAAATAGTACTAAACACCTGCTATCTGGTGTCACGTGAAAACTGACGCGCGAGTGCCCCAAATTTAATGTGATCTGTAGGTAGAATAGCGGTTGTCCATGTACAAGTAGGGTTGCAGCTTTTGAGGGGCCCACACCACCGCATACACTCCCTTTTCAATGTGAGTGAATATGCCAACATGCAAAAGTTCTGGCTTAGATAAAAGTAATGCAGTACCGTCCACTGATAGAGCAGCGGAAGGTATTAAACTGATCAGAACAATACTAAACACACCCACTCCCTTTTGAGTGAGGCTTTACAGGACAAATTATACTTCTCCCACGGGACATGGCTTACGGGCAGCTGAAACCATCAAGGAACCAAAACTTTCCATGTACAGGTAAGACGTGCAGCGGTAAGGGTTCCAGGCTCTTCTTCCTGGAGGATACGCTGCAAGCCTGTTGAACGAGGTGACCTTGCTCGGGTCCCAGGTGTACGGTTACTAAAATGGCTACCATATACACGTCCACTGATAGGAGACGCGGAAGGTATTAAACTGATCAGAACAATACTAAACACACCACAAATAAGGTTTCTCTCCTGTATGGCTCCTCAAATGATGCTTAAGATTAGAAGCGGCTGAAAAGCATTTCTCACACTCCGAACAAAAATATATTTTTTAACATTCTCTCCACTTTGAACGAAATGACGTTTGGGAAGAGATTAACATAATTAAACACAGGCAGTAAAAATACAGTTTTTTAGCCATACACTGTAACTTTAAAACTACACATCCCATCTTCATAACAATTACATATTTGGAATCAGCACACTTAAAACATAAACATAACCAAAAATCAGCCAAATCCATCCAGGGATTAAAAAGTTAGCTGGAGGTCCCTTTATGACCGACCGCAAGCACATTTTCCTGCCCAAAACAGTTCCATAGATTTGGGCTGTGAGGTCGGTCTATTTCAGGCTGAAAAAAAGACTAAGTCCCATCGCCGAATGGGACTTAGTCTCTGCAGCTGAAATAAGGCTGAAAAAAAAGGCTGAAAAAAAGACTAAGTCCCATCGCTGAATGGGACATAGTCTCTGCAGCTGAAATAATTTCCCATTTACTGAACCAAGTGGGAAATAGCCAGGCAGGCACAAAGGGTTTGCACCAGGTCTGGGGACACAGGGGACACTGTCTTAAAGGGGCCGTGTCCCCAACAAGTCTGGGGACACGGCCTTAAAGGGGCAGTGTCCCAATCTTCCTGATGTCCCAAAAAAGGTGTTTTAAGGGCCAGCACCAGTCACATAAAGAGTCCATAAGCCCCAATATGCCCACCGACGGTCTTAAAGGGCCATACACACCAAATAAAAGTGCATACATTTTCACAATCTCCCAGGGGCCATAGTCATGCGGGAGGAGGCTGGCAAGTAGGCTTCTCCACAACCCAGGGAAGCAGGGCAATTTGCCATTTAAAGGGCCCGTTACAAATAGCAGGTTGTAACAAGGTGTCAATCCATATCTGCCAAGTGACCCGATGTAGGGGGACCAGTCCCTATTCTGCTCTGTGTCAGTGTGTATCAAGGAACCTTAGGACAGGTGTCAATCCATATCTGCCAAGTGACCCGATGTTGGGGTAACATTCCCTATTCTGATCTGTGTCAGTGTTTATCAGGGATCCTTAGGACAGGTGTCAATCCATATCTGCCAAGTGACCCAGGGGGGACCAGTCTCTATTCTGCTCTGTGTCCGTGTGCATCAGGGGCTCTGAGAACAGGTGTCAATCCATATGTCAAGGTGTCAATATGTCATATGTCAGGTGTCAATCCATATTGATTGTGATTTAGGAATGTTAGGTGATTTCTGCCCTTTATGGATTAAAACCAGACTCTGTATCAACTGTGTAATTTTCCATGGTGTTGGGGAAAATATTATGTATATATCTGTTTAATATGTGCTTGATTAAGTCTGTGTGTATGGGAGGTCAGGAATTATCTTCAAAGGGAGTTTCTGTTTAGATAGTTGGAAAGATACAGCACCTGAAAGGCACCAATCACATTTACATATCAACTGGTCTTCAAAGGAGTCTATCTAGGAAAACACACCTTGGGTTAGAGGCAAAGGGATGGCTGGGAGAGTTGACACTTAAATAAAATAACAGGATAGACGACACTTTGGGCCTTGGGAAAGTAAATCACATTTACATATCAATTGAGTTGAGGAATTGGCTATTTACAAAATGGGAACCAATTCCTTTAAAAATAGAAGATACTGACATCACATTAGGTTAGGTTTTGGTAAGACACACAAGCTGCCCATAACTTGCACAGCACATACACAATGTAGCCAATATTATTATACACAATGTAGCAGATAGTATTAGATAGATGGAATGTATGCGTGTTGTGAATGTATTGTAACTGTAATACTACAATTCTGTAACATTCTTCTTCTGTAATATTTAACTGGGCAGATTCTAAGTAAAGATTTCTCTCTGGTAAGAACTATGGTGTTGGCTGTTTATTTGTAATATCGGGTAGAATACCTTAGTAGTTCTAGTCATATATTTATCTGGGCAAGGGGATAAAGATATATGTTAGTTCTTGGAAGAGGTTACACAGGGATATTACATTCACTATTAAAACACAACGCAGAGTGGATTTCTCTCAAAAGGATACCAATTGGAAGTATTGGTGGTGAGAGAAGGATTATACAACACATGGGAGTTTTGCCATGGATCCCCCTCCGGCATGCCACAGTCCAGGTGTTAGTCCCCTTGAAACAACTTTTCCATCCCTATTGTGGCCAGAAAGACTCCCTGTGTGTTTTAAAATTCGCCTCCCCATTGAAGTCAATGGCGTTTCGGGCGGTTTGCCAGTTTGCGAACATTTGCGGAAGTTCGCGTTCGCCGTTCGCGAACCGAAAATTTCGGGTTCGCGACATCACTAATCAAGACCAAGCATTTGGATTTTAATATTATTAATCCCCTGACATTCCCACCAGATATGGTATATAGTGCCCTCCTCATTTCCACATCTCCAGCAGTTCCTAGAATAGGCAGATGATATTTTATAAAGTCTAGCCGGTACCATATACCATCTATATATTATCTTTAGATGTGTTTCATAAAGAGAGACACTATGTATACAACGTTTTACTAGGAATGTAGCTTTAGTCCATTCCGAAAGTGGGGAGGATTCCCCAATATCTCGTTCCCATTTAATAAAGGTGGAAGCATGGGATTCTTGTTCCATTGATTCTAGCAATTTAATAAATCTAGAAATCCCTCCCTTCTTTTTATATAATGCTATAAGAGGATTAACATTATGGTCCTTAAGTATAATTCTAGATAATAGAAAAATTTTAATCCCTAAGTATTGGAAAAGATCTCTGGGGGGAAGATTATATTTGGCTTGCATGTAAATGGGATGGGTTTAGATCTTTCCCATAAATCAGAGATCTTCAGTATCCAGGGTTGAACATTTATGTTATCCATTACATGTTGTAGGACCATTAATGGAACCCCATATAGTAATTTGTCCTCCAGTTTTCATTTTTTATTTAAGATTTTTGAGGTATTAATCATATCTATTAATATTTTATTGGAGAAATGCTTGGTGTCCAATTCAACTAGTTTCAAAATACCCATCCAAAAGAGAGCAGACAATTTATATCTGGAGCTATCCTCCTGTTCTAGAGTGAGCCATGATTGATTTCATTGGTTCATGCCTAGCCATTGTAAAAGGTGAGTTGCCATACACGCTTCATGGATTTTATCAACATCTGGAAATGCTATTCTTCCCTTTTGAAAACCCATATGAAGGGTATCAAATGCTATCCTAGGTGGTTTGTTAGCCCAAATATATTTAGAAATCAGATTTTGAAAGTGGTTAAGAGTACCTTTTTCCACTCTATAGGATATCGCCCTAAGATAGTATACAAGTTTACAAGTTTAGGTATCAGGAATGCTTAATTCATGTTTAATCTTCCTATCCATGAAGACTCAATCTTCCTCTATTTATCCACCTTTTGTTGCAAATCTTTTAATAAATAGTCATAATTCATTTGTATCATCCTGTCGATATCAGATATTTTAATCCCCAAATAGCCAATATTATCCTTTGCCCATGTAAAATAGAAGCGTACAGTCAGAAGGTCTTTTTGAGCCTCAGACAGAAACGAGGCTGAGATTTGCATTTTTTTCATATTAACCTTCTAAATAGAGAAACTACTATAAAAAGAAATAACATCTAATACCGATGGGATTGAAACCATTGGATCCGTCAAAATAAGGACATCAACTGCAAAGAGGGAAACCTTGATTTCGCCATTGTAAGATTGAACCCCTTTTACATTAGTTTTCTATCTGATCAAATTAGCTAAAGGTTCAATTGTGAGGATATATAACAGGGGAGCCAGAGGGCAGCCCTGTCTAGTACCATTTTTAACCTCAAAGAGGTCAGACTCAACAAAGGAGTTAACTATATTAGCTGTGGAGTTCCTATATAACAGCATAGTTTTATATCTGAACTGTCCCTGTAGGGCCATGATAACAGATCCCCATTTATGCTAATTTATTCTATGGATTAAGTTAAATATCCTACGTGTATTATCTGTGGTGCCTCTCCCTCTCACAAATCCAGACTGGTCCACATCGATCAATTCTTCAATTATCTATTTAAATCGATTAGACAATATTTGAGAAAATATTTTCATATCTAAATTGATAAGAGATATAGGTCTATAGTTAGCAATGAGTGTTAGATTTTTTCCTACTTTAGGTATAGGAATAATTGATGCTAACAACATCTCTTCTGGAAGGGCTGTCCACAGATACCTTCGTAAACATCTGTAGAAGGATAGGTATATCCACACTTTTACATTGTGAAATAGTAATAGTGACTTTCAGAATTAAAACTTGCAAACATTTATTTTTATTTCTAAAACTGCAATATAAAAAAATAAAAGCCTTTTTTAAAACAATTTGTTGGCTGGAGTAGAGACCTATATAAACGAAAATATTTGTTTCTGGGTTATTGATATATTGTCAGTTTAGGCTACAAGCTATTTACTTTCTCTGCTTGTGGCCATAGGTATGTGCATAGGTTGTTCCGGATGTGTCCAGGAACACTCGCTTGTGCCCACCAAGACCTGAATGGGGAGATTAAAGGATCTCCTTTGCCATCCCCTGCCATGACAGGAAGCTCCTTGGATGGATGGTAGATCAAAGATCTCCCTCACCAGCTATGCCACCCTGATGCTGCAGGGAGTACTCAATTGCAATTCCCAAACAATTCAATTATGCAGGAGTCCAAGTACTCATAGATTCTACCGTGACAAGCTCCCCTTGTGACGGCAACAAGGTGAGCAGTACAAAGACAAGTGTGTCTTGCCTACAGTAAAGCATGGTGGTGGGAGTGCCATGATCTGAGCCTGCATGAGTGCTGCCAGCACTGGAGAGCTACAGTTCATTGAGGAAACCAAAAATGCCAACATACTGTGACATACTAAAGCAGAGCGTGATCCGCTCTGTTCGGAGACTGGGCTACAGGGCAGTATTCAAACATGATAATGACCGCAAACACACCTTCAAGACGACAGCTGCCTTGCTGAAGAAGCTGAAGGTAAAGATGATAGACTGGCCAAGCATGTCTCCAGACCTAAACCCTATTGAGCATCTGTGGGGCATCCTCAAACAGAAGGTGGGGGAGCACAAGGTCTCTAACGTCCACCAGCCCCGTGATGTGATCATGGAGGAGTGGAAGAGGACTCCAATGGCATCTTGTGAAGCTCTGGTGAACTCGATGCCCATGAGGGTTAAAGGCAGTGCTGGAAAATAATGGTAGCCCCACAAAATATTGACACTTTGGGCCCAATTTGGAAATTTTCACTTAGGGGTGTATGAGCGAACCCGGACTGTAAAGTTTGGGTTCGTACTGAACATTACGTTTTTTGGACCCCGGACCCGAACACGGACATATCACTGTATGTTCGGGTTGGAGTTCGGTGTTCGGCGATTTAATGGTGCATTTTGAAAGGCTGCAGGGCAGCCAATCAACAAGCATTTGACCCGTGTGCCCTTAGAAACCATCACAGCCATGCCTACTAATGGTATGGCTGTGATTGGCCAGTGCAACATGTGACCCAGCCTCTATATATAAGCTGGAGTCGCGTAGCCCCGCACGCACATAAGGTCTTATTAGTGTAGGGAGAGGATGCTGCCGCTGTGAGGGACAGCTTAGGAAAGAATTCTGCAAACTAGTACATTAGTGGGGTGCACTTCATATCTGAGAGTCAAATAGAAGCTTCAAATACCGCGGTTACATCGGAGTTTTAAAAAGTCAATTTATTGGGTGCTAAATAGTACATTAGTGCGGTGCAGTTCATATCTGAGAGTCAAATAGAAGTGTCAAATACTGCTGTTACATTGCAGTTTTAAAAGTTAAAAAATTTTGGGGTGCTAAACTGCTAAATAGTAAATTTTGGGGCCTGCTCTTCATATCTGAGAGTCAAATAGAAGCGTCTAATAGTGTGCTTACAGCGCATTTGTAAAAATTCAAATTTTCTGGGTGCTAATCTGCTAAATAGTACATTTTGGGGCCTGCTTTTCATATCTGAGAATTAAATCGAAGCGTTTAATATTGTGCTTACAGCGTAGTTGTAAACATTCTAATTGTTTTGCTGCTAATTTGCTAAATAGTACATTTTGGGGCCTGCTCTTCATATCTGAGAGTCAAATCGAAGTGTCAAATAGTGTGCTTACAGCGCAGTTGTAAACATTCCTAATTGTTTTGCTGCTAATCTGCTAAATAGTACATTTTGGGGCCTGCTCTTCATATCTGAGAGTCAAATCGAAGAGTCTAATATGGTGCTTACACCGCAGTTGTAAACATTCTAATTTTGTGGGTGCTAATCTGCTAAATAGTAAATTTTGGGGCATGCACTTCATATCTGAGAGTCAAATTGAAGCGTCTAATAGTGCGCTTACAGCGCAGTAGTAAAAATTCTTATTTTCTGGGTGCTAATCTGCTAAATAGTACATTTTGGGGCCTGCTCTTCATATCTGAAAGTCAAATCGAAGAGTCAAATAGTGTGCTTACAGCGCAGTTGTAAACATTCCTAATTGTTTTGCTGCTAATCTGCTAAATAGTACATTTGCGGCCTGCGGTGCACTTCATATCTGAGAGTTAAATAGAAGCGTCAAATAGTATGCTTACTGCACAGTTGTAAACATTCTAATTGTTTTGCTGCTAATCTGCTGCTTACATTGGAGTTTTAAAAAGTAAAAAATTTTTGTATTTGTTTTTTGGTACTAAATAGTATATTTGGGGTGTTCACTTCATATCTGAGAGTCAAATCGAAGAGTAACTTTGATTCGAATTTACTAAATCGGTCACACCTACAACACTTGTTACACAGATCTAAGTGATAGAAAACAGATTGATATTTTCTACACTAGAAACTACCAGATAACAATCTTTTTTATTTAATAGCTAAGAGGTACTTCAACAATATTGTAATTCTGGGGCAATACCCTCACAAGTCAAACTGAGAGGTCAGTTTATAGGGAAAACTGTTGCCTGGATACAATTCTAAAACAATGTCCATATGTCCTTTGCAGACCTTACATGCTGGAAAAACACAGGTGCCAACTGCTGTGGCTTTCTGCAGTGTGCATACCGGCAAGGAGGGCAGGGTTGAGGAGTGGGTGGAATATGATGTGGAGGATGATAAGGTCCTAGACCCCACATGGAATCAAGGTCATGCGAGTGACGTGTGCAGTTTGGAGGAAGAGGAGCTTGTCGCACAGAGGCACCAGCACAGCATAAGAGGGAGCAGGGTGCAAAAGCAGAGCGGCCATCCCCTAGCACTCATCGGCATGTATTATCTTTAGAATTCCCACAGTTATACAAGTAACAGTTGAAGCGATAAAAAGAACCATAACAGATTTAATGAGCCATTCGCAGTTTCGCAGTCCGGTGACCGGAACTCAGACACTGTCTGTGCGGCGGTCGGATGACCGGGACCCAGTATGCCTGATGTAGAAGTTTGGAGTCACAGTGTGAAATGGATTAGCAGGGTCTTGTGCAGGGTAACCACACGCCCTCTGGTGTTGAGCACCAGTGTTTGTGCGGCCACATACCAGGACCCTGATGCACCTTCAGTAAAAAGAGTACTGGATACCAGAAGCCATCACCAGACTGATCCGCAACTTGGAACAGGATGTGACATTCACTGTAGTGGCTGTGCACGCTTTTGGCATTCTCACCCTGCTGCTGCTCGTCTGTCTGTGCTGCAGCGTAACTTTGGCCTTCCCGCTCACTGCCTCATATGCGACATGCCCACAAGGTGGAACTCCACCTTGCACATGCTGGAGAGACTGTTTGAGCAGCAGCAGGCGATAGTGGAGTTTCAGCTGCAGCACTGACGGGTAAGTGGCTTTGCACCAGACTTCCCTCCAATTGATCAGAGTTAAAGGATTTCAAGTGGACTCATTACAATTACAGGGCCTCTAAAGAGTCCTGTATTGTTATTTGTCGTCAAAACCTTCCCGCGTCGGGAGTGGGTCATTTGCGCACTTGCTGTCTTCCTTGCATGTGGTAGCCATTTGTCAGGGTCCCTGTACGGAATCCAACCCTGATTCCCCATTACCTGTGGTCACCATGGTAGGCGCAGTCAATGGCATCGAAAGTTGACATGGATTGACATACGAATACGTCTTCGCCTTCTCGTTGTGGAGCACATTGAAAAAGTGCTCTAGCATGACAAGCTGGGTGATCTCCTCTGGGAACTTGGCTTGATGGGAGTTGAGGCAGTTCTGGGTGGCCCTTATGCTGCCACGGTGTATACCAGAAGCCATCACCAGACTGATCTGCAACTTGGAACAGGATGTGACATTCAATGTAGTGGCTGTGCACGCTTTTGGCATTGTCACCCTGCTGCTGCTCGCCTGTCTGCGCTGCAGTGTAACTTCGGTCTTCCCGCTCACCGCCTCATGAGACTGTGCGAGCAGCAGCAGGCGATAGTGGAGTTTCAGATGCAGCACGCACGGGTCAGTTGCTCTGTGGAACAGTTTTCTTTTTTTGTATGTCCCAATATTTTGGAGGCTACCCCAATTAAAATTAAAAATAGATATATATTTGTGGGTGCTAGTGTTGGCTTCCTCATCCTCCTCCACCGCCGCTTCCACCGTCACCGCCTCCTCAACCTATGAGTCAGCCACTGAGTATAAACTATGTACACAATAGCAGAGACTTGTGAAGGCCTTTTCTCCATGCATCAAGACTGCAAGAAATGCACCGCAGGCCACAAATGTTTCTTTTTTTGTACTTGTAGCGGTACTTACCTTATCCGGGGACCAGCCGAGGTCATCAGTTCACGCCGCGCACGGATCGCTCGGGGCTCGGATGACGGCGGGCACTGACCTCTTGATGCGGTCACGTGTCCCGCCTAGCTCCAAGAGCGCGCCGCGCATCAAGGGGACGCTCTTAAAGGGAAAGTGGGAGCCGAAAACTAAAACGGTCTCCCATTGGCCCCTGTCATCCCACATCCCCCATACACTCACATTTTGGGGGTGTGGATATGACAGGGGCCAATCAAATTAAATGCTAGAGTATTTATACTTACCTCTCCCTTAACTCCCTGCCCTATTGTGGTTTCTGTTTCAGTTCCCTTTAGCGCTTGTTTTGTTCCCTTTGGCTTTGTATCTGACTCCGTTTAACTCTTTATCCCTGTTTTGTCTTGTTTGCCGGCTTACTGATTACTGTGTACCAGATCTTGGCTAGTTCTTGTTTTCGCTGTCTCTTTGTACCCTTGACCTAGGATCGTTCCTGACTCTGTATTTCTCTGTATGTCGAATCCGGCCATTCTAAGGTCCGGTAAGACGTATCTGCTCTATTTTGTCAATTGTTGGACTAAATCTTGCGAGTTGGGGTAAACTACCGTGACATTACGATAGGGCCAAGGACCCCGCAGATTTAGCTCAGCAAATGGCTTTTCATGAGGCTAGATTTGTTGAGCAGGATCACCGTATGGATCAGATAGCCCAGGCCCTCCAGACACTCTTATCCAGAACTACTCCTGTAACCATACCAGATCCTCTTGCACCCCTTGTCCCAGATGTATCTACCATGCCTAATGCTTCTGCACATTTAACCCCTCCTCCTAGGTATAGAGGGGAAGCTAAGACATGCAGGGGATTCATTAATCAAGTGGAATTCCACTTTGAGATGTATTCACGTTCCTTTCCCACTGATAGGTCTAAAGTTGGGTTCCTTATGCACCAACTTACTGATAAAGCACTTGAGTGGGCAAATCCTATTTGGGAGGCTAATGGACCTATGGTGCATGATGTTGATAGCTTACTTACGGCTTTTCGTAGAACCTTTGACACAACTAAAAGGTCGAAGAATGCCGCCAGGGCATTAATGAGAATTAAATAGGGATCTAGGTCTGTTGCTGATTATGCTATTCAGTTTCGTACCCTTGCTTCACAGGTAGATTGGACCAACAATGGGCTAACTACTGCATTTATGGAAGGTTTATCTGACACTATACTGGATGAGGTAGCGGCTAGGGATCTTCTTATCCCATTAGAGGACCTTATTGAATAGCCCATTGATATAGACAATAGGATTCGTGACAGACTCTATACTAAGAATAGGAATAGATGTTTTGTTACATTAAATACTCCTAGAGTTGCTAATCCTGAGAGTTTCAAGGTATCAGAGGAGGAACTCATGCAATTAGGGGTTGCCAAACTCTCTGATGCTGAAAAATTGTATAGGAGAAAGGAGGGACTTTGCCTGTACTGTGGTAGGAAGGGCCATATGCTAAAAGAATGTCCCGTGCTTCCGGAAAACTATCGCACCTAAGGCCATATAGAGGACTGGCCTTGGGTGTGATATTTAAGTCCCCAAAATTGCCTCTTAACCGATTACTTCTCCCTGTTTCTCTGCATATGGAAAAGAATTGCATAGCTGGGAACATACTAGCCCTAGTTGATTCCGGGGCAGCTGAGAATTTCATAGATTCTGGTTTTGTTAGGAAACACAACATACCCATTAGAGAGAAGAAGACACCCTTGGCCGTTGAGGCCATAGATGGTAGACCATTATGCTCCTCAGTTATTACACATGAAACCGAACCGTTGCATATGTATACAGGGATGTTACACTCAGAAACCATTCGATTTCAGGTCATCACCTCTCTTTCCTCTCACATCGTGTTAGGGTACCCATGGTTACGTTCTCACAATCCCATTTTTGACTTGGAGTCAGGACAAATAGTTTCTTGGAGCGAGACCTGCCAAGAGTCTTGCATCGTTAAAATCACCCCTTTAAATTCTATTAATGTTCCTACTACTCCTCCTTTGTCTATATATATAAGCAGTGTTGGCTACCTCCTCCTCTACCACTGCTTCCACCTACACCACCATGGTCACCGCCTCCTCAACCTATGGGTTACTTAGTATAAACTAGGTACACAATAGCAGAAGCTTGTGAAGGCCTTTTCTCCATGCATCAGGAGTTGAGCTCAGTTTGAAAAATGAAAGAGAATACCCTGCACTCCAACCCTCTCTCAAATGGATATTTCTGGTGATCCTCCTGACAGCCATGCTTTAGATTTTGATTTATGTTCTTCCAAAGCTAAAATCAATGATTCCATCTAGTGGTATTTTATGGCTCAGCTGTATTTTTTATTTTTATGGTTT
>OW240922.1:85025707-85036367 GCA_933207985.1 Pelobates cultripes
TTTAAGTGATTTCCCTATCCACATTTGTTTCCAGGGCACTTGTCCTACTCTTACTCCATTTTACTTCATTTTGCTGCCCTCTAGCCCTTTTCAGGAGTTTTTTAGAGGCCTTTTTGTGGCCAAAAGTTTGGGTCCCTATTGACTTTAATGGGGTTCGAGTTTGGGGTCAAGTTCGGGGTCAAGTTCGATCACAAACCCGGACTTTTTTTCAACGTTTGGCCGAACCCACGGACCCACTTTTGTTGTTAACGGTTTAGACACAAATGTCTGTGAGTTGAGTTATTTTGAGGGGAAAGCAAATTGACACTGTTATACAGGCTGTACACTTACTACTTTACATTGTAGCAGAGTGTAATTTCTTCAGTGTTGACACATGAAAACATATAATAACATATTTGGAAAGAACTGAGTGGTTGTGTTCCTGCACCTGTACAGTCTGGTAAAGTGGTTGAAGAGGCAAGAACTGGTATCTGTATGGAACCCTTAGTATCAGTATTTGTGAGTGTTTGTCAAAGGGGAACAAGAATTACAAAAAAAAAACATAAAAAGGCAGAGTGAGAGTTAAATCCGAGTGGAAGTTGGATAGAAGAAGACAGAAGAAGAACAGAAGTAGCATTATTATTATCACTATTACTATTATTATTTTATTTTTAAACAGCAGGGTCCTGTTTCACAACCCACCATTAGCAGATGTGCCATTGCTTTTGAGAGTTTGAACACCTCGGCCATGAGGACTGTTGCCACTTCTGCCACTGCTGCCTCTACCACCACCGCCGCCACCATCACCACTATTAGTATTCAGCCACAGTATAGTGGGATTAGCAGCATGCGCATTACATGAAATTTACCACAAAATTGTTTTTTTACAATCTTATTCATGCTGCAACAACTTGTGATGCACCTTCCACTGGCACTGCAACTCCTTCCACCACTGCTAGTTCATTCATTATCATTTTTTGGAGCCCCTCAAGAATTAACTAAAGGAGAAAACAGCAGTGTCCACTTTGCAAGGATAATGAAAGCAACTATTTAGTGAGGACTTAGTGCAGAGTACCCCTCAATGTCCCCAATGTTTGTTGTTGGTGGTGAAGAGAATTCTGTTTCCCCCACCGCTGTAGAGGTACTGGCCCATGAGTATTATGAGCCAGAAAAATTAGAAAAGGAGAGGATAGGCAGCAGCAAAGTATTTTCTCTGGAAACTAGTATGCACTCTCCTCCCACATTTTTTCTACCATCTCCAAGACCAATGTATCCTTTTTAGAATTACCTCACCCACCACAGACAGTTGACATCAGCTGCATCTGAAGCAGAAGGAAGTGAGTAGAGGGTGAGTGAGGGATCATCTCAAGTCTGTATTACTGATAGAAGAAATAGAACAAGTAAGTACTAGGGCAGATAGCCGATCTACTGATGATGTATCTGAATCCGTGCAGTTGCCACAACCTACCACTAGTACTGTTTCCTTTACTACTTCCACAACCCTTACACAGAGTGAGGTGATATACTGCCAGTAGTCAACAGAGCAAGGTTGGACAGGAACAATGAGACCCCTCATTATCTGGTGAATTAAAAAATAAATAAATATACAGTTGCAAGAAAAAGTATGTGAACCCTTTGGAATGATATGGATTTCTGCACAAATTGGTCATAGAATGTGATCTGATCATCATCTAAATCACAACAATAGACAACCACAGTCTGCTTAAACTAATAACACACAAAGAATTAAATGTTCCCATGTTTTTATTGAGCACACCATGTAAACATTCACAGTGCAGGTGGAAAAAGTATGTGAACCCCTAGACTAATGACATCTCCAAGAGCTAATTGAAGTGAGATGTCAGCCAACTGTAGTCCAATCAATGAGATGAGATTGGAGGTGTTGGTTACAGCTGCCCTGCCCTATAAAAAACACACACCAGTTTTGGGTTTGCTTTTCACGAGAAGCATTGCCTGATGTGAATGGTGCCTTGTACAAAAGAGCTCTCAGAAGACCTACGATTAAGAATTGTTGACTTGCATAAAGCTGGAAAGGGTTATAAAGTATCTCCAAAAGCCTTGCTGTTCATCAGTCCACGGTAAGACAAATTGTCTATAAATGGAGAAAGCTCAGCACTGCTGCTACTCTCCGTAGGAGTGGCCTTCCTGTAAAGATGACTGCAAGAGCACAGCGCAGACTGCTCAATGAGGTGAAGAAGAATCCTAGAGTGTCAGCTAAAGACTTACAAAATTCACTGGCAAATGCTAACATCCCTGTTAGCGAATCTACAATACGTAAAACACAAGAATGGATTTCATGGGAGGATACCACAGAGGAAGCCGCTGCTGTCCAAACAAAACATTGCTGCATGTTTGCAGTTTGTACAAGAGCACCTGGATGTTCCACAGCAGTACTGGCAAAATATTCTGTGGACAGATGAAACCAAAGATGAGTTGTTTGGAAGAAACACACAACACAATGTGTCGTGAAAAAAGGCACAGCACACCAACATCAGAACCTCATCCCAACTGTGAAGTATGGTGGTGGGGGCATCATGGTTTGGGGCTGCTTTGCTGCGTCAGGGCCTGGATGGATTGCTATCATCGAAGGAAAAATAAATTCCCAAGTTTATCAAGACATTTTGCAGGAGAACTTAAGGCTGAAGCTCAACAGAAGATGGGTGTTGCAACAATGACCCAAAGCATAGAAGTAAATCAACAACAGAATGGCTTAAACAGAAGAAAATACGCCTTCTGAAGTGGCCCAGTCAGAGTCCTGACCTCAACCCGATTGAGATGCTGTGGCATGACCTCAAGAAAGCGATTCACACCAGACATCCCAGGAATATTGCTGAACTGAAACAGTTCTGTAAAGAGGAATGGTCAAGAATTACTCCTGACCGTTGCGCACATCTGATCTGCAACTACAGGAAACGTTTGGTTGAAGTTATGTTTTCTTACTTAGCTGCTACTGGATTGTTTTACTGATTTGTGATACATGTCATATTTTATTTCTAATATGAGATGGATTGTTTGATTTGTAGTGTGCTACTGTGCCCCTGCTTGTGCTTTTAAACTATGGTTGTCTTCCCTCAGTAATGCACAATATGTGGCTGCAGTTTACTGTACAAGTGTACTACACTTGTGACAGGTCTTTTTTAACATATATTCTAAACGGTGGTGGTCATCTCGTTGTTCACTCACTTGATTATAATAAATAAATAAAAATGAAATGTTTCATGTTGCTGCTTCTGCTCCTCCTTTCTTTCAAATGCCACTAATTGTAGTGGTTTTGCCCTCCCTGACTCAGTCTTTTGAAACTTGTTACCTCATCTGGTATTAGCTAATATGGCATGAGCCACTGAGACTATAGAATGAATGGGTGGAAAAGCTTAGTTCTTGTCAGGGTGGGAAAGGTGAATGAGTTATAAATTGCTCACTAACGTTTTCCTTTTTTTCGATACAATCCCCTATTTTGGGTTTAGCCTCCTTTTTTATTTGTTTTACTACTACATAGAAGAGTCAGTTATATTCTTGTTATACCATAGAGGCACTACAAACTCTTTAGTTGACAAAATGAACTTTGATCGATAAAAATTCAACGTTTTATTTAACGTGTCATTTGATCTATAAGTTTTCTTAAAGACGTTTTAACTTCTTGATTTTTGAGACTATAAATTAGAGGATTCAGCATAGGGATCACAATTACATTGAGAATAGCAAAAAACTTGTCCTGTTTTGGAGAATAGTTTGATGTGGGTCTCACATACAAACACAAAACAGTCCCGTAGAACATAGCAACACATGTCAAATGGGAGGTACAGGTAGAAAAAGCTTTACGTTGTCCTTCTGTGGATTTTATTTTCACAATGTTGGAGATAATTAATATATAGGAGGTTAAAATAAGCAAGAAATCTGGAAATAATAGTAATGTCCCTTCAATATAAGTTAATAATTCTACAACGTATGAGTCACTGCAGGAGAGTTTCATTATTGGTGTAACATCACAGAAGAAATGGTCAATAATATGAGAAGTACAATAATAAAACTTAGATATAAAATGTATATGACCCAGAGGCATAAGAAAACCAAGAATCCAAGTCGTAATAATGAACAGACAACAGTGTGTCCTACTCATCAGAATAAAATAATGAAGAGGCTGACAAATTGCCACATACCGATCATAGGCCATGGCACCAAGCAAGAAGAAGTCTGTACATGTCAGGGATGAGTATATATACATTTGAGTTATACATGCCAGGAATGAAATGGTTTTATGCTGTGTATGAAGCATATATAGCATTTTAATCATAATATTTGATGTACTGGAGATGTCAATGAGTGAAAGCATCATCAAAAATATGTACATAGGAGTGTGAAGATTAGAATCTCTCAGAATTAGACAAAAAATGGTTCCATTGCCACCAATAATAATGCTGTAGATGAATAGAAATATTAAGAAGATTGGGAATTGGAGCACTTTGTTTTCACTGAAGCATTGAATGGTGAATATTGTTACATTGTGTTTAATTTCCGATTTCATCTTTCTTTAAAATCTTTTCTATGTAATATAACATCTATCTACTAAAAGGCAGTATGATTCTTCAGTGCCTTCTCCTGATACAACTTCACAAGGTCTCAAATCTTTCTACTTTAATCTAGGCTTCTGTTATTATTAATAAATAATGCATAAATTATATAAAAATAACACATTATAAAAGTATACCATATATTTATATGTGCAGTTGTAATTATTTTGTAAATATTATTTTCATAGAATTTTTTTAAACTGCGACTATCTGTTCTTGAAGTGATTGAAATGTATGTTGGTAATTCCACTGGACCTGAAAGATAAGTATGTGAGAAATTAATTATTAAAATGTATGAGAACATAATCCAAATAAGCTGCCTGCAGAGACCAGTGAAATACATTTCCCTATATCTGCAGGATATCATAAAATAACAACTCATATAAGTGGGTCATCCAAATGGTAAATACTGCAAATTCATATTGAAGTCAACTTTTACGAAATGGAGCCACATGCAGGCCACCTTCCCATGTAGGCTTTGTCACTAACTTATGGTCTTCACAAAAGTATTGCAAATGTTAAACAAAAATAACTTTTTACAACCTGCTGATTTACTGAGAATGTATGCTTTAGAGAATAACCCTGATGGTGTTTGACCCAAAATACAGAAGTTTGACTCTAGGCACCGTGGTTTATGCACTAAGCTGCAAATGGAGGTTAGCAAAATTATGAGAATTTATAATGCCATCATATTCCATAGTGCTTTACAATTATAGAAATAGGATATTTAGATGTGAAGAAAGCCATGCTCAAAGGAGCCTACAATCATGAGGATTTGAGATAGGTGGATATATATCTTCAGCTGTTTTGCCCAGGAACACGTATTAGTGAGGTGGTCTGACCAGGATTCAGACCAGGCATTCCTGGTTCTAAGGCTTATAAAGATACAGTATGACAGATACAGATTTTTATGCTTGTTTAATTATACACATGTAAACACATTTAAAATTATCAGACTCATAGACATTGCTTTCAAATATATGATTATTTTTCAACATAATACTCTAAAGCTTGATTTATATAAAATACTTTACATTAAATTTGATTTTGGTTAATACCGCCATACCTGGTAGGTAGAAATTTGAAACTCAAGTGTTAAATAGAGAGAGTGATTTTTTAAAATACAACTTCAACAAAAGTTAAGAGTTTGATCACCAAACAAGGTTATGGAAAATGTGAATAAACAGCCATAACCCAAAACCTCTCCTACAAGTCATTTTACAACTTGTTTATATTGGCTTAAACTTTGAAAATACCATACAACAGAGAGCAAAAATAACAGCATAACATGTACTTATCATATAAAACATCTATTTTCACAAATAAAAAATATTCAAAACAACTTTAATCATTGAACACACCATTGAATATTGTAAATGTCCAGGTTTTGTTGCTCTTTCAAATTTTAAAGGAGATAAAGTCCACTTATTATGGACATGAGCCTTGGTGTTTCTGATTTAATAAATTAGTTTACTTTGTACATTGAAAACCTTCCAGCTGAAAATGTAAATTTGGCTACCATTTTTTCTATAAAATCATGGCTTTGTCAATTACAGGGGATATTTCACCTTCCATACTATATTTCATATTATCGATACCTATCCCTATATTTATCAAACATATATTTGTTAGGTGTGAAAAATAAAATAGTTTTCTGTCAATCGTTCTAAAATTGGTCCGTTTGCCTTTGCATCTGGCACAGTATACAGCACAGAGAAAGCATATAGAGAAAAAGATACATTTGTCCTCTGCATTTGCAATGTTTTCTCTGGCTATGGCTGAACTGGATTTTAGTATAATTTTCTAAAACTTTAAAGGGGTCAAACCAACATTAGCTTAATGAATCATGTTTAGTGTAGAGATCATGCCCCTGCAGTCTCATCACTTATGCTTCTGTCCATGCAGTCCTAGCCAAACCTGATCATTCTTTAATTTGTCATGAAATTGTCAGTCATTTGTCCACTAAAAAGTAAGCTAAAAACATCTTGCCTATATGCAAATAATTTCACACAATAGACATTAATATTTATCGGTTGTAATATTATGTATAAACTTGTGAGATATTGTTAATATTTGTTTATAGTATAATTGTGTGGACATATTTTCCAATTGTGTTTTTATCCTTACCTTTATCTGGATTTGTCTGGAAGTCTGAAAAATTGACATGTACATAGATATATTGTCTCACATACAGTCATTAAAGGATGTGGATTCTCGAGTTATAAATATAAAATAAAGATCAGTGTTATCAGTGACACATGGACACAAGCCTCGCACTGCAAAATTCTTCATTAAATGGACTTCATCATGTAAAGATCCTTCCTATTCAAATGGACTGGAATTTGCCTAGGCTAATGCTGTGATATTTATATGTTATGTGCATCATGATGGATAACAGTTTCTGGTTTTAAATCCCTCTCATGCTCACTCATGGGACTCCTCTTGTAACTTGGAAACATTCTGAAATATACACTTTGTACTGTTTTCTACTTTGATGCCAAAGGACAATGCTCTAGATATTAAACAAATATCAGTTTTATTAGAAGCACATGGACTTAAATCTTCATTTTATGGACTTCATCATGTAAAGATCCATCCAATTCACATGTAAAGGTTGATGCTGTCATATATATATATATATATATATATATATTTGTGCTCGGAATTTAATACGTAATGGATAGTATCTGTAAGGACAAAGTTGGTTGTGGTGTGCCGAAACCAACGTACGAGTGGGCCTGTAAATAAAAGAGGGCAAAAGAGAAGTTCGAGAAAATACACACTTTATTGCCTTTACATAACCAAGTTCCTGAAAGCTTGACGAAGCTCTTTCTCTGGTCGTGGAATATAAGTATGGTATATGGAGGATTTCCATCGCCCCAGTCTCTTGATAATGTGGACCGGAGTATTAGTGCTGGAGGCTGAAGAGGCGGCTCCTATGCGAAATGAGTGCCCGGAGAATGAAGTCCGATTGAAACCCCATTTAGATAATAGTGTTCTGACGTGAGATGTGAATTTAGCAGTGGTAAGCGGGTGCCCTTGTATTGATAAGAGCGGAGAGTCTGGTAAGTGTGCGAGAAGGGTTGACCATAGGTGGTCTGGCGCCTTGACCAGACACCAGCCATTATCAGTAGGGAAGAGAGGAATTACAGTGGGGTGTAGTGAATGGTTGGTTTTAGTTGACGGGATCGAAAGTAGATAGTGATCCTCCACCTTTGTGAGGTGCAATGTTTTTAGGCTGTGCGTGATATCCCCTTGACGAACAACGGTGAACTCTCTAGGTCTGAGAAAACCGTAGAACGCAAGATAGATAGCCGCTTTGATCACCAGGTTTGTGTCGGGATCAAACGGGGCTTCGTCAAGGAGATTGCTAAGTGATCTGAAAATAGGCCCATCTATAGGTAGCCTTGTGATTGTGAGAGGAGCTGAAACCTTCAGTTCGCAGGAACATGTCTATCTCCCCTCTCAAGCGGGTCAGTTTGTCATGGGGAAGGCTAGCTCTGAGGGTAACGGAATCTAGCTCTATCCCCAAAAAGGTTAATTTAGTAGTGGGACCAATTGTTTTAGATTGGGACAAAGGTACTCCAAGTGTGGAAAAAAGTGCTGTAGTGTGGCTGATAGCGGTGGGTGTTTGTGCCCCTGGCTCTATCAGTAGGAAGTCGTCTAGGTAGTGAATAACAGAGTGACACCTGAGGATGTTCAGAAGCAGCCAGCATAGTGTCTCAGCGAAGATATCGAAAAGTTCGGGGCTGCTTTGAGAACCGAAAGTGAGTCTTGTGGAGCAGTAGTACTTTCCTCGCCATTTAACACAGTGCAAGTGCCAGAGTGAGGGGTGCATGGGTAGTAACTTAAATGCGTTTGTGATGTCTGTTTTGCTGAGCCAGGGGCGATTACCAGAAGACACGATGGCCTGTATAGCGTCACCAATAGTTACGTACTGTGAGAATTCGTCTGCTGGAATGAGTGCGTTTATGCTGGGAACAAAAGAGGAGTGCGGTGCCGATAAATCGATAATTAGACTTTTTTTATTTGAATATTTGTGAACCTTGACGCCGATTGGGTTAGTACGCCAGGAGGAAAAAGGTGAGGAGGTAAAAGGCCCTACCATTGGTAATTTCAGAGGAAAGGAGAGTGTCTGTGGAGACTGGATCTAGACGTGCTGACAGGAGATTAGGACATTCAAGTGTACCTGAGGGGATGGCTACTATACCCGTGGGTAACCCCTGTATGAACCCTGTGGTCAGATATTCCACTAGGTGTCTGCTAGGGTGTGACCTTAAGTAAAAAACCAGGTTGTTGACATTAATGTGGATTAGTCATTTGTTAGGGGACAACCTGGCCGGACACATGGTCTTGGTATGTGCCCTGAAGCAAATGGAGCAGATGTGCAATAATCTACAAGCGCTGAAACTGCAGGAGCCTGCGTTGAAATTATTGCACACCTGAGCTTTACCTAGAAAGGAGATGGGCCTATCCAGCTTATCACGTAGACCACCCGCTGGTTTGCTGTGAGGGGTGAAAGTGGTATAAGGGGTGGGAGTGGAGGTGGTGGGATAGGCTTCTGAAGGACATAAGTCTGCCGTATGAGATGTAGAGTTACATACAGCGCAAGACGGGGGCCTGAGACCAGTGAAGTGGTGATAGAATAGTTCCGTGTCCATCTGACACCAGTTAATTCTGACATTGAACTGTTTCAGATGGGTCGCCGCCTTCGCTGATACCGACTTATGATAGTCATAAAAAGAGGATCCCCCTGTACTTGATGCCTAAATCCACCACCTTGTGGAGGTAAAGGTCTAGCTCTTCTCTTCTGTGGGGATACACCGTGCAGATGACATCACGGTATATCCCAAAGACAATCACGAACTGAGGTATGGTTAGTTTTTTGTTGAGTCTGGGATCTCTAGTCTTAAGCACCACTGAGATGTAGCCGTAATTGTATGCGCTGTTCTCCAGTATGTCTTGGGATGCTATAAGCAGAGACACCAGACACACATCCTTCCCATCTAGGATTTCTTTCCTGATGGAGTCTGGGACAGAGTGAGCTGGTGACTCTAAAGGAGAAATAGCTGTGGCTGGTGCTGGAGGAGGGAGTATGGGGGGGCATGGTGGTACAGCAGGGACTGCCGGGGTGGCGACTGGGAGGCCCGGGGTATTACCTGGGGAGGCGATGGCACTCTCCACCTTAGATAACCTGTTGTTTAAAGTCTGTAAGTTGGACAAGATTGCTGCTAGGGTATCCTGGGTGGACGTGCCAGCGCTTGGTGGCTCTCCATGAGAGCTAGTGCCTGGCCTAGGTTCAGGGGCTTGGTAGATGAGCAGTCTGTAGAGTTCCACCTTTCTAGCTGTAGCTGGAAAGGGGATTCCCCTGAGCCTAAGTTCGGCCGTAATTTTAGGACGTGGGAGTTGAGGGGGTGAGAGATTCGCATGGAGACTATGGTCTGATGGGCGTAAACGGGATCTCCTCGGGAAACTCTTCGATGGGGGCTGGTTCTTGAGACATTCTAAAAATGATTCAGTGAATGAGATATTAGAAGGTGAGTAGGGGAACCGGGAGGGATATGAGGGTGGTATTTTATGAACTGGCCTGTAATGCTAATGCCGAAGGTGAGAGGCTCTACCTATGATTTGGCTTAGAGAAATCGTGGCCACAGATGTGGTGGCTGGGTGTTGGCCTCTAGGTGACTGTAAAGAGATTCAAAACGTGTGGCCGTGACAGGTGAGGCCCTGACTACAGCCCTGTAGTAGGGCGGGCGAGGCATATAACTATGATTTGGGCGTGGGGCTGTACCTCCGTGTTGAGGTGGGTGATGGCCTCGCTGGACGGTATTTTTTACTAGGGTGATCTAGGGCGGTAGCCTAGACCCTGCAAGCCAGTTGAATGTACTAAAGGTTGAATGGTAATTCTGGTGTAATGTGTGGATACTAACCTTGAAGGGTTTATAATAGAGAGCTGGAACCTTCGAATGTTTATATGTAGCGAGTCTTGGCTGCTGCTGTCCTCGTAGAAGAAGCCAAAGGATTAAGACAGATGTTGATGTATTTATGCGTAACGTGGTGGCGAATGATTTGTGGTAAGGGTTGACTGATAG
>OW240922.1:85045445-85116484 GCA_933207985.1 Pelobates cultripes
GCACCCACAGACACACACTGCAACCCACAGACACACACACTGCAACCCACAGTGACACACAGCGCACCCAGACACACACAGCGCACCCAGACACACACTGCACCCACAGACACACACTGCACCCAGACACACACAGCACCACCAGACACACACAGAGCACCCAGACACACACAGCGCACCCAGACACACACAGCACCACCCCGACACACACAGCACCCCCAGACACACACACTGCACCCAGACACACACAGCGCACCCAGACACACACTGCACCCACAGACACACAGCACACACAGCACCCCCAGACACACACATCACCCAGACACACACTGCACCCACAGACACACACTGCACCCAGACACACACTGCACCCAGACACACACAGCACCCAGACACACACAGCGCACCCAGACACACACAGCGCACCCAGACACAAACAGCACCCCCCAGACACAGCACCCCCTAGACACACACAGCACACTCCCACACATATACAGCACACATATATATATATATATATATATATATATATATATATAAAATAACCCTCAGTGAGTTAACAGACAAAGAAAATTAGAAACCTAGAATGTGACAGCAGATAAAAACACCCTCACACACAGCACCCCTCTTACATACACACACTGCGCCCCTCACACATACAATAAGTCCAAATATATATATACATACACACACACACACTACAGCACCCCTCACACTGCACCACTACACACATTACGCTCCAGATACACACTAGATCCCTTACTCTATATGCACTCTTTATCCTCTATACACACACACAGACACTGGGTCCTTTACACAGTAGATCTCCTACACACCCACACACACTACATTCCTTGTCAGCAAACACATACAACATTCTCTAAACACACCCTCTATGCAACCCCTACACACACTACGTCACCTATACACACACACTTCAGCCCGTATGCACACACTCGCTGCATCCCCTATAAAACTATGCCCCCTATACACACACTCTCTACAGCCCCTAGCCACACATATTACACCACAAACACAAATTAAATTGACCTATTTATACAATACCACACCACACTCTACACACACGCAATCCCACAAGCAGGCTCCAAACACATGCACCATGCACTTTCCATTTGTCCTCTGGTATCCCACTTGTGGAGACACCAGAGACAATTTAAAAGCAAACACAGCACAAGCATGTTATTACATTTGCTTGCGCTGCGCAGAACAAATTCAGGGCCTTTTTCAATTGCCAGAGCTCTTCAGCAGGGCTCTGGGCATTGAACCAACATTCTCACTTTGAGAGGGGGCGTGTTGTCATTAGTGATGACAAAACACACACTCTCTGGCCCCGCCCCCTTCTTAGGGGGCCGCTCTGATTGAAAAATGCCCGGGCCTAATTTTTTTCCCAGTCCGGCCCTGCTGAGAACATTTCTTCCCTTTTAGATACAAACAATCTTTTTTGTACAGTTCATTTCTATTCCAAATAGAGCTACCATGAGAAACAAAGCCAAATCTTTGCTCCCGACACCATTCACCAAGCCACAAGTTAAAGTCCCTAATATGCATCCACCTGTCATTCTGAGTGTTATGCACAGGCAGACCTTCAGAGAATGACAGTGTGGAAGCAACCTGCCGTATATCATTGGCAAGAACACAAAACCCTTCCTTTACCTTAGAAACCTCATTACAAGCCAAATCATTTGTCCCAAGATGGACAAGTACATTTAATTCCCCTTCCTGCTTTGCTTGCTTAACAATACTACAAATACTCCTGTCTCTGTGAGCAGTAGCTACAGGAAGACATCTCACAAAGCCACTATTGTTCAACTCTACACCTCTTAAGATAGAATCCCCGAACAACAACTGCTTTCTATCAGGCCTCACCTTGTCCTCTTTGTCCTGGGGTGCACTCTTGCTCACCATAGGCATAGAGGATGGTGGTTCCACAAATTTGGTGCCTGAGCCTTTCTCCATAACACCACTAAAATCTGAAAGTGCAGAAAATGAGTTATATAAAGGCACAGACTGTGCAGTATGCCTTTTGTCCACATCTCTAAGTCTACCAGATCCTCCTACAGTAATCCATCTGCCATTCCTAGGACATCTCTGCGGCAGTGGATTTGCAACAGTCCCAGTCTGAGATTGTTTAACAGACAATTTACAAATCTCCGACTTAAAAATTCAATCTCCTGCTGCAATATAGAGAACTGTCTACAGATTAGACAACAACCAAACTTCCAAAAGGTGGAACGTGAAACAAATGCACAACAACTGTTACACTGAACTAAGTCTGCCATTTTAATGAGATGAGGAGTTTAAATCAAACAAATTTTACTTTTTGTTTCTCTTTTTTCCACCTTCTGTGTACCTCAGAGTACCTCCAATTCATCTCCAGAATATCTCCAAATACACTTTGTAGCATCATGTAGAAGCAGCTGCCAATTCTTTTAGCCAAGCTAATATCTCCAACCCTTATATACACTCTCAAAGGCACCACCCACTAAGAATGTAACACATGAGTGGGCCTGTGCTTATTTGCAAACAATAACAAACACCTAACTAATGAATTCAAATGAAGTCAATCTACACTGCGTTTCAGAAGCCGAATACCACTGAGCAACCTGAAGATCTGGAGCAGGAGGAAGCCTTTGGGTTTAAACCATGTGAGAGTGGTTTAACCTACAGGGACCTCCTGGCATCATAGCATTTTCATTTACATTAAGTTGTTATGGTAATCAGAATGTTCCTTTAATTTGCCCAAAGGAACACTATAGTGTCAGGAATACAAACATGTATTCCTGAGACCATAGTTGTGAAAATGCTATTTACGTATCCCGCCCCACCCCAATGGGTGTGCTGGATTTTTATTTCAAAATCTGGTCACCCTGGCTTTATGTGATAATGACTATGCCCCTCCCCTTCATGACATTGTCAAAAAGGGGCCAGGCATGGATGTCATTACAATTATGCCCCTCACCCCAAGAAAAATTCCTGCCGATGCCCATGTACACAGATACACAAACTGACACGTGCAGACATACAAATACACAGATACAAACACTGATACAGATACAGACACAGAAAGTCACACAAAGACACAAATACAAACACTGATTCAGATGCACAAACACACAGAAACAAACGCTGACACACATACAGTTGCACAGACACACACACTGGCACACATAGAGCTGTACAGACACACAGATGCAAGCAGTGACACACTCACACAGATACAGAGATACAGATACACACATTGACACATGCAGACACAGACACACAGATACAAACACTGACACATATAGATAGATACAGATAGTTACACACACTGACAAACATACAGATGCACAGACACACAGATGCAGAGACAACTGCAGAGGATCCAGGATTTGGGGAAGACGTACCCAAGACGCGTAACCAGGGACGTATTAGCCGCGAGGCAAACAAGGCATTTGCCTTGGGCGGCATTTTTCAGGGGGCGGCAAAAAAACGCTGCCCCCAAATGCCCAGGGCAAATGCCTAGTTAGCCTCGCGGCTAACAGACATGCTGGGCGGCGCTGGCTGATGGTCCAGCGGGCGGCTGGCGAGGGAGCACTTCCTCTGAGCGGTCTGCTCAGCTCCCTCGCGCGCCGCAGAGTGAGGCTGGGAGCCGGAATATGATGTCATCTTCTGGCTCCCAGCCTCACTCTGTGGCGTGCGAGGGAGCTGAGCAGACCGCTCAGAGGAAGTGCTCCCTCGCCAGCCGTCCGCCCAGCAGCCAGCCCATCAGCCACTGGACCACAGGGAGATAGAGAACATCCCTCCCCCAGCATTCCCAAAGGTAAGGAGGTTGGGGGGGGGGTGTTAAATAAAAAAAAATTAAAAAGTGTTAATGTGAGTGATTATGTGTGTGTGTCTGACTGTGTGTGTGTGTGTGTGTGTCTGACTGTGTGTATGTTTGTGTCTGTGTGTGTGTGTCTGACTGTGTGTATGTGTTTGTGTGTCTGACTGTGTGTGTGTGTGTGTCTGACTGTGTGTGTGCGTGTGTTTGTGTCTGACTGTGTGTGTGTGTTTCTGACTGTGTGTGTGTGTTTGTGTCTGACTGTGTGTATCTGTCTGTGTGTGTCTGACTGTGTGTGTGTGTCTGACTGTGTGTGTGTGTGTTTGTGTCTGACTGTGTCTGTGTATGTGTCTGACTGTGTGTGTGTGTGTGTGTTTGTGTATGTGTCTGACTGTGTGTGTGTGTTTGTGTTTGTGTCTGACGACCGTATATGTGTGTGTTTTGCGCCTGACTGTGTGTGTGTCTGACTGCGGTGTGTGTGTGTTTGTGTCTGGACTGTATGTGTTTGTGTCTGACCGTGTGTGCGTTCGACTGTGTGTGTGTGTGTGTTTGTGTCTGACCGTGTGTGTGTGTCTGGAGTGTGTGTGTGTGTGTGTGTGTTGACTGTGTGTGAGTGTGTGTCTGACTGTGTGTGTGGTCTGACCTTCGACTGTGTGTGTGTGTCTGACTGTGTGTGTGTGTGTGTGTCTGACTGTGTGTATGTGTTTGTGTGTCTGACTGTGTGTGTGTTTGTGTCTGACTGTGTATGTGTGTGCAGCACAAAACCAGGATACACCACTGCGCTTAACACCATGACCATAAACTTTAGTGGTCATAGAGCAAATAGTGCAGATACACCGATACAAATACTGATACACACACTGACATAAATGCAGATACAGATACAAACACCGTCACACATACACAGATTCAAACACTGCCACACATACAGTTGCACAGACACACTGATACATATCCTGACACACATACAAATACAAACACTGCCACACATACAGAAACAGGCACACATACAAATACAAACATGGTTACACATACAGATACACACACTTAGACACATACAGATACACACATACTGATACACACATATAGATACACAAACAGACACACAGATACGCACACTGGCACACATATAGATATACACACATTGACACACATACAGATACACCCTGACACAAAGATACACACACTGAAACACATACAGATACACATAGTGACACATGCTGATGTACAGATATAGAAAACACACATACAAATCATAATTCTAGCCACCCTCTAGTTTCTGACCTTGTAGGCGCTGGAGGCTGGCTTCCATGGCTGGGGGTGATGGGTGTAAGGAACTTGTGCCTCTTCACTCTCCCTCTCACGTCTCCCCCTCTCGCACGGTAGATTCTATTTAAGCTTGGAGGAAGTATCCGGCTCACTCACCTCCTCCCAGCACTCTGAGCAAGTTAGAAGGGGCCTGGTTTTCCTATTAAAGTGCCAAAACTCACGACCGGGCCCCTCGTGGCACATGTCCATTGGGTGGCCTTAAGTGCCCGGGCCACCCAATGGACCTGCACCTTTGCAGTACCCCGCCCCCATGCTTACTTTAACCTTATTAAAGGGACACTATAATCATTTCAATGAAGTGGTCTTGGTGTAGTGGCCCAGTCCTTTTAACCAAGCAATGTAAAGCACTGTATTTTTTATAGTAACAGCAATATTTACATTGTAGGGTTAAATACACCTTAAGTGGTTTCATACAGAAAAAAAGGTAAGCTAAATCTTTGATACATTGTCATGATCTTGACAAATGGATTTGTAAAGATTTGTTAAATTGTATTGTTTTACACACAATTGTAACAGCTTCTATACTTAACTGAGATGTTCACGCTGATTACTCATTACTAGTGATGTCCCGAACGGTTCGCCGCAGACGGCGAACATATGCGGTAAACTTTGACCCTGTACCTCACAGTCAGCAGACACATTCCAGCCAATCAGCAGCAGACCCTCCCTCCCAGACCCTCCCACCTTCTGGACAGCATCCATTTTACATTCATTGTGAAGCTGCATTCTTAGTGAGCTGTCCAGGAGGTGTGAGGGTCTGGGAGGGAGGGTCTGCTGCTGATTGGCTGGAATGTGTCTGCTGACTGTGAGGTACAGGGTCAAAGTTTATGTTTATGTTCGCCGTCTGCGGCGAACCGTTCGGGACATCACTACTCATTACTCATGCTAACCACTGCATACCGGGAACACCCCACAAGACTTAGCATTTTATAGATGTTTTGGAGGCTGGTCTAGGCATCACCATTTGGCCCTTGTTATAATACAGCTCTCTAATGCGCAGCCCAATTTGACTCTTCTCACCTTAATTACTGTTGCTGCAGCAGGTAGGAATAAGCGCTAGAAGAACAACTGACAAAATATAGGCAGAAATCCTCAAACCCTAAACATTAACAACATAAAATGCACAAAAACAGGTTGCGCCAATGGATAGATGTAAAGAAATATAAATCGAATAAATAATAAATAAAACTTATAAAGTCCAATATTCACAGTCCAATGATCACAATCCCAGCCGCTTTTAAATTCTTGATAGGTAACAGTTCTTGATTAAGGTGCTTGTCAACATATGTAAAAATAAATATTAGTGCAGACTGTTTAAACAGGAAGATAAAGCTCTCAATAATGGTAATTGGAATTGCACTCACATTTTGGAATTGCACTCACATGTCATGATTCCCTTTTATTCCAGAAGTTTGGTCCTTAAGGGGTTAAACTAGCTATAAGTAAAATTGATTGCAGTGGTACAATCTTTACTGATAGATAAATAAACACTGAAGTGTGTGAGGTGTGCAGTGTGTGAAGGGTTCAGTAAATGAAGTGAAGCAGTGTGTGAGGGTTTCACTGTGTGTGTGGTATGCAGTCTGTGAGGGGTGCAGTGTGTGAGAGGTGCGGTATGTGTAGGGGCGCAGTGTGTGCATGACTGGCGCCGTTTGTGTGAGAGGTGCAGAATGTGTGAGGGGTGCTGTGTGTATGAGTGGTTCAGTGTGTGTAGGGGTGCAGTATGTGAGAGGTGCAATGTCTGTAAGGGTGCAGTGTGTGTCATATGTGCAGTCTGTTAATGGTGTAGTTTGGTGTGTGAGTGGTGCAGAGTGTGTAGGAGATGAAAGGAGCTCCCCTGTCTGCCTTGGCCTATGGCCATTGTGGCCAATCGGGCATTTGTATTACTGGCACTATAGTATTACTTTAAATATAGGCTGAAGGAAGACACATGGGGGGAGGGGGCAACAATGGGGTCTATATATTCAGGTAATGTTTCGTACTGTCATAAATTAACATAGTGAATTTCTCCTTAGTGAGAAGGTACTCAGTCTAGATATGTCATCTTATTAGCACTTATGTTAAAATATAAAATATTAAAATGAAATTCTATGTAAAAAAAAAAATACCCATAGTACCAAATTTTTTTTTCTGTGCCACAAGTAAATAAAAGACAGATTACTCTTGTTTCAACCACGTGAAGCTATAGTTCAGCGGTAGTCAACCTTCGGCACTCCAGATGTTGTGAACTACATCTCCCTTGATGCTTTGCCAGCATTATGATTTTTAGAGCATTATGGGAGATGTAGTCCACAACCTCCGGAGTGCTGAAAGATGCCTACTCCTACTCTCACAAGTTAAATATCTGCTAGCCAAAGTTTGGAGGACAACACAATAATTTAGGAGTTAAATAATAGTGAGATGCCTGGTTTTACTGCACAAATGTGAGTGTCTATAATCTTATACATAAAAATATCTTTCTGTACAAAGAACAGAGAGGAGTTCCACTTTTGTATTAGCAATATTAATTTTGTCCAACTTGGACAGCATTTATTGGCTGAGTTGGTCAGCTGATGTGCTCAGCCACAGAATACAGGCCCTTTGTGGACAGCAAAGGGCTTGGTTACAGGAGCCCAAATGACCCTCGGTTTGTGTGAAAATGCTTGAAAACTGTTTTACATAGAACCCGGGGAAGGTGCCAGGGTCGTGTTTCACCATAACTACTGCAGTCACCTGTGGTGGTTATGGTGCCTTTAGTGTACCTTTAACTTTACTGATGTAAGATAATGCCCTGAAAGTGAAGGTTAGCGGATAGTATGTTGTTGATGGTATTGCAGTCAAAAACATTGCTCAACCCTGCCTTCTGGTGGTTCTTTTGCAGTGCTTCAGAATCTGATCTTTAAAGTGAACCTGTAAGCAACTTACCTTAAATCGCTTCCATTCACACTGAATACAAAATATATTATAAAGATACATGGTGTATTCAATGTAATATATAAAGATTTACTCACTTTTTCTCCAATCCAGCAAAGCTTCATAGGTGCCACTCTTCATGTGACACCCACTTCTGGACCGTCCTCCTGAAGCCTTCTTTGATTTGCCATGCTTTTGACAGTTGCTTTTGACACTTGCCGTGTGCCGTGCGTGATGTCATGCCACACCTCTTTTATACACGTAAGCCAGCGCTAGAAGCGTTGCCTAGGGAGTTGGCAGGTCTTTTCTGCTCACTGAGTAAAACTCGGTCACGTGATGAAGATGTCCCAGAGAAAGCATTGGTTTACTGCTTTCTTATGGGGAATTTTGAATACGCCTGCAACACTCACTGCTTATGTGCATTATGTCCTGAAAAAAGTAGATAATATAAATTTTTTTATGATTACATTTTTATTGCACCTGGTGGGACCTGGAAAGGAGGAGGGAAAGGAACACTATAGCTAGTTGAAGCAATCGATGGGTATTATGATGTCATGCATCGGTCAAGCGTTTATTGGAACATCAGGAGAAAAAATACAGCATTTCGGCCTTCAAAAAGAATTAAATAAATAAAACAAATAATCATTACACTCCTTCATGCACCCACACAATAATATCAAATAAGGTGGGTAATTAACACAATAAATGTAATCAAATAAAAAAAGTATTATATACACATATAATGTGTGTAGATAAGGCCAGGGGTTAATTAAAGTATTTGAAAATTGGGCAGACTATATGGGCCGAATGGTTCTTATCTGCCGTCACATTCTATGTTTCTACAGGGAGTGCAGAATTATTAGGCAAATGAGTATTTTGACCACATCATCCTCTTTATGCATGTTGTCTTACTCCAAGCTGTATAGGCTCGAAAAGCCTACTACCAATTAAGCATATTAGGTGATGTGCATCTCTGTAATGAGAAGGGGTGTGGTCTAATGACATCAACACCCCATATCAGGTGTGCATAATTATTAGGCAACTTCCTTTCCTTTGGCAAAATGGGTCAAAAGAAGGACTTGACAGGCTCAGAAAAGTCAAAAATAGTGAGATATCTTGCAGAGGGATGCAGCACTCTTAAAATTGCAAAGCTTCTGAAGCGTGATCATCGAACAATCAGGCGTTTCATTCAAAATAGTCAACAGGGTCGCAAGAAGCGTGTGGAAAAACCAAGGCGCAAAATAACTGCCCATGAACTGAGAAAAGTCAAGCGTGCAGCTGCCACGATGCCACTTGCCACCAGTTTGGCCATATTTCAGAGCTGCAACATCACTGGAGTGCCCAAAAGCGCAAGGTGTGCAATACTCAGAGACATGGCCAAGGTAAGAAAGGCTGAAAGACGACCACCACTGAACAAGACACACAAGCTGAAACGTCAAGACTGGGCCAAGAAATATCTCAGGACTGATTTTTCTAAGGTTTTATGGACTGATGAAATGAGAGTGAGTCTTGATGGGCCAGATGGATGGGCCCGTGGCTGGATTGGTAAAGGGCAGAGAGCTCCAGTCCGACTCAGACGCCAGCAAGGTGGAGGTGGAGTACTGGTTTGGGCTGGTATCATCAAAGATGAGCTTGTGGGGCCTTTTAGGGTTGAGGATGGAGTCAAGCTCAACTCCCAGTCCTACTGCCAGTTCCTGGAAGACACCTTCTTCAAACAGTGGTACAGGAAGAAGTCTGCATCCTTCAAGAAAAACATGATTTTCATGCAGGACAATGCTCCATCACACGCGTCCAAGTACTCCACAGCGTGGCTGGCAAGAAAGGGTATAAAAGAAGAAAATCTAATGACATAGCCTCCTTGTTCACCTGATCTGAACCCCATTGAGAACCTGTGGTCCATCATCAAATGTGAGATTTACAAGGAGGGAAAACAGTACACCTCTGAACAGTGTCTGGGAGGCTGTGGTTGCTGCTGCACGCAATGTTGATGGTGAACAGATCAAAACACTGACAGAATCCATGGATGGCAGGCTTTTGAGTGTCCTTGCAAAGAAAGGTGGCTATATTGGTCACTGATTTGTTTTTGTTTTGTTTTTTGAATGTCAGAAATGTATATTTGTGAATGTTGAGATGTTATATTAGTTTCACTGGTAATAATAAATAATTGAAATGGGTATATATTTGTTTTTTGTTAAGTTGCCTAATAATTATGCACAGTAATAGTCACCTGCACACACAGATATCCCCCTAACATAGCTAAAACTAAAACAAACTAAAAACTACTTCCAAAAATATTCAGCTTTGATATTAATGAGTTTTTTGGGTTCATTGAGAACATGGTTGTTGTTCAATAATAAAATTAATCCTCAAAAATACAACTTGCCTAATAATTCTGCACTCCCTGTACTGTGATCTAATTTTTTTTAACCCCTGAGGAGTAACTTTTTATTTATTTTTTAACCCTCAGGGATTCAATTTATTTAATTAATTAATTTAAATATTTTATAACTATGTATTTTGCTAGCTGGGGTGGGTGGGAGTTATGGGAAAATGGGGAATTTACTGTTGGTGCTGCGTACTGCTAGTTAGGGGTTAACGGTAAAAAAAAAAAGCTTAGAAAAATGTTAAATCTGTAAAAAAGTTTTAAGAAAGTTTAGGAAAGTTTAAAAAAATTTATAAGCAAAACAAAAGTTAAAAAAACTAGTTTTTAAAAGTAAAAAGTTATAAAAAGTAAAAAAATACATTTTAAAAACGCTCATTACCACTACACCTGGAACAAACTAGAGAAAAAATTATCCCACGCCAAGGTTCAAAATATGCCTTTTGAATTACCCCAGGGTGTATTCTTTAATAAATAGTATGTGTTTGTGAGGAAGTTTCAATAACCAACCGTCTAAACTACTCCAAATTGGAACATGGACACAGCGTAAAACTTCAAAGTTAGAAAAAAACTGAATGGCTGCGTCTCAAATGCGCCCCTTCAACATCCACATATACCTGGCAAAGGTACATACGGGGGTATTGCTGTACTCAGCTGACATAGCTGAGCAACATATGAAGTATTATACAGTCGTAGCACACATAGGGTTTGCAAAATATACTGTGCAAACTCACTTTGTGTGTCAAAAAGGCAGAAAAAACGCTTATTACCACTACACTTGGTACAAGCTAGCGGAAAAATGATCCCACGCTAAGGTTCAAAATATGCCTTTTGAAATACCCTGGGATGTCTTCTTTAAGAAATGGTATGGCTTTATGGGGAATTTGGATTATATAGCCTGGTAAAATACTCTAAAATGGGACATAGGCACAGCATAAAAATTCAAAGTTTGAAAAAAACTGGAATGGCTGTGTCCCAAATGTGCCCCTCCGATGTCCACACATACCTGGCAAAGGTACATACGGGGGTATTGCTGTACTCAGCCGACATAGCTGAGCAACATATGAAGTATTATACAGTCGTAGCACACATAAGGTTTGCAAAATATACTGTGCAAACTCACTTTGTATGTCAAAAAGGCAGAAAAAACGCTTATTACCACTACATCTGGTACAAGCTAGCGGAAAAATGATCCCACGCTAAGGTTCAAACTATACCTTTGAAACACCCTGGGGTGTCTACTTTAAGAAATGGTAGGCCTTTGTGGGGTAGTTTGAATTTAAAACCTGCGAAGATGCTTGGAAATTGCACATAGGCCCAGCGTCAAAATTCAAAGTTTGGTAAAAACGGATATGGCTTGGTCTCCTATATGGCACTGTAGCTTCACGAAATAGTGCCAAAGACATTCATTGGGGTGTCTTTTTACTCAGAAGACTTAGCTGAGCATAATTTGGGAGGTTTGAACTTAGTGACACATATGAAATATACAAAACGCCCAGCAAAAATGCAATCTGTATGTAAAAAATGCACAAAATTATTTTTTACCACATACTTTGGCATATATTGGTGAAAAAATGGGGGTATGTTAAGGCACAATATGCACCTTATGAGATACCCTGGAGTGTCTACTTTTACAAATGGTAGGCCTTTGTGGGGGTTTTTGAACAGTCAAACTGTTATAATACCCCAAATGGAAGCTAAGGCTCATTAAATCCATCTCTCAAAATTCTACTGTGAATACTGTAAAGGACAGGTCTCCTATATGGCACTGTAGCTTCACGAAATAGTGCCAAAGACATTCATATGGGGTGTCATTTTACTCAGAAGACTTAGCTGAGCATAATTTGGGGGTTTGAACTTAGTGGCACATATGAAATATACAAAACGCCCAGCAAAAATGCAATCCGTATGTAAAAAATGCACAAAATTATTTTTTACCACATACTTTGGCATATATTGGTGAAAAAATGGGGGCATGTTAAGGCACAATATGCACCTTATGAGATACCCTGGAGTGTCTACCTTTACAAATGGTAGGCCTTTGTGGGGGTTTTTTGAACAGTCAAACTGTCATAATACCCCAAATGGAAGCTAAGGCTCATTAAATCCATCTCTCAAAATTCTACTGTGAATACTGAAAAGGACAGGTATCCTGTGTGGCACTTTAACTTCACAAAATAGTGGCAAAGACATACAATGGGGGTGTCGTTTTACTCAGCAGATGTAACTGAACACAAAATAAAACTTTGTACAGGAATAGCAGACACCAACTTTACAAAATATACACGAGAATTTCTTTGTTATAAGTTTGTGTGCCAAAAACCAAAAAAAACACAATTTTACTCCAATATTTAGCAGAGGTTGGCGGTGAAATGGCTACGTAGAAAGTGTCAAAACAACCTTAGGTAAATAACCCGTGATGTCTACTTTATATAAATATATACTTTTGTGTGGCAATTTTGTTTTCTTTTATGGCTATTAGGCTTACAAGACAAACATACCAAATTCTAAAATCGCTCCACATTAAAAGTCTATTTTACTCCTTGTGCTTTGTGACCTGTAACTACCAAAAAAAACTTTAAATCCCAGACACATTGTATATTCTGTAAATCAGAAGAACTAAATTAATTTATTTTTAATTACTTTTCTTAGCCTGCACTAATTATGCACACATTATTATTGCAAAAACTGTCAAAAAAACACAAAATTTTCGTATTTTTTACATTTTTCTGTATTTTTTTTATAATAAATAAGCATTTATATATATGTGTGTTACATCAAATTAAAGCCCTTTCTGTCCTTTAAAAAACAATGTATAATATGTGTTGGTGCAACAAATTAGTAAAATGCAAATTGCAGTTGAACGCAAACATCAAAAAATGAAAAAAATGCCGTTGTCATTAAGTGAAAGACAAGCTTTTGAAGCTCTGTCCTTAAGGGGTTGATAATGGCCTATTAAAGCAAATATAATATGTGACTGTATTGACATACCTTATATACATTGCTGATGGTTTTCACTGAATAATATATTTTGTATAGTGACTCTAGGTACTTAATGTTATATAATACCACTACTGATATATACTACTTCTTCCTTTTGTCGAATGTTATAATTTGAATAAATAAAATAAAATAAAAAAGAGTGAATATAAGTTCTGCACAATTTTTGTAATCTAAATTATTCAACCCCCTTTTGGAAATCATGTTTATTGTCAATATTTACAGACGTTCAGTCGTTTTCATCGAACAAATCAAACAAAAGCAATTGAAATAGCTCAACACAAGTTCAACACAAATCCCACTGAAAATGCAACTTATAATGACTTCTCCAGTCTGAGAATTATTCAACCACTTGTATAGAATCCCTCACAACAGCACAAATATACATAACAGGTGATGTCTAAAGCACACTTAATTAATTAAGGGCTTCATTAGTTGCACAGGTGTATTTGAGCTGGAACACTTGAATATCTGTACTGGCTAGGGGTTTGTGGAGTATCACATTTGACTGCATGTTAGTAATATGGTCCATATATTAAAAGAAGAGATCATAGCCCTTCACAAACAAGAAACAAAATCCCAAAAGATAGCGAAGGCACTAAATGTTCCTAGAAACACAGTTGGAAGCATCAGCAATGTATGTACCATCATTTGCTTTTGGTAGCACTTTCCAGGGGCCTGCAAAACGCCACCCTTTTAACATCCCAACAGATTCCTTGCTAGTCTTGTGTCCTGGGGGGCCCAAGATGGCTGGCCACCTTTGGGACCCACGAGGTGAGCAGTAGCTATTAATGTGCGCTCTGCTTTATGATGCTGGAAGCCTGTATGTGACATCAGTCCGGCTCCCATATTCACTAAGCAGCGTGCAAGGGAGCTAAGCAGGAATATCACATCTCTCTCGCTGCTCACTCTTCCAGTCCACCTCCCTGCCAGCCTGCACACCTGCCCAGCAGCACTAGAAGCCCCAGCAGCCCCTGAACTGGCTTTGCTCCAGCTAGCAAATTGTTTTAAAAAAGGCAAGGAATACACTCGATTTCTCCTAGGAATGCTGGGTGGATTTAAATTTAAATAAAAAATAAATAAATAATAATTTGCTAGCATTGTGGAAATGTGTATGGGTATGTGTGTCTGCTAGTTAATGTGGGTGTTTGTCAGAGTGTGTGTCTGTAAATTAGTGTGTGTGTCTGTCAGTGAATGTGTGTGTGTCTGTCAGTGTGTGTGTGTGTGTGTGTGTTCCTGTCATTGAGTGTGTGCATCTGTCAATGAATGTGTGTGTCTGTCAGTGTGTGTTTGAGTAATAGTGTGTGTCTATCAGAGTAAGTCAAATGAGTGAGTGTGTGTGTGCATTTAATTGTATGTCAGTGTATCTGAAAGTGTGTGCCTGTCAGTGAGTGTGTGTGTCAGTGTGTGTCTGTCAGTGGAAGTGAGTTGGTTAAACAGTGTGTGTGCCAATAACTGCATCTTTCAGTGAGTGTATGTCAGTGCATGCATCAGTGAGAAAGTGTCTGTCAGTAAAAGTGCTTGTCAGTCAAAGTGCCTGTCAGTCAAAGTGCTTCCTTTAATAGGAAGAGGTGAGTCCTTGACAGGTAGGGGTTGTGCAAATTCAAATTTGGGGGGGTTGCCCAAGTTTCGGCATGCCTAGGGCAGCATAAATCCAATCCAAAATACACCACTGGGAAGCTTAGTTTTAAAGTTCAAAGTTGAAGGAACAGTGGCTACACTTCCTGGACAGGGTAGAAAAGGAAGCTATCTCTGGCTGCAACCAGATTTCTGAGAAGACAGGTTGTGAAAAACCCTTGAATAACTGCAAAAGTCCTGCAGCAAGACTTTGTGGCAACAGACACTGTAGTTCAGTGAGCACAGTAAAGCGCATACTAAACGCAGAAGGTATCCAGACCAGAACACCAAGTTGTTTGTTACTACTGACCCAAAAGCACAAGAAAAGACAGCTCCAATATGATCAAAATCATATAAATAAGCTGCAGAAGTTTTGGGATTCTGTTCTGTGGTGCGATGAAACAAAACTGGAACGTTTGGGCCCAATATATTAGCGGTATGTCTGGAGGAGAAGAATGAAGCATGCGCTTAAAAGAACATTCTGCCTACAGTTAAGCATGGTGGTGGCACGGTGATGCTCTGGGGCTGCTCTGCATCCTCTAGCACTGGAAATTTGCAGCATGTGGAAGGCAAGATGGTTTAATTGATGAATCAGGAAATCATAGGAGAAAACGTGATGCCATCTGTAAAGGAAGCCGTGGGCATCATTGGACCTTCCGACAAAACAATGATCCCAATTGTACCTCTTATTCCTCTAAGTCTTGTTTGCAGAAGAAGTCCTACAGTGGTCATCACAGGCATCTGACTTAAACCCCATAGAAAATCTCCGGTGGGATTTGAAAAAGGTAGTTGCAGCACACAATGAACTGGAGACCATTGCTCATGGGCAATGTTCTAAGATTCCTCAGGAAGTTTGTAGCGGAGTAGTAGTATTATCCACGGTATCTCCGCTGGTAGACAGAATCAAGCAGGCACAAAGCAGGTAAAATCCAGGTAGCGTAGTTACAATCCCTTCCTCCCAAGAACTAGACGACACATAGCTTGGAGGTCAACTGAGGTTTATTTTCAGGTCACGGTATTTATGGGATTCCCCATGCAAGGGGTTTTCCTACTGACATTTCAGGGGTTGTACAGTAGGGGACTACATGGGGAACTGACCAACACATACATTTCTCCCATCATGCACTGCTGGACAAGAGGGATACTCCCACTGGAATATACCGTTAATGAAATTATCCCTCCGTGCAGCAGAACTCACATTTTACATTAAAATACATAACTTTAATAATATTCACTTGTTTTACACGAATGGACGTTCGGTAGATAGCTGGAGGCTGAGCGCATCATTCGTGAAAATACCGCTCAGCTCCCAGTCTAACTAACCGAACGCCGTACGAAATACACATTATTTCTAACATAGGTTTAAAATACCGATTATTATAAGGGGAATAAACTACCGAACGGCCGGAGTTCCCGATCGGCCTGGAAGTCCAGCGATGTTCGCACCGTCGAGTAGCCGTTTTTAGTTCCAGGCGCTCGACGACAAAACACCGCTGGGCTAACAAAAGAATCAAGATGGCTGACCGCCGCGTGGTCAGGAGTCGAACGACGGCCACCTAGAAACACACTTAATGGGCGCCACACGACCCCCTGTGTGTGGTCGTGCATTTGGTATGTTATTCGTTTCACGAACAGTGTTTAAACTCACTGTTCGTGAAACTACATTATGAATGCTGGCGTTTTCATACCGCCAGCATACGAATGCCCTCATTCGCCTGAAATACAAATAGCATTCTGCATTGATCTTTATGGCTTAGCAAAAATACACGCATATTGATACATTAATAGTCTCTAGTGGCTAGTTTTGCCACAAAGTTGGCTATGCATCTCATTTGCTAAAAATGCTTGCCATGAAGAGATTGAATAATTTTGGGACTGGAGAAGCCAATATTAGTTGCATTTTCAGTTGAATTTGGGGAAACCACTTTAAGCATTCATTGTGTTGAACTATCTCAATTGCTTTTGTTTGATATATTACTTGCAAAAAGCTGAAAGTATGTGCATTTTGTCAATAAACGTAATTTGCAATGGGGGTTGAATAATTTTTATTACAACTGTATTAAGTTTGTAGGGTCCTTTTATATGTGAGAGGCCCTGACTGTGAATGCATTCTTGTGGCTTATCACATGCTATTGTCAGATTTACTCTAGGCAAACCACAATAAATCTAACTTTATTTTCTAAATGAAACTTGAATCCTGGCATGGATACTAATCTAATAAGTAGCATCAAAGGTCAGGATCAAACAGACAGCAACATATGGCTTTTTATGAAAACATCAGTTTGTTTTGAATGAGAGCAATGATTTACACTGTTAATTAATGCACATTAAAAATGATTTGTATGTATGAAAATTGAAATGTAAACTTTTTAATGCCAAGTGACCTGCTATGCCATCATGAAGTGAAAGTTCATGAAGTGCCATCCTTATTCCCATCAATCATCTTTTTTTCGTGCCCAGGATGGAACTCAGAACAAATTAACTGTATCATCTATTGTCCAGTTTGTTTTATTGTGATATGTCTATATGGCACTTTGGGGTTACAAAATTCGAACAACCTGTTGATGGCTCAAAATGTAGATTAAATTCTTCTAAGAAAAAAAATGAATTAAATGTTGAATTTCCAAATTAACCCTAACAAGGTGTATCAGATACCGGAGTATATCTAATTGGTAGAGATATCACGGAGCAACACTGTAATTAATATTATGTTATAAAACTATTGGAGTTCTCATTTTTACCTTTTGTCTCCACATGTACAATCCTAACTAATCTACTTGGAAATCACGGGTAGAAGGGCAGACACCACCTATGCTGATTACCCCAGGGATAAGAGTTATTTAGGTCTTTATCATGGACTCTCTTGCCAAGACGAGCATGACTGTTACACTGTATTCTGATGCAACTTTAATCCCATTAAAGACTAATATATTTCTTCCCTCGTTAGATTGCAAAGGGCAGTCAGCTTTTAAAATAGTGGTGCCTATTTTTTAACTGTTTTAATGCTGTTGAAATAGGAAGTAGACATGTATGATTAATGGTAGTCTGGGTGTGAATCTTAGGAAGGGGGCCGAAAGAACCAATTGGGGGCAATTTTTGGTTGCATAATAGATTTCTGAAGATTGGGCATTCAAGCTCAAAAACATTCAACACCACTGTCTGAAAAGATCACTCCATGCATCATAACCATTATAGCCTGATATAGTTGTTAGGATGCAAGGGATCCCCTGACACCATACCCTGGTAATTGGACAAACCAGTCTGCCCTCTTACCTGGATATTTTGGGTTGTAAAACAAATGTGTGATTTACATCTAGTTTCAATATCTGAAGGCTAAAACAAATTCATTTGATGGCCTAGAGATAGTATACCATTATCATCTCCACACTAGAACAATGCACTTTGGAATCAAAGAAAGAGAGCAGTAGGATGAAAAAAAATGAGTTAAAAGAGAAGCCTTAGGTGTAAGCACCAAATGCCAGTCATGATATGCATTACAAATAAATGACAGCATCAAACTTGTATGCTTTCCATTTGGATAGGATGGATCTTCACATGATGAAGTCCATATAATGAGAAATTCTGTCCATGTGCTACTGATAAAACTGATCTTTGTTTAATAACTAGAGCAATGTACTTTGGAATTAAAGAAAAAGAAAAAGACTACAAAGTCCCCAAGTTAGAAGAGGAGTCCCAGGTGTCAGCATGAGAGGGATTTAAAACCAGTAACTGCTCTCTGTCATGATACACATAACATATATATATATATATATGACAGCATCAGCCTTCGCAAAATTCAATATTTGCTCCAGTCGGTATAATGAAGATTTTTGCAGTGCGAGGCTCATGTCCATGTGCCACTGATAACACTGATCTTTATTTTATATTTGATAACTCAAAAATCCACATTGTTTCATAAATATATGTGAGACACAATACATCAGTATATGTCAGTTCTTCAGGCTTTCAGAGAAATCCAGATAAAGGTAAGGATACAAACAACAGGAAAATCTGCCAACACAACTATACTATAAACAAATATTAACAACTCACAAGTTTATACATAATATTACTATCAATAAATATTAATCAAATGTCTTTACTATTGTATGAAATTATTTGTCTATACAAATAATAATGAGGGACATTCTTTATTTTGTCCTGGAATTGGCATTCATGTATTCACTAAAAAGCAAGTTTTTTAAATGCTTTTTAGTGAATACATGAATGTCAATTTCAGGACAAATTGAAGAATGTCCCTCAAATGGAAATAGTCATGTTATAGTTATTTTGACCGCTTAGGGCACATTAATATTTTATTTTTATTTTTGTGGTTGTACAGGTGTGAGGCTTTCATGCAACTACAGTTCACCTTATTTCAATTCAATTTTATAAAGTCAGGTTTTCACATAATGTTTCCTATTTGTTACAGTACATATAGTCATGATGATAGGATCAAATGCTCATTTGAACAGTGAATTTCATTGCATAGGCTGATTTGCAACAGCTTTGACTACAACTGAGGAGGAGAAGTATTCCTTCAGTTTTGAATTCTCTCCTGAATATCCCTTGTGTTTTATGTTTTTTTTACATACTGTGATGCTTTGTTTAGACAAAGTTTCAAGATGCCAGTCATGTGGATAGTTTTTCAAAAGGAAGGAAAAAACCAAACCTCAAATAACAGAAATTATGAGCATTATCTAATATCAAACAATAATCTGTATAGTCATAGTTACAAATTTATCATTTCCTAAACGGTGGATTGAGATAAGTTTACAACTGACTGTCTACATTTTGTAGTGTTTCAATGACTTTAAAATAATTCCAGGTAAACCAAAACCAAAAATCTCTATCACTGAAACGTTCACATCCTAACCACCATACTTTGAGTGTGCTTTCAACATCAGACTTAGCCTCCTCTTCCTGGGAGCAACTTCCTGGGCAAAATCACCTCTTGGGTCCCTTACACCAGATATATATATATATATAAAATTATTTCTTTGTGTACGGGGTAATGAGAGGACATATAATTAAAAGTATGTCATTTGATAAGGACAAAAGTCAGTTGCAGTGTACCGAAACCGACGAGAGGTTAGACCTGGAAAAAAGAGGGCCCGCCTGGTATATTAATATGAATAATAAAGGGTGAGGTGGGAGGGGAACTTCCGAAACAGTGACGACAGGTAAGCAGGGGTTACTGGAGGTTTAAATAGGACAAATAACCCCTCTCACAATTTCAGGCATATGCCTTCCGCTTGTGCATGGGGTAATGAGAGAACATATAATTAAAAGTATGTAGTTTGATAAGGAGAAAAGTCACTTGAGGTGTGCAAACATCTTTGGATGGTCTGTGGAGTTTTGTTTTCTGAATACATCTCAGCACACCTTTACCAGATAAGAAGACAAAATGGGAGTTTGTTTGGGTATAGTATCAACATGTAATGTTAAATTCCTATTAATTATAGTTTAATTGTATTGTAGGCTAATTTCAAAGATATGTGGCAAAAAGTTGTGAAAGAAACCATTTTCAATTGAAACACAATTATTATATTGAAATCACACACCACTTTCTTAAATATACCATAAGCTGTATTGTTCCTTATTGTTGGTAGACAAATCTGCCTGCGTAAGTGATACAACTCTGACTTAATAAAACTTAAGGCATGATTAGGTCTTAGAACTGCAGAGGATCTCTGGGCTGAATATTTGCTGTTGGGTGGTGTCTGAAAATTCCTGTAAACTAGAACATGACAGCGCAACAGCTGCGTTATTCGGAACACCCAGTACATGGATGCAGTGTAATGAGGACTGTAGTTTAGCTGCTAACTCAGTCAGTTTCTTATTAAATTCATGATATGGAGAGATTTTTGACTGGCCTTTATAATGATGTTGCAAGCTGCCACGTTAACAGAAAACATCTATCTGCTTTCCTTTACCACTTGTTATCCCATTTATGTGCTGTTACTATTACGGAAAAGACTATGAACAGTGTTGAAGTTTGAGTAAAGTTATCTAGAATGGCAGTTTCTGGTGGCCATGTAGCTTGTACCCAATCGTCACTGTATATAGCCGCATAACCTATGGCTCCTGCTGCATCAGTCCATATTACTGGGGAGTCATCTATTTTGGGTGGGACAAATAATGAACTGCCATTCTATGAGGACAGAAAGAGATGCCACATTTTAAGTCAGCCCTAGCTGGATCATCTAAATAAATCTAGAGTTGTCATATGGCAGTCGGTGTAGCAGTGCAAGTAGTCTAGAGATGAAGGCCCTGCCTTGAGAAATGATCCTTATAGCAAAGCTGAGAGAACCTAACAGTGATTGTAATTCCTTATTAATTCCGGACCCTTGAGTGCTGCGGGAATTGATGTATGTCAGAATTTTTCCTGAGGCAGGTAAGCTTGCATGGATTCAGAATTTAGTGTAATATACAGGAACGTTATTTCTGTATTTGGACTTTATGTTTTGTCTGCAGCTACTGGAATTCCTAATTCCTTTAAAAAGAGAAATGAACAGGGTGATTTGTGCCTGTGCAATTCTGAGCATTATTATGTTCCTTTATCTTGCTTTAAGATTTATTATTATTTTGCTGGCATGTGTTACTGCCATGTTAAGGTTCCCGCAAAATGTCAAACATTTTGGGCTACTATTGGAACCAAAAGTCAGACTTGTAGAAAGTAGTATTGGTCTTCCCATTTAACACCATTCAAATGACCGAGTGACAGATGTATTGGGAGAAGTTTAAAGGCATTTGATGGCCATTTTGCTCATCCAGGCTCCTTTACTGGTATCGATTATAACTTGAATAGCATTGTCTATATGCGTATTGTAAAGAAAAGTCTTCCAAAGATATTAAAGTGTATTGTTTATGATGTGATTTATATTGTGTGATATTTAAACCTTGAAAAAGTGTAATATATCTGGAAGAAAATCCCCTAAACCGCTATTTTCCCAAAGAGTTTGTTTTCCCAAGTGAGCTGTATGCATGTGGGGGAAATACAAATCTATACAAATTATGGCAAGCAAGTACACATAGTTAAGAAATGAAAAGAAACATATGCTTATACTGCTAAATCAAATTATCTAGTGGCCTCGTCACACGTATGTAATTGAAACATGTATCAAAAGCATAGATCAGACTTGAATGATAAAGGTCTGACATCCTGTTTACACAAGGGGATATATAAAAAGTACGAACATATTTAAAGCTACAAACGAGGCGGGAAATATACTGTGCAAACTCACTTTGTGTGTCAAAAAGGCAGAAAAAATGCTTATTACCACTACACTTGGTACAAGCTATCGGAAAAATGATCCCATGCTAAGGTTCAAAATATGCCTTTTGAAATACCCTGGGATGTCTTCATTAAGAAATGGCATGCATTTATCGGGTAGTTGGAATATATAGCCTGCTTAAGTGCTCCAAAGTGCTCCATAAAAACCCTTCATTCAATTTCACACTTAAAAACCTGAACTTGTCATGACTATTTTACAGCATTGTTTCTTCAAAAAAGAGTGTCTAGGCCATACATTGGGCATATTGTTTTATTCAGAAGATGTAACTGAGCATAATTTGGGAGATTTTATGACAGTGGTACATATCAAGTGTAAGAAATACTCAGCAAAAATGCAACATGTATGTAAAAATAAAATGTTTCCCCTTCACAAATATTGGCATAAATTGGTGAGAGAATGGTGACAAGGTAAGGTACAATATATACCATATGAGATACCCTGAGGTGTCTGGTTTATAAAATGGAACCCGTTCGTGGGGTTATTTTAACAGTCAAATTGATAACCCCAAAATGAGACATAGGCATATCCATTTAGGAAATTCTAATTATAGAAACTGAAATAGTCTCTTATATGGCATTGTAACTTCACAGAATATTGCCAAAGGCATACAATGGAGGTATCGTTATACTCAGCAGATGTAGCTGAACACAATATGGGCTTCTGTGCAGAAATAGCACACACCAGCTCTGCAAAATACACATTACAAAAACCTTGTTATATGTGTATATACCAAAATAGAGAAAGAAACACAGTTTTACTCCAATATTTAGCAGAGATTGATGATAAAATGGCTACGTAAAAAGTGATGTCTACATTTTTTATAAATAAATACTCTTGTGGGGCATTTATGTTTTCTGTGATGGCTACTAAACCTACAAGACTTACATACCAACTTTTAAAATTGTTTCTCATTGAAATTTTATTTTAGTCTTTTTATTTTGTGACCTGTAACTTTCAAAATAAGCTGAAATCCTATAGATATGATCAGGGCCGCCATCAGAAATTGTGGGGCCTCTAACACAGCTCAAGGTCTGGGCCCCTGGGTGCCTGCCTCCAAGCTCTGCCTCCAAATCCTGCCCACAGGAATACACAGACACACACACACACAGAAAGATACACATATACTAACAGACACAAATACTGAAACAGACATACACACATATAGACACATACACAGATACACACACATACTGACATACACACAGACATACATACATACTGACAAACAGACATACATACAAACTGACATACATAAACATAAATACATACATATATTCTGATATACATACATACACACACAGATAGATATATACATACACAGATACATACAGACATACTGACATACACACACACATATATACATGCATACTGACATACATACTGATAGATATATACATACACACATACATACATACTGACATACACACACAGACATTCATGCATACAGACATATATATATATATATATATATATATATATATATATATATACATACTGACATACACACACACACACACATACAGATAGACACATACAGACATACTGACATACACACACAGACATACATACTGACATACATACATACATACTAACAAACACACAGACATATATACATACTGACAAACACACAGACATACATACTGACATACATGCATACTGACATACACACACACAGACATACATACATACTTGCAGACACACACACAGACATACATACTGACATACACACACACAGACATATATACATACTGACATACACACAGACATACATACTGACATACACATACTGACAGACAGACATACATACTGACATACACACACACACATACTTATATACATACTGACATACACACACACACACAGAGACATATATACATACTGACATACATACATACATACATACTGACACACACACACACACATACATACATACATACATACTGACACACACACAGACATACATACTGACATACACACACACACAGACATAGATACATACTGACATACACACAGACATACATACTGACATACACACACAGAGACATATATACATACTGACATACACACATACATACACACAGACATACATACTGACATACACACACACACACACACACACATACACACACACACAAAGACGTATATACATACTGACATACACACATACATACATACTGACATACATACATATACACACACACACTTCATTTATCAGCCACCCTCTTCTTACCTTTAAGTTGCAAGAGGGTGGCTGGGGATGATGGAAGTGGATGCCTCTGGTGTCCTCTCCTGGCCTCTGCTCTCCCTCTCCTCCGCTCTCCCGCTGCTCTCCCCCGGCAGTCACTTCCTCCCAGCAGCATTTGCGGTGCAGCCGCAATTTTTTTTAAAGGAGCCCGGTCGCGCAATTACCCGGCCGCAGCGCTGACCGGGCCCCTGAAGATTATAGGGCCCATCGGGTGGCCCTAAATGCTTGGGCCATCTGATGGGCCCTGGTGCAGATGCACCTGCGGCAGTTTCGCCTCTTCACGTGGGGCCCGGGGGGCCGGGCCTCCCAAGGCCGCCGGGCCCGTGACAACCATTATGGTTGTCAACCCCTGATGGTGGTCCTGCATATGATGTACTCTATAAATCAAGACACATAAATGAATTTATTTTGAATTACTTTTTCTAAGCTGGGCATAACATGTTATAAATTTTTGTATTGTTTTTTTCTTTTCATTTTTTGGCATTTTTTTTTTATAATTAATGAGAATTTATCTATGTATATGTGAAATGAAATTAAAGCCCTTTCTTCCCTCTAAAATGGTATATAATATGTGTTGGTGCAATAAATGACAGATGCAAATTGCGTTTGAACACAAACAGCAAAAAAATGCAAAAATGGCTTGTGTCCTTAAGGGTAAGACAAGATTTTGAAGCTGTGTTCTTAAGGGGTTAACTACTCCTATAAATCTCTAGTTTGTTTGTTGTTACATTTCGTTTACCTCTACCTTTTGTAGTGCAATATACAGTTCTCTATAATTACCACCAATATATTTGTAAATGTTATCTGACAAATAAGTCTTAATCATAGAAACAAGTGAGATTATAAAAGAAGCATACGATTCTGTGGAAAAATGAAAATTGTGATTATTCACTAAAAGAATTGTCAGATAATTACCAGCAATAATTTTAGGCTACAATAACTAAACTAAAAAGTTAATGTTCCTCCTTGGATGTTATGGCCGAACAGTTGAAATTCAGGGCTAAGTTTCTACTAATTTAATGAATAATCATGAATGGAGTTAATTTATTAATCGGGAAGCTAGGGACTAAGACCATATAGGAAAGTGGTCTGCATGAGGCTCAATTTTGTAAAAGTTTAATTAAATGTGGATTGGCAGTATTTACAGTTTATATGGAAAATGTTTCCAAATAAGTTATTTTGACAGATATAGAAAGATACCAGAGAAAATCAATTCGGGATACGGCTGTATACATCTCCAAAGGGACATAAAACACAAAATAGTGTAATACTTTAACAGTATAAATTTATGCGCAGCAATGTATGCACTCACTAGATGTAGACGAATTAAAAGCATTCTTAGGGGGCCAAAAGATCCCTCTTTTCAGTTCCAGACAATAGATCCAAACAGGACTTCCACAGGTGAGGGTAAAAAGCGAATGAATGTATTAAATGAAAATAATCAGCAGTCACCATTCAGCATAGGATATATACAGAGACAGAAAAGGTCCTACGCATTTTGTTCTAGATGAACTTCTTCAGGGACCGCAATATTAAAATGGTTACACTGGTTAGATACATGTAAAAACAAAACATATCCTCAGGACACCCTGAGGATATGTTTTGTTTTTACATGTATCTCACTATTGTTACCATTTTAATGTTGTGGCCCCTGAAGAAGTTAATCTAGAATGAAACGCGTGGAACCTTTTCTGTTGCTGTATATATCCTATGCTGAATGGTGACTGCTGATTATTTTTATTTAATGCATTCATTCGTTTTTTACCCTCACCTGCTGATTATTTTTATTTAATAAATTCATTCATTTTTTACCCGTAAAAGACGAATGACTGTATTAAATAAAAATAATCAGCAGTCACCATTCAGCATAGGATATATACAGCGGCAGAAAAGGTTCTACGCGTTTCGTTCTAGATGAACTTCTTAAGGGACCGCAACATTAAAATGGTTGTAATGGTAAGATACATGTAGACCTTTTCTGCCTCTGTATATATCCTATGCTGAATGGTGACTGCTGATTATTTTTATTTAATACATTCATTCGATTTTTACCCTCACCTGTGGAAGTCTTTTGGACCCCCACAATCTTGGGGGAGGCACCCTAAGAACGCTTTTAATTTGTCTACATCTCGTGAGTGCATACATTGCTGCGCATAATTTTATACTGTTACAGTATTACAGTATTTTGTGTTTTATGTCCCTTCGTAGATTTATACAGCTGTATCCCGAATTGTGTTTCTCTGGTATCTTTCTATATCTGGCATAGGTCGTTTTTGGGTAACCTTGGGAGGCTGTTGTTTCTGTTACCTAAAGTTAAGTATTATTATATATTTTTTATATTTCATTGTTTTGATTTTTTTTTTTAAGCTTACTGACGTACTGAGAGTCTGGCCCTTTAAAAGTTAGGACAAAGGGAAGAGAGAGGAGTTTGGGCTTTCAGATTCGGACATTCAGAGATATTCAGGACACTCTGGGACTAACACTCAACTCTCAAACTCTCTGGGACACAACTCAAGAAACACTCCTTGACACTTAGAATTTTACTATTACTTTCTAACCAACATCACTCTTCTCTTTTACTTACACACCTTCATACAACCAATCATACTCGCATTCAAGTTCCTGGGACTACCTACTCATCTGATATCTACATAACTGGTAATTATGCTGGTTTTATGTAATTAATTAATTAAAATGTACTAATAGTATGATATATGACTGGATAAATCACGGTCAGATTTCAATAATTGAGAAATCTTAGTTAACTAAAGAATATGTAGTTATAACACTCCATTCTGCAGGTGGATTCAGATAATTACATAGTACTGGTATCTTACCACGTGTTACCATACCGCTGTTTTTATCCATGTGTATTGATTTGCTCTGAAACAAGATAAGATATCTTTTTAGGCAAATTAAAATTCGGCTTATAGAATCTGTAGATTTGACACTTTTGGATGGTTCCAGGAATTGATTAATGAGCTGGTTTGAATGTTATTTTAATTGAAAATTACATGAGAATAGGATATTATATGCCTAGGAGGATCTAGCCAGCATTGAAAGGGTTACTCAGTTGATCTAACTGTTAGCCAAGGTTTTATGGCTTTTCGCTGGAAGTTTAGCTTTCTGTGTCTGTGAAGTACCCTCATAAATCTTGTGAGTCTTGACAGTTGATGCTGTTAGCCATTGGATTGTTTTAATATTGCCATTGTATTACATACTTATGTTATACTAAATATTCACTGATTATAATCATGCATGCTGCCTAATATTATTATTATTTTATTTGTCACAATAAATTATATCTATTTTTACAACAAATTGTGATTTTATTTGAATGGAATACATTTCACTTACATGATAACAATCTCTAAGATCTAAAAGAAATAGTGCACAATTCTCAACTGTATAATATTATCATCCCATAAATATCCCCACAAAGAATAGTGAAAACATATGTGTTATATGAAAAATACATGTTATGCCACTATATCTTATGTTATCTTTTCTTTTTGTTGTAGAGTATTTTCAAAATTTAAGCCAATATAAACAGGTTGCAAAATAACTTGTAGGAGAGGTTTTGGGTTATGGCTGCTTTTTTCATATTCTCCATAACCTTGTTTGCTGATCAAACTTTATAAAATCACTTTCTCTTTACACTTTAATTTCAAATTCCTACCTGCCTCGCATGGCAGTAATACGCAAATCCATGTTTAATGTAATGTATTTTCCACAAATCCACGTTAATAGTATTATGCTGAAATAGAAATTAGAAAGTAATGTGCATGAGTCTGATAACTTTAGATGTGTTTACAAGTATATAATTAAACAAGTATACAAAGCTGTGCCTGTCATACTGTATCTTTGTAAACCTTAGAACTAAGAATGCAATGTTTGAATCCTGGTCAGACCACCTCACTAGTAAGTGCCCCTTGGCAAGACACCTAAAGATATATATCCACCTATCTCAAATTCTCATAGATTGCAAACTAATTTGAGCATGACTTTCTTTACCTCTAAATATCACCCTTGTATAATTGTAAAGCACTGTGTGATATGTTGGCTTTATAAATGCTAATACATTTGCTAAACATCATTTGCATAAACCCCAGTGCTTAGAGTCAGACTTCTGCATTTTGAGTCAAACACCATCAGCGTTATTCTCTAAAGCGTGAATTCTCAGTACATCAGCAGGTTTTGAAAAGTTATTATTGTATAACATTTGCAATACTCATGTGAAGACCAGTTAGTGACTAAGCCTACATGGGAGAGTGGTCTGCAAAGGGGTTCCATTTCGTAAAAGTTGACTTAAACGTGGGTTTGCAGTATTTACCATTTGGATGGCCCACTTATATTTATTCTCTTATAATCTCCTGCAGAAATGGGGAAATGTATTTCACTGGTCTCTGAAAGATGCTTATTTATTTTGTTTACTTTTATATTTCAATAATTACTTATAAAAAAGATAAGATGTAATAACTCACATATTTGTTTTTTAGATTCAGTGGAACTACCAAGATCTATTTCAAGCACTTCAAGAACATATTTTAGAAGTTTAAAAGATTTTATAACATCTCACAGCAAAATAATGCAACTGTGGTTATTATAGTTATTTATATATACTGTATGCATTCTTTATTGGTAACACCAGAAGTCTAGATTAAGTAGAAAGATTTGAGACACTAAAGAACCCTGTTGCCTTTTACCAGATAAATGTTATATTACATAGAAATGATTCTGAAGAAATATGAAATCTGAAATTAAACACAATGTAACAGAATTCACCATTCTATGCTTTTCTGATATCAAAGAGCTCCATTTCCCAATTTTCTTAATATTTCTATTCATCTACGGCATCATTATTGGTGGCAATGGAACCATTTTTTGTCTTATTCTGAGAGATACTAATCTTCACACACCTATGTACATATTTTTGATGATGCTTTCACTTATTGACATCTCCAGTACATCAAATATAATAATTAATATGCTATACATGCTTCTTAGACAACATAAGACCATTTCATTCCAGGGATGTATAACTCAAATGTATATATACTCATCCCTAACATGTACGGTCTTCTTCTTGCTTGGTGCGATGGCCTATGATCGGTATGTGGCAATTTGTCACCTTCTTCATTATTTTATTCTGATGAGCAGGATACACTGTTGTGCATTCATTATTATGACTTGGATTCTTGGTTTTCTTGTCCCTTTGGGTTATATACATTTTATATCTAAGTTTTACTATTGTACTTCTCATATTATTGACCATTTCTTCTGTGATATTTCAGCAATAATTAAACTGTCCTGCAGTGACTCATCCATTTTAGAAATGTTAACTTATTTTGCTGAGATATTCATATTTTTCCCAGTCTTCTTGCTTATTTTAATATCGTATATATTTATTATCTCCAACATTTTGAAAATAAAATCCATAGAAGAACAACGGAAAGCTTTTTCTACCTGTACCTCCCATTTGACATGTGTTGCTATGTTCTACGGGACTGTCTTGTGTTTGTATTTGAGACCCCCATCAAACTATTCTCCAAAACAGGACAAGTTTTTTGCTCTTCTCAATCTAGTTGTGATTCCTATGCTGAATCCTCTCATTTATAGTCTCAGAAATCAAGAAGTTAAAACTTCTTTAAGAAAACTTATAAACCAGATGATACTACTAGCCAAAACCAGCTGCAGTATACAGAGGTAACAGGCACCACAAAACACAAGTCAGGACAAAACCACTACAATGAGAGGCATTTGAAAGAAAGAAGGAGCAAAAGTAGAAACATTTATTTTTTTATTTTAATCAGGTGAGTGAACAAGGAGATGATATTAATTTGTTTTTAATTCAACAAATGATGAGGGGTCTTATTGTTCCTGTCCAACCTGGCTCTTTCAACTACTGGCAGTGTCCTCACTACGCCCCTGCTCTGCCTAAGGGTGATGGTAGTCTTGTCTCACTATGCTAGTTTTAGTTTTTATGTATGTGCAGCAGATATCAAATTTGGCACATAGCCAAAAGAATGTGTGTTGCATGATGTGTTCCCGCAGAAACTACCAACAGATAACACCCAGAAGAGTGATCACAGGATACAATATGAAAATAGTTAGAAATGCTTTTTTGTCTAAACTGCATAAATAGCCTTACTCTTGCAATAAAGACTTAGAATTGTCTTTATACCGACTTGCTGTCTGTCTGTTAAACAATTAATCCTGGCCTGTAACCTATGCATGCTAATCTGGAACTGTAAATCATGCAGAAGTCAGGATTTCCCTGACAGAGACAGCACTGAAGGTAGGTTGTGACAACTACACAGACTCAGATACAGCCCCAGTAGACCTGCTGTCTTCCCTAGTACTTTCTTGATCTGCTTTTTTTAGTACTACTTTAATGCAGACTTGTGATATCGTTGCAGATGTTGCTTAATAACAGGACTAGTAAGATGATTCCTCAATGGCCCTCTACTCACATTCTTAAACCCACAATTTGTGGTTTTCAAGGTGACCTTCTTGGGGGCAGTCAAAGTGATTTGAAACTTTGCTTTGTTAGTGCAATGCAGTACTCTCAACCATTTGCCTTGCATCTGCTGAAGAATAGCTCAACACAAGTTCAACACAAATTCAACTGAAAATGCAACTTATAATGACTTCTCCATTCTCAGAATTATTCAACCCCCTGTATAGAATCCCTCACAACAGCACAAATATGCATAACAGGTGATGACTAAAGCACACTTAATTAATCAAGGGCTTCATTAGTTGCACAGGTGTATTTGAGCTGGAACATTTGAAATAGAGGTTTGTTGAGTATCACGTTTGACTGCATGTTAGAAATATGGTCCATATAATAAAAGAAGAGATAATTGGAGATAATTGGGACTAATGAAAGTATTTAGAAAATTGGGCAGACTAGATGGGCCGAATGGTTCTTATCTGCCGTCACATTCTATGTTTCTATGTTTCTATGTTTCTAATCGCCCTTCACAAACAAGGCAAAAAATCCCCCAAAACAGGAAAGGCACTAAATGTTCCAAGAAACACAGTTGGACGCATCAGCGATGTATGTACACTGAGGCTTGGGTAGCACTTTCCTTTTTGCTGCCCCCTAATGCTCCAGCAGATCCCTTGCTATCCTTGTGCCCTGGGCAGCCCAAGAGCTGGATGGCTGGACACCTTTGGGCCCCACAAGGTGGGCAGCAGTAATTGTATGTCAGTGTATCTGAAAGTGTGTGCCTGTCAGTGAGTGTGTGTCAGTGTGTGTCTATCAGTGAAAGTGTGTGTTGGTTAAAGAGTGTGTGTGCCAATTATTGTATCTTTCAGTGAGTGTATGTCAGTGCATGCATCAGTGAGGAAGTGTCCATCAGTAAAAGTGATTGTCAGTCAAAGTGCCTGTCAGTCAAAGTGCTTCCTTTAACAGGAAGAGGTGAGTCTTTGACAGGAAGGGGTGGGGAAAATTATATTTGGGGTGTTGCCCAAGCGTTGTCATGCCTAGGGCAGCACAAATCCAAAATACACCACTGGGAAGCTTGGTTTGAAAGTTCAAAGTTGAAGAAACAGTGGCTACACTACCTGGATGGGGCAGAAAAGGAAGCTATCTCTGGCTGCAACCAGATTTCTGAGAAGACAGGTTGTGAAAAACCCTTGAATGACTGGACCTTCCAACAAAACAATGATCCCAATTGTACCTCTAATTCCTCTAAGTCTTGGTTGCAGAAGAAGTCCTACAGTGGAACTCAGAACAAATTAACTGTATCATCTATTGTCCAGTTTGTTTGATTGTGATATGTCTATATGGCACTTTGGGGTTACAAAATTCGAACAACCCGTTGATGGCTTCAAATGTAGATGAAATTCTTCTAAGAAAAAAAATGAATTTAATATTGCATTTGAAAATTAACCCTTACAATGTGTATCAGATACTGGAGTATATCTGTTGTTGGAGATAATATCACGGAACAGCACTGGAAGTAATATTATGTTATAAAACCATTGGAGTCCTCCTTTTTACCTTTTGTCTCCACATGTACAATCCAAAGTAATCTACTCGGAAATCATGAGTAGAAGGGCAGACACCACCTATGCTGATTACCCCAGAGATAAGAGTTATTTAGGTTTATGCCACATACACTGTTGCCAAGAGATCACAAGCATGACTGCTACATTGTATTCTGATGCAACTTTAATCCCACTAAAGACTAATATATCACTTCTGTCGGCTGATTGCAAAGGGCAATACACTTTTAAAATATTGGTGCCTATTTTTTAACTGTTTTAATGCTGTTGAAATAGGAAGCAGACATGTAAGATGAATGGTAGTCTGGGTGTGGATCTTAGGAAGGGGTGGAAAGAACCAATTGGGGGCAATTTTTGGGTGCATTATAGATTTCAAAAGATTGGGCATTCAAGTTCAAAAACATTCAGCACCACTGTCTGAAAGGATTACTCCATGCATCATAACCATTATAGCCTGATATAGAGCAAAAAACAGGTCGTAAGAGTATTCTGAGAACGGACAGCAGCTAAAATAGCCTGCCCTTTGGTGGGTGTGGGTACTCTTGCGACCCATTTTTTCCTCTCCATTAGTTTAAAGGGTAATCGAGACGTGGACCCCTTGCTCACGGTGCCTAAAGAGATATCAGCTATGCCTTACTGATGATGCCCAACAAAGCTGAAATGATCGTCTGGGGTTGCTGTATCTCTCGTGCATAGAGAACTTGCTGGCATTTCGGATCTGGACTGCCCATATGGGTGGGACCAGTCTCATATGCTTCAGATATGTTCTCTCTGTAATGGCACAAGATGAGCTAAAACCAGCTTGAGTTCTGAGCGGGGACCCACAGAAGGGCAGGCTATTTTAGCTGCTGTCCGTTCTCAGAATACTCTTGCGACCCATTTTTTGCTCTCCATTGTAGCCTGATATAGTTGTTAGGGTGCAAGGGATGCCCTGGCACCATACCCTGGTAATTGGACAAACCATTTTGCAACAGACTGCTCTCTTACCTGAAAATTTTGGGTTGTAAAACAAATGTGTGATTTACATCTAGTTTCAATATCTGAAGGCTAAAAAAAATTAATTTGATGGCCTAGAGATATTATACCATTATTATCTCCACATTAGAACAATGCACTTTGGAATTAAAGAAAAAAAGCAGTAGGATGAAAAAAATCAGTTAAAAGAGAAGCCTTAGGTGCAAGCACCAAATAGAATTTAGGTCCGGTAACTGTTGCCAGTCATGATATGCATTACAAATAAATGACAGCATCAAACTTTTATGCTTTCCACTTGGATAGGATGGATCTTTACATGAAGAAGTCCATATAATGAGAAATTCTGTCCATGTGCTACTGATAAAATTGATCTTTGTTTAATAACTAGAGCAATGTACTTTGGAATTAAAGAAAAAGAAAAACACTACAAAGTCCCCAAGTTAGAAGAGGAGTCCCAGGTGTCAGCATGAGAGGGATTTAAAACCAGTAACTGCTCTCTGTCATGATACACATAACATATATATATATATATATGACAGCATCAGCCTTCGCAAAATTCTATATTTGCTCCAGTCGGTATAATGAAGATTTTTGCAGTGCGAGGCTCGTGTCCATGTGCCACTGATAACACTGATTTTTATTTTATATTTGATAACTCAAAAATCCACATTGTTTCATAAATATATGTGAGACACAATACATCAGTATATGTCAGTTCTTCAGGCTTTCAGAGAAATCCAGATAAAGGTAAGGATACAAACAACAGGAAAATCTGCCAACACAACTATACTATAAACAAATATTAACAACTCACAAGTTTATACATAATATTACTATCAATAAATATTAATCAAATGTCTTTACTATTGAATGAAATTATTTGTCTATACAAATAATAATGAGGGACATTCTTTACTTTGTCCTGAAATTGGCATTCATGTATTCACTAAAAAGCAATTAAAAAACATCTTGATTTTTTTAAATGCTTTTTAGTGAATACATGAATGTCAATTTCAGGACAAATTAAAGAATGTCCCTCAAATGGAAATTGTCATGTTATAGTTATTTTGACCACTTAGGGCAAATTAATATTTTATATTTATTTCTGTGGTACTGCAGGTGTAAGGCTTTCATGCAACTACATTTCACCTTATTTCAATTCAATTTTATAAAGTCAGGTTTTCACATAATGTTTCCTATTTGTTACAGTACATATAGTCATGATTATATGATCAAATGCTCATTTGAACTAAATTAAATTTAAAGTTTATTTGAATTACATTGAATTAAAACCTGATTTGCAACAGCTTTGACTAAACTGACTAAACTGACTAAACTGAGGAGGAGAAGTATTCCTTCAGTTTTCACTTCACTACTGAATATCCCTCGTGTTTTATGGGTTTTATTTTACATACTGTGAGGCTTTGTTTAGACAAAGTTTCAAGCTGCCAGTAATGTGGATAGTTTTTCAAAAGGAAGGAAAAAAACAAACTACAAATAACTGAAATTATGAGCATTCTCTAATATCAAACAATAATCTGTATAGTCATAGTTACAAATTGTTCATTTTCTCAACAGTGAATTGAGATGAGTTTACAACTGACTGTCTACATTTTGTAATGTTTGAATGATTTTAAAATAATTCCAGGTAAACCAAAACCAAAAATCTCTATCACTGACACGGGCACATCCAAACCACCATACTTTGAGAGCGCCTTTAAACTAATTTAACCAGGGACGGACTGAAAGCCTTCTGGGCCCCTGGGAAAAATCACCTCTTGGGCCCCTTAATTATATATTTATTTGTGCATTGGGTAATGAGAGGATGTATAATTCAAAGTATGTATTTTGATAAGGACAAAAGACGAGAGGTTAGACCTCGAATAAAGAGGGCCCACCTGATATATTAATATGAATAATAAAGGGTGAGGTGGGAGGGTAACTTCCGAAATGGCAACGACAGGTAAGCAGGGGTTTAAATAGGACAAATAACCCCTCCCACATTTTCAGGCATATGCCTTCCACTTGTGTATTGGGTACTGAGAGGTTGTATAATTAAAAGTATGTAGTTTGATAAGGACAAAAGTCGGTTAAAGTGTGCCGAAACGGATGAGAGGTTAGACCTGCAAAGAAGAGGGCAAAAATATAAATCAAGTTTAATTATTTTCACAATTAATTATAATTTAGTCCTATTAGTGAAAGCTAGTGCGATTTCTTTTCTGGGTTAGGAATGTTCCTATTGTATGCAGACGATTCCATATTCCTAATTATGCGTGACGGAACATGACCACTAGAGACTTTTGTTGCTGTTCCAAAATGGAATGAGTGGCCCGAGCAGGAGGTTGGATTAAGGCCTGGGTGGAGTATTAATGTACAAAATAAAAAATTATATAATGGTAAGTGATTTACCTTGTAAAGATAGTAAGTGGTAGTTAGGGACCCGGCTAACCTGGTCTTTGAATACTGAGTCTAAAATTTGAATCGGGCGCCATTTAGAAAAATAGAATAGTATGGGATTTCTACTGAAGGGCCTGACTGATATGTTTTGGTATGAGGATTATATAGAATGTAATGATCATTGCTTTCTTTGAATTCTTTGCTTAAGGCATGAGTGTAGGTCGGATGCTTTTTTTGGCCTCAAGAAACTGTAAAAAGCCAAGTAGACTGCTGACTTAATTATTGTAATTGGTAGGGTTATTAAAGGGATGTTTATCGGTTAATGTGGAGATTCCCCTGAATATTTTACTATCTATAGGGAGTCTTTGGATGGTCTGTGGAGTTTTGTTCTCTGAATACATCTCAGCACACCTTTACCGGATAGGAAGACAAAATGCGAGTTTGTTGGGGTATAGTGTCAACATGTAATGCTAAATTCCTGTTAATTATAGTTTAATTGTATTGTAGGCTAGTTTCAAAGATATGTGGCAAAAAGTTGTGAAAGCAACCATATTCAATTGAAACACATTCGTGTGGTTATTTGAACAGTCAAACTGCTATAATACCCCAAAAATGTGACATAAGCCCATCATATCCATCTATGAAAATTCTAATTATAGAAACTGTAATAGTCTCTTATATGGCATTGTAGCTTCACAGAATATTGCCAAAGGCAGTATCTTTATACTCAGCAGATGTAGATGAACACAATATAGGGTTCTGTGCAGGAATAGCACACACCAGCTTTACGAAATAAACATTACAAAAACCTTGTTATATGTGTATATGCCTAAATAGAGAAAAAAATCAATTTTACTCCAATATTTAGCAAAGATTGACAATGAAATGGCAAAATAACCTTAGGTAAATAGCCTATGATGTCTTCATTTTTTTTTTTTTTTTAATTTGTATTTTATTTGGTTTTGTACACAAAGTATACACTTTTCCATTATATGTGTTATTATATTATTATATGGGTTAGAACAGGTTCAAATAACATTTCGTTGGGCTACATGCATAATAACAAGCACAATGTCAGAGATCCTTTACTGTGGCCTAGCAAAGAAACAATTTGTACATTTCTATCTTTCTACGGAGGTCCCCCTTTAAAGAGGTTGCTTAATTTCGAGGCTGCTAGTTTTTAACAATCTTCCAGCTTATCCTATATGCGTGGGGTCAGGTATTTAGGGTAATAGCATGGAGTGCTGGGTTAGGAGTAACAGAAATGGTAAGTATCTTTCCCGGACCATATAAGCTTATCTATATACATGCAAAACATTATTATAGCGGTTAAATATTGCGTTTCTCATTCTGCTTTCTATGTCCATTGGCTGATATGCCTAGTTTTTTGAGGAATGTCTCTGGATCGTCTCCCGAGGTTAGGGTGAGTACGTCGGTGCCCTTTTGTACTGTTAGCGATCCCTCTGTGCCCCATCGGTACCGGACCGATTGTTCTCTCAGTCTCTTAGTGACCGGTGCCAGTAGTCTCCTTGCGGCAAGCACAGCAAACGGGAGGTCACTGTATATGGCTACCTCGCATCCTTCAAATTTTACCGACCCCAATGGTCTGGATCTGGCCATGATGGTAGCTCTCGCAGCTACGTCCCTGGTGGTAGCTATTGTGTCTCTGGGTGCACCCTCTGGTGCCACTGGTGATTTGCGCACCCTGAAGGCGGACAGAATCAGTGGGGTGTCTGAATTACACCTGAGGCCAATGGAGGAGGTGAGTCTATGGACAAAGGGCAGTAAGTCTTCACCGCTCACCATTTCAGGGATACCTCTGAGGCGTATGTTGCGGCGGCGGTGTCTGGTTTCCAGTGTCACCACCGCTCCTTGTAGGCGTCGGACCTGCTCCTTAAGATCATCCAGTTGCAGTTTGGTGTCTTGGAGTCGGTGGTCTCTGGAGCTTTCTCTGTTCTCCACCTCCTGGACTCTCTGTTGTAAGACTCCGATTTCAGCATGTGTCTCCTGTAGGTCTGCCTTCCAGACCTGCCTTAGGTCAATCAGCAGCTTTCTGATGTCCCCCTTTGTTGATGGGGAGTCATCATCCTCCGAGTCAGACCTGGGAGTGGGGCCCGGGAGGGAGGCTTGGGAGTCCCTCTCTTCCTGGGAGTCGTCAGAGGTCTCTATCTCACTCTGCGGTTCCGGCGCCATCTTGGCGGGCCGCGCTTGTGTAGGCCTCTGGAATGCCAGCCTAATGTCGGGTGCCGCGGGTCGCTCCGTATAGGTTTGCTTTTTATGTTTGCGCCCCATGTTGTCGGCTGTCGGGTGGCAGGTAAGCTGTGCGTTTTTGGAGCTGATTTCTCCTCTTTAAGGCTCTTAGTCCGTGGGGCCGATCGATGTCTTCATTTTTTATATAAATATATACTTTTATGTGGAAATTTTGTTTTCTGTGATGGCTACTAAACCTACAAGACTTACATACCAACTTCTAAAATTGTTTCTCATTTAATTTTTATTTTAGTCCTTTTATTTTGTGAGCTGTTACTTTCAAAATAAGATGAAATCCTATCTATATTCTGTACTCTATAAATCAAGACACATAAATGAATTTATTTTGTATTACCTTTTCTAAGATGGACATAATATGCACACGCTATTATTGCCAAAACTGTGAAAAAATGTTTTGTTTTTTTTCCCCATTTTTTGTCATTTTTTTTTAATCAATGAGAATTTATCTATGTATATGTGACATAAAATTAAATCCCTTTTTGCTCTCTAAAAAACAGTATATAATATGTGTTGGTGCAATAAATGACAGAGATGAAAATTGTGTTTGAACACAAACAGCAAAAAATGCAAAAATGGCTTGTATCCTTAGAGTAAGACAAGCTTTTGAAGCTGTGTCCTTAAGGGGTTAACTACTCCTATAAATCTCTAGTTTGTATGTTGTTATGTTTTGTTTACCTCTACCTTTTGTAGTGAAATATACAGTTCTCTATACTTACCACAAATATATCTGCAAATGTTATCTGACAAATAAGTCTTCATCACAGAATCAAGTCATATTATAAAAGAAGCATACGATTCTGTGGAAAAATTTAATTGGGATTATTCACTAAAAGAATTATCAGATATTTACCAGGATTAATTTTAGGCTACAATAACTGAACTAAAAAAAAAAAAAAAAACAATTCATTTTCCTGCTTGGATGTTTTGGCTGAACAGTTGAAATTCAGTGCTCAGTTTCTACTAATTCCTGATTTAATGAATAATCATGAATGGAGTTAATTTATTAATTGGGAAGCTAGTGACTAAGCCTATACAGGAAGGTGGTCTGCATGAGGCTCAATTTAATTAAATGTGGGTTTGCAGCATTTAACCCCTTAAGGACACAGCTTCAGAAGCTTGTCTTACGCTTAATGACACGAGCAATTTTTGCATTTTCTTGCTGTTTGCGTTCAACTGCGTTCAATTTTAAGTTTTTTTTTGGTAGTTACAGGTCACAAAGCACAAGGAGTAAAATAAACTTTTAAAGTGGAGCAATTTTAGAATATGGTATGTTTGTATTGTAAGCTTAATAGCCATAAAAGAAAACAAAATTGCCACACAAAAGTATATATTTATATAAAGTAGACATCACAGGCTATTGTCCTAAGGTTGTTTTGACACTTTCTACGTAGCCATTTCTCTGCCAATCTCTGCTAAATATTGGAGTAAAATTTAGTTTTTTGGGGTTTTTGGCACACAAACTTATAACAAAGAACTTCTCATGTGTATTTTGTAAAGTTGGTGTGTGCTATTCCTGTACAAGTTTTATTTTGTGTTCAGTTACTTCTACTGAGTACAACGATACTCCCATTGTATGTCTTTGGCACTATTTCGTGGAGCTACAGTGCCATATAGGAGACCTGTCCATTTCAACATTCACAGTAGAATTTTGAGAGGCGGATTCAATGGGCCTATGCTTCAATTTGAGGTATTACAGCAGTTTGACTGTTCAAAAAAAAATCCACAAAGGCCTACCATTTGTAAAAGTAGACACTCCAGGGTATCTCATATGGTGCATATTGTGCCTTAACATGCCCCATTTCTTCACCAATATATGCCAAATTATGTGGTAAAAAAATAATTTTGGGCATTTTTAACATACTGATTACATTTTTGCTGGGCATTTTGAATTTCATATGTGCCACTAAGTTCAAACTGCCTAAATTATGCTCAGCTAAGTCTTCTGAATAAAACAATATGCCCAATGTATGACCTAGACACTATTTTGTGAAGTTACACTGCTGTAAAAGAGACGTGACAAGTTAAGGTTTTTAAGCGTGAATTTTCATGGAGGGTTTTGATGCGTCCGTGTCCCACTTTGGAGCACTTGAGCAGGCTACATATTACAACTACACCATAAAGGCATACCATTTCTTAAAGAACACATCCCAGGGTATTTCAAAAGGCATATTTTGAACCATAGCGTGGGATAATTTTTCCGCTTGCTTGTACCAAGTGTAGTAGTAATCAGCATTTTTTTGCCTTTTTGACACACAAAGTGAGTTTGCACAGTATATTTTGCAAACCTTATATGTGCTACGACTGTATAATACTTCATATGTTGCTCAGCTATGTCGGCTGAGTACAGCAATACCCCGTATGTACCTTTGCCAGGTATAAGTGGACATTGAAGGGGCACATTTGAGATACAGCCATTTCAGTTTTTCTCAAACTTTGAATTTTTATGCTGTGTCCATGTCCCATTTTAGAGTATTTTACAAGGCTATATAATCCAATTACGCTATAAAGGTATACCATTTCTTAAAGAAGACATCCCAGGGCAATTCAAAAGGCCTATTTTGACCCTTAGCTTGGGATCATTTTTCCGCTAGCTTGTACCAAGTGTTGTGGTTATAAGCATTTTTAATGTATTTTTTTACTTTGTAAAACTTTTATTACTTTGTAAAACCCGTTTTTAAACTTTTTTTTTACTTATTAAATGTATTACACTTTCTTAACTTTTTACACTTTTAAATTTTTTTCTAAACTTTTCTTTTACCGTTAACCCCTAACTAGCAGTAAGCAGCACTAACATTAAATTCCCCCCTCTCCTATAACTCCCATCCACTCCAGCTAGCAAAATATATAATTATAAAATATTTAAATTAATTAATCAAGTAAATTGAACCCCTGAGGGTTAAAAAATAAATAAAAGTTAATCCTCAGGGGTTAAAAGAAATTAGTGTGACGGAACGCTGGCACTCCGACTGAGTACCTCCGCCAATCGATGCTCCTAGCGCTTGCCGAGGACTCCAAGCACTCCAACTGACACCATCAGCACTGCAGACCCCACTTCCAGCGATGCAACTGCGCTGGGGTCTCTGCTGTTTCCACCCACCCTGGACCCAAGGGCAGGATCCAGCTTCCAGTGGGTGAACCTCTCTTTCCCCAGAGAGCAGGAACAGGAACAAATCAAGCTATTGCAAGAGCTTCCTCTGGGGAGTAAGTGATTATAGCAATCCCCAGAGTGTAGGTATCCCTTCCCCCAAACATGAGCCAAGGCTTAATGCTGGAACAAGACTGATTTACTGGCACACAGAACTCACAATTTATGCAACACAAAACTCCTCCTCTGGGCCAGGCTAGATAATTGAGTTTCTACAATACACAAAGCTCAATTATCTGCTGGCCAGAAATAATACAGTTTCATAAAACACACAGGGACCCCAAAACATGCAATAACCCCATAAAGTATATCCTTGGAACCGGGGGATCTGGGTGAACCACATATCCAAAATTCACCCAGATCCGTTCAGTACTTTGGAAAATACAGTTTAATGCAGATTCTGCAGAACATATACAGGCTAAATGAAAAACAATCACTTTATAATGTGTCCCCTGCTGTATAGTCCAAAACCACTGCACGATGTCTCTGTGCACCAAATACTGGCAAGATGGCACCGTGTTGAAAAGTCCAAACAGTGTCTGTGAGTTAAAATGGCCGCCATCCATTGTTCTCACCATGTGCTTCTGATACAGGAAATGGTGGCCACCCAGTAACTCCACAGTATGTCCCCAGATGGTTCTTAAAGGGCCAGCAACAGCACAACACAAATCCATTATGCCCAAATCATGTCTTTAAAGGGCAATACAAACCAGGGGCCATAGTCACAGGGCAAGAGGCGGGCAAGCAGTCCTCTCCAGGCACAAGTGGCGAAGGGCACTTCGTCACAATAAGATTACAGTATAATACAGTTTAATACTGAGATCTGTATTTTGATCTCTGTAGGCAGTGATCAACTGGCAGGGAAGGGGTTAATTTTTATTTAGACTGGGTAAAGGGGGGTGGTATTTTTTTTTACTTAAACATTACTAAAACTTTTTTTTAAACTTTTTTTTACATTTTTAAAGCTTATTTAAAAACTTTTTTTAACGTTAACCCCACCCATCCCAGCTAGCTAAATATACAATTTTTAAATATTTAAATTAATTAATAAAATAAATTTAACCCCTGAGGGGATTTAACTTTTTTAAATTTGTTTTACACAAGGAGAAGAGGATCATCACTGATCCGTCTCCCTGCACTTCACAGTGAACCCGGAAGCGCAGGGAGGCGGATCGTGAGTCCCTGCAGCATGTGTGCTGCAGGTTCAGCGCGATCCGTTGCTCCCGGTCTGTCTCACTTGCGGCGATCTGGGGTTAACTTTAGTAAATGACGGAAATTTTTCGTCAACGGTCCTTAAATGAATTACTTATTTGTTTATAGAAACAATGTAGCCAAATGTACATCTCGATCCTTTAGGTTTTCAACATATTAAGTAAATGTGCATAATAAGTGAGATTTGTCCACATTACTATATGTAATAATAACAAAACCTGGAAATATACACTATATCATGGTGTGTAGAATGTTTAAATTTGATTTTATATTTTTTTATTTGAATTTTTGAAAGTATCGTGAAAACATATGTGTTATATGAAAAGTACATGTTATTGCACTATATCTTATGTAATCTTTGCTTTCTGTTGTATAATATTTAAAAAAATGTAGCCAATATCAACAAGTTGCAAAATAACTTGAAGGAGAGTTTTTCGGTTATGGCTGTTTTTTCATATTTTCCATAACCTTGTTTGCTGATCAAACTTTATAAAATCACTGTCGCTTTACACTTTAATTTCAAATTCCTACCTACTTCGCATGGCAGTAATATACAAATCCAGGTTTAATGTAATGTATTTTCCACAAATCCACATTTTTAGTATTATGGTGAAGTAGAAATTAGAAAGCAATGTGTATGAGTCTCATGACTTTAGATGTGTTTACAAGTATATAATTAAACAAGTATACAAAGCTGTGCCTGTCATACTGTATCTTTGTAAACCTTAGAACTAAGAATGCAATGTTTGAATCCTGGTCAGACCACCTCACTAGTAAGTGCCACTTGGCAAGACACCTAAAGATATATATCCACCTATCTCAAATTCTCATAGATTGCAAACTAATTTGAGGATGACTTTCTTTACCTCTAAATATCACACTTGTATAATTGTAAAGCACTGTGTGATATGTTGGCTTTATAAATGCTAATACATTTGCTAAACATCATTTGCATAATCCCCAGTGCTTAGAGTCAGACTTCTGCATTTTGAGTCAAACACCATCAGCGTTATTCTCTAAAACGTGAATTCTCAGTACAACAGCAGGTTTTGAAAAGTTATTATTGTATAACATTTGCAATACTCATGTGAAGACCAGTTAGTGACTAAGCCTACATGGGAGAGTGGTCTGCAAAGGGGTTCCATTTCGTAAAAGTTGACTTGAACGTGGGTTTGCAGTATTTACCATTTGGATGGCCCACTTATATTTATTCTCTTATAATCTCCTGCAGAAATGGGGAAATGTATTTCACTGGTCTCTGAAAGATGCTTATTTATTTTGTTTACTTTTATATTTCAATAATTACTTATAAAGAAGATAAGATGTAATAACTCACATATTTATCTTTCAGGTTCAGTACCAAGATCTATTTTAAGCACTTCAAGAACATATCGTAGAAGTTTAAAAGATTTTATAACATCTCACAGCAAAATAATTGCGACTGTGGTTATTATTGTTATTTATATATACTGTATGCATTCTTTATTGGTAACACCAGAAGTATAGATTAAGTAAAAAGATTTGAGACACTAAAGAACCCTGTTGCCTTTTACCAGATAAATGTTATATTACATAGAAAAGATTCTGAAGAAATATGAAATCTGAAATTAAACACAATGTAACAGAATTCACCATTCTATGCTTTTCTGATATCAAAGAGCTCCAATTCCCAATTTTCTTAATATTTCTATTCATATACAGCATCATTATTGGTGGCAATGGAACAATTTTTTGTCTTATTCTGAGAGATACTAATCTTCACACTCCTATGTACATATTTTTGATGATGCTTTCACTTATTGACATTTCCAGTACATCAAATATAATGATTAATATGCTATACATGCTCCTTAGACAACATAAGACCATTTCATTCCAGGGATGTATAACTCAAATGTATATATACTCATCCCTGACAAGTACGGTCTTCTTCTTGCTTGGTGCGATGGCCTATGATCGGTATGTGGCAATTTGTCACCCTCTTCATTATTTTATTCTGATGAGCAAGACGCACTGTTGTGCGTTCATTATTATGACTTGGATTCTTGGTTTTCTTGTCCCTTTGGGTCATACACATTTTATATCTAAGTTTTACTATTGTACTTCTCATATTATTGACCATTTCTTCTGTGACATTGCTGCAATAATTAAACTCTCTTGCAGTGACTCATTCATTGTAGAAATGTTAACTTATATTGCTGAGATATTAGTATTTTTTCCAGACTTCTTGCTTATTTTAATATCATATATATTTATTATCTCCAACATTGTGAAAATAAAATCCATAGAAGGACAACGGAAAGCTTTTTCTACCTGCACCTCCCATTTGACATGTGTTGCTATGTTCTACGGGACTGTCTTGTGTTTGTATTTGAGACCCCCATCAAACTATTCTCAAAAACAGGACAAGTTTTTTGCTCTTCTCAATGTAGTTGTGATTCCTATGCTGAATCCTCTCATTTATAGTCTCAGAAATCAAGAAGTTAAAACCTCTTTGAAAAAACTTAAAAACCAGATGATACTACTTGCTAAAACCAGCTGCAGTATACAGAGGTAACAGACACCACAAAACACAAGTCAGGGCAAAACCACTACAATGAGAGGCATTTGAAAGAAAGAAGGAGCAGAAGTAGCAACATTATTAATTGATTTTTCATTTATTTTTTTATTTTAATCAGGTGAGTGAACAAGGAGATGATCACCACCATCACAGTTTAGAATACGAGCTAAAAAAAAAAAGCCTGCCGCATTAAGTGTAGGCATGATTTACTTGTGTAGTAAAATTCAGCCTCACAATGTGTATTATTGAGGGAAGATGTTTATAATTTACAAAGCACAAGCAGTGGCACAGAAGCCCACTGCAAACCAAACAATCCATCTCATAACAGAAATAAAATAAGAAATATATCACAAATCAGTAATACAATAGAGCAGCACAGATAAACATTTTTTTAAATTTGTTTTTAATTCACCAGATGATGAGGGGTCTTATTGTTCCTGTCCAACCTGCCTCTTTCAACTACTGGCAGTGTCCTCACCATCCTCCTGCTCTGCCTAAGGGAGGTGGTAGTAGTGGAGGAGATGTGAAGGATAGGAGCCTATGAACCTCCATCTTGTCTCACTACGCTAGTTTTAGTTTTTATCTATGTGAAGAAAATATAAAATTATGCACATACCCAAAAGAATGTGTGTTGCATGATGTGTTCTTTTCTTTTAACCATTTTAACTTCAGCTTCGGTGAAATCTGCTAGTTTCATTTAATTTTACATTTTGCAGACAGTTTCATCCATGCTTGTATTTTGACACTGTTTATAAGAACGATAATAACCCCCATGTACAGGGTCAAATTACAGACATGCCATTTTCAGTTTTCAAATTTTGGAACCCTACCAATAGATAACTATCAGAAGAGTGATCACAGGATCCCTACCAATAGATAACTATCAGAAGAGTGATCACAGGATCCCTACCAATAAATAACTCTCAGAAGAGTGATCACAGGATACTACATGAAAATAGTTAGAAATGCTTTTTTGGCATAAAGCCTTTTTTGTCTAAACTGCATAAATAACCTTGCTCTCCCAATAAAGACCCATAATCATCTTTATACCGACTTGCTGTCTGTGTGTTAAATGATTTCTCCGGGCCCGTAACCTATGCATGCTAATCTGGAACTATAAATCATACAGAAGACAGGATTTCCCTGACAGAGATGGCATTGAAGGTAGGTTGTGACAACTACACAGACTCAGATACAGCACCAGTAGACCTGCTGTCTTCCCTAGTACTTTCTTGTTCTGCTTTTTTGGTATTACTTGTAATGCAGACTTGTGATATCTTTGCAGATGTTGCTTAATAACAGGACTAGTGAGATGATTCCTCAATGGCCCTCTACTCACATTCTTAAACCCCCAATTTGTGGTTTTCAAGGTGACCTTCTTGGGGGCAGTAAAAGTGATTTGAAACTTTGCTTTGTTAGTGTAATGCAGTACTCTCAACCCTTTGCCTTGCATCTGCTGAAGAATAGCTCAACACAAGTTCAACACAAATTCAACTGAAAATGCAACTTATAATGACTTCTCCATTCTCAGAATTATTCAACCCCCTTTATAGAATCCCTCACAACAGCACAAATATGCATAACAGGTGATGACTTTAGCACACTTAATTAATCAAGAGCTTCATTAGTTGTACAGGTGTATTTGAGCCGGAACATTTGAAATAGAGGTTTGTTGAGTATCACGTTTGACTGCATGTTAGAAATATGGTCCATATAATAAAAGAAGAGATCATCGCCCTTCACAAACAAGGCAAAAAATCCCCCAAAACAGGAAAGGCACTAAATGTTCCAAGAAACACAGTTGGACGCATCAGCGATGTATGTACACTGAGGCTTGGGTAGCACTTTCCTTTTTGCCGCCCCCTAATGCTCCAGCAGATCCCTTGCTATCCTTGTGCCCTGGACAGCCCAAGAGCTGGATGGCTGGACACCTTTGGGCCCCACAAGGCGGGCAGCAGTAATTGTATGTCAGTGTATCTGAAAGTGTGTGCCTGTCAGTGAGTGTGTGTGTCAGTGTGTGTCTATCAGTGAAAGTGTGTGTTGGTTAAAGAGTGTGTGTGCCAATTACTGTATCTTTCAGTGAGTTTATGTCAGTGCATGCATCAGTGAGGAAGTGTCCATAGCTGATATGTCTCTATTTCAGAAGATTGGGCATTCAAGTTCAAAAACACTCAGCACCACTGTCTGAAAGGATTACTCCATGTATCATAACCATTATAGCCTGATATAGAGCAAAAAACAAGTTGCAAGAGTATTCTGAGAATGGACAGCAGCTAAAATAGCCTGCCCTTCGGTGGGTGTGGGTACTCTTGCGACCCATTTTTTGCTCTCCATTAGTTTAAAGGGTAACCCAGACGTGGACCCCTTGCTCACGGTGCCTAGAGACATATCAGCTATGCCTCACTGATGATGCCTAGTAAGGCTGAAACGATCGTCTGGGGTTGCTGTATCTCTCGTGCAGAGAGAACTTGCTGGTATTTCGGATCTGGACTGCCCGTATGGGTGGGACCAGTCTCATATGCTTCAGACATGTTCTCTCTGTAATGGCACAAGATGAGCTAAAACCAGCTTGAGTTCTGAGCAGGGACCCACCGAAGGGCAGGCTATTTTAGCTGCTGTCCATTCTCAGAATACTCTTGCGACCCAATTTTTGCACTCCATTACAGCCTGATATAGTTGTTAGGATGCAAGGCATGCCCTGGCACCATACCCTGGTAATTGGACAAACCATTTTGCAACAGTCTGCTCTCTTACCTGGATATTTTGGGCTGTAAAACAAATGTGTGATTTACATCTAGTTTCAATATCTGAAGGCTAAAACAAATTAATTTGATGGCCTAGAGATATTATACCATTATTATCTCCACATTAGAACAATGCACTTTGGAATTAAAGAAAAAAAAGCAGTAGGATGAAAAAAATCAGTTAAAAGAGAAGCCTTAGGTGCAAGCACCAAATAGAATTTAGGTCCGGTAACTGTTGCCAGTCATGATATGCATTACAAATAAATGACAGCATCAAACTTTTATGATTTCCACTTGGATAGGATGGATCTTTACATGAAGAAGTCCATATAATGAGAAATTCTGTCCATGTGCTACTGATAAAACTGATCTTTGTTTAATAACTAGAGCAATTTACTTTGGAATTAAAGAAAAAGACTACAAAGTCCCCAAGTTAGAAGAGGAGTCCCAGGTGTCAGTATGAGAGGGATTTAAAACCAGTAACTGTTCTCTGTCATGATACACATAACATATATATATATATATATATATATATATATATATATATATATGACAGCATCAGCCTTAGCAAAATTCAATATTTGCTCCAGTCGGTATAATGAATATTTTTGAAGTGCGAGACTCGTGTCCATGTGCCACTGATAACACTAATCTTTATTTTATATTTGATAACTCAAAAATCAACATTGTTTCATAAATAAAGTGAGATACAATACATCAGTATATGTCAGTTCTTCAGGCTTTCAGAGAAATCCAGATAAAGGTAAGGATACAAACAACAGGAAAATCTGCCAACAAAACTATACTATAAACAAATATTAACAACAACTCACAAGTTTATACATAATATTACTATCAATAAATATTAATCAAATGTCTTTACTATTGTATGAAATTGTTTGTCTATACAAATAATAATGAGGGACATGCTTTACTTTGTCCTGAAATTGGCATTCATGTATTCACTAAAAAGCAATTAAAAAACATCTTGATTTTTTTAAATGCTTTTTAGTGAATACATGAATGTCAATTACAGGACAAATGTCCCTCAAATGGAAATTGTCATGTTATAGTTATTTTGACCACTTAGGGCAAATTAATATTTTATTTTTATTTTTGTGGTTCTACAGGTGTGAGGCTTTCATGCAACTACATTTCACCTTTTTTCAATTCAATTTTATAAAGTCAGGTTTTCACATAATGTTTCCTATTTGTTACAGTACATATAGTCATGATGATATGATCAAATGCTCCTTTGAACTTAATTAAATTTAAAGTTTATTTGAATTACATTAATTTAAAACCTGATTTGCAACAGCTTTGACTAAACTGACTAAACTGAGGAGGAGAAGAATTCCTTCAGTTTTGAATTCACTACTGAATATCCCTCGTGTTTTATGGTTTTTTTTTTTACATACTGTGAGGCTTTGTTTAGACATAGTTTCAAGCTGCCAGTAATGTGGATAGTTTTTCAAAAGGAAGGAAAAAACATACTACAAATAACTGAAATTATGAGCATTATCTAATATCAAACAATAATCTGTATAGTCATAGTTACAAATTGATCATTTTCTCAACAGTGAATTGAGATGAGTTTACAACTGACTGTCTACATTTTGTAATGTTTGAATGATTTTAAAATAATTCCAGGTAAACCAAAACCAAAAATCTCTATCACTGACACGGGCACATCCAAACCACCATACTTTGAGAGCGCCTTTAAACTAATCTAGCCAGGGACGGACTGAAAGCCTTCTGGGTCCCTGGGAAAAATCACTTCTTCTGCCCCTTAATTACATATTTATTTGTGTATGGGGTAATGAGAGGATGTATAATTAAAAGTATGTAGTTTGATAAGGACAAAAGATGAGAGGTTAGACCTGGAATAAAGAGGGCCCACCTGATATATTAATATGAATAATAAAGGGTGAGGTGGGAGGGAACTTCCGAAACGGCAACGACAGGTAAGCAGGGGTTTAAATAGGACAAATAACCCCTCCCACATTTTCAGGCATATGCCTTCCACTTGTGTATTGGGTAATGAGAGGATGTATTATTAAAAGTATGTAGTTTGATAAGGTCAAAAGTCGGTTAAAGTGTGCCGAAACGGACGAGAGGTTAGACCTGCAAATAAGAGGGCAAAAATACAAGTTTAATTATTTTCACAATTAACAATAATTTAGTCCTATTAGTGAAAGCTAGTGCAATTTCTTTTCTGGGTTAGGAATGTTCCTATTGTATGCAGACGATTCCATATTCCTAATTATGCGTGACGGAACATGACCACTGGAGGTTTTTGTTGCTGTTCCAAAACGGAATGAGTGGCCCGAGCAGGAGGGTGGATTATTAATGTATAAAATAAAAAATTATATAATGGTAAGTGGTTTACCTTGTAAAGATAGTAAGTGGTAGTTAGGGACCCGGCTAACCTGGTCTTTGAATACTGAGTCTAAAATTTGAATCGGGCGCCATTTAGACCATTTAGAAAAATAGAATAGTATGGGATTTCTACTGAAGGGCCTGACTGATATGTTTTGGTATGAGGAATATATAGAATGTAATGATCATTGCTTTCTTTGAATTATTTGCTTAAGGCATGAGTGAAGGTCGGATGCTTTTTTTGGCCTCAAGAAACTTTAAAAAGCCAAGTAGACTGCTGACTTAATTATTGTAATTGGTAGGGTTATTAAAGGGATGTTTATCGGTTAATGTGGAGATTCCCCTGAATATTTTACTATCTATAGGGAGTCTTTGGATGGTCTGTGGAGTTTTGTTCTCTGAATACATCTCAGCACACCTTTACCGGATAAGAAGACAAAATGGAAGTTTGTTGGGTATAGTGTCAACATGTAATGTTAAATTCCTGTTAATTATAGTTTAATTATATTGTAGGCTAGTTTCAAAGATATGTGGCAAAAAGTTGTGAAAGCAACCATATTCAATTGAAACACATTTTTTATATTGAAATCACACACCACTTTCTTAAATATGCCATAAGCTGTAGCGTAAGCTTCCTTAGTGTTGGTAGACAAATGTGCCTGCGTAAGTGATAAAACTCAGACTTAATAAAACGTAAGGCATGATTAGGTCTTTGAACTGCAGAGGATCTCTAGGCTGAATATTCCCTGTTGGATGGTGTCTGAAAACTCCTGTAAACTTGAACATGACAGAGCAACAGCTGCGTTATTCAGAACACCCAGTACATGGAGTAATGAGTTCTGTAGTTTAGCTGCTAACTCCGTAGCTGATGTAGCTGAACACAATATAGAGTTCTGTGCAGGAATAGCACACACCAACTTTATGAAATAAACATTACAAAAACCTTGTTATATGTGTATATGCCTAAATAGAGAAAATAACTCAATTTTACTCCAATATTTAGCAGAGATTGACAATGAAATGGCTATGTAAAAAATGTCAAAATAACCTTAGGTAAATAGCCTATAATGTCTTCATTTTTTATAAATATATACTTTTGTGTGCCAATTTTGTTTTCTGTGATGGCTACTAAACCTACAAGACTTACATCCCAACTTCTAAAATTGTTACTCATTGAATTTTTATTTTAGTCTTTTTATTTTGTGACCTGTTACTTTCAAAATAAGCTGAAATCCCATATTTATTCTGTACTCTATAAATCAAGACACATAAATGAATTTATTTTGAATTACTTTTTCTAAGCTGGACATAATATGCACACGCTATTATTGCCAAAACTGTGAAAAAAATGTATTTTTTTTCATTTTTTGGCATTTTTTTAAATCAATGACAATTTATCTATGTATATGTGACATAAAATTAAATCCCTTTTTGCCCTCTAAAAAACAGTATATAATATGTGTTGGTGCAATAAATGACAGAGATGCAAATTGCGTTTGAACACAAACAGAAAAAAAATGCAAAAATGGCTTGTGTCTTTTAGGGTAAGACAAGCTTTTGAAGCTTTGTGTCCTTAAGGGGTTAACTACTCCTATAAATCTGTAGTTTGTTTGTTGTTACATTTCGTTTACCTCTACCTTTTGTAGTGCAATATAGAGTTCTCTATCCTTACCACAAATATATCTGCAAATGTTATCTGACAAAAAAGTCTTAATCACAGAAACAAGTCATATTATAAAAGAAGCATACGATTCTGTGGAAAAATGAAATTGGGATTATTCACTAAGAGAATTATCAGATAATTACCAGCAATAATTTTAGGCTACAATAACTAAACTAAAAAAAAAAAAAAAACAGTTAATTTTCCTGCTTCTCAGTTTCTACTAATTCCTGATTAAATTAATAATCATGAATTGAGTTCATTTATTAATTGGGAAGCTAGGGAATAAGTCTATATAGGAAGTTGGTCTGCATGAGGCTCAATTTCGTAAAAGTTTAATTAAATGTGGATTTGCAGCATTTAACCCCTTAAGGACACAGCTTGAGAAGCTTGTCTTACACTTAATGACGCAAGCAATTTTTGCATTTTCTTGCTGTTTGCGTTCAACTGCAATTTGCATCTATCTCGTTTATTGCACCGACACGCTTTAATTTGATGTAATATATATATATATATATATATATATATATATATATATATATATATATATATATATATATAAAAATGCTTATTTATTATTAAAAAAAATTCTGAAAAATGCAAAAAAAATAAACAATTTTTTTTTACAGTTTTTGCAATAATAATGTGTGCATAATTAGTGCAGGTTAAATAAAGTATTTAACAATACATTTATTTAGTTGTTCTGATTTACAGAATATATAATGTGTCTGGGATTTTAAGTTTTTTTTGGTAGTTACAGGTCACAAAGCACAAGGAAAAAAATAAACTTTTAATGTGGAGCGATTTTAGAATTTGGTATGTTTGTCTTGTAAGCTTAATAGTAGACATCACAGGCTATTGTCCTAAGGTTGTTTTGACACTTTCTACGTAGCCATTTCACCACCAATCTCTGCTAAATATTGGAGTAAAATTTAGTTTTTGGGGGTTTTTGGCACACAAACTTATAACAAAGAACTTCTTCTGTGTATTTTGTAAAGTTGGTGTGTGCTATTCCTGTACAAAGTTATATTTTGTGTTCAGTTACTTCTGCTGAGTACAATGATACCCCCATTGTATGTCTTTGGCACTATTTCGTGAAGCTACAGTGTCATATAGGAGACCTGTCCGTTTCAACATTTACAGTAGAATTTTGAGAGGCGGATTTAATGGGCCTATGCTTCAATTTGGGGTATTATAGCATTTGACTGTTCAAAAAAAAACCACAAAGGCTTACCATTTGTAAAAGTAGACACTCCAGGGTATCTCATATGGTGCATATTGTGCCTTAACATGTTCCCATTTTTTCACCAATATATGCGAAAGCATGTGGTAAAAAATAATTTTGGCCATTTTTTACATACGGATTACCTTTTCACTGGGCATTTTGTACATTTCATATGTGCCACTTAGTTCAAACCTCCCACATTATGCTCAGCTAAGTCTTCTGAGTAAAACGATATGCCCAATGTATGACCTAGACACTATTTTGTGAAGTTAGACTGCTGTAAAAGAGACGTGACAAGTTAAAGTTTTTAAGTGTGAATTTTCATGGAGGGTTTTGATGCGTCCGTTTCCCATTTTGGAGCACTTGAGCAGGCTACATATTACAACTACACCATAAAGGCATACCATTTCTCAAAGAACACATTCCAGGCTATTTCAAAAGGCATATTTTGAACCTTAGCGTGGGATAGTTTTTCCGCTACCTTGTACCAAGTATAGTGGTAATCAGCGTTTTTTTGCCTTTTTGACACACAAAGTGAGTTTGCACAGTATATTTTGCAAATCGTATGTGTGCTACGACTGTATAATACTTAATATGTTGCTCAGCTATGTTGGCTGAGTACAGCAATACCCCCGTATGTACCTTTGCCTGGTATATGTGGACATCGGAGGGGCACATCTGGGACACAGCCATTCCAGTTCTTTACAAACTTAAAATTTTTACACTGTGCCCATGTCCCATTTTAGAGTATTTTACAAGGCTATATAATCCAATTACCCCATAAAGGCATATCTTTTCTTAAAGAAGACAACCCAGGGCAATTCAAAAGGCCTATTTTGAATCTTAGCGTGGGATAATTTTTCCTCTAGCTTGTACCAAGTGTAGTGGTAATCAGCATTTTTTTGCCTTTTTGACACACAAAGTGAGTTTGCACAATATATTTTGCAAATCGTATGTGTGCTACGACTGTATAATACTTCATATGTTGCTCAGCTATGTCGGCTGAGTACAGCAATACCCCCTTATGTACCTTTGCCTGGCATATGTGGACATCGGAGAGGCACTTTTGGGACACAGCCATTCCACTTCTATTCAAACTTAAAATTTTTACACTGTGCCCATGTCCCATTTTAGAGTATTTTACAAGGCTATATAATCCAATTACCCCATAAAGGCATACCATTTCTTAAAGAAGACATCCCAGGGCAATTCAAAAGGCATATTTTGAACCTTAGCGTGGGACAATTTTTCCACTAGTTTGTACCAAGTGTAGTGGTAATAAGCATTTTTTTCTGTCTTTTTGACACACAAAGAGAGTGTGCGCAGTATATTTTGCAAACCTTATGTGTGCTACGACTGTATAATACTTCATATGTTGCTCAGCTATGTCGGCTGAGTACAGCATTACCCCCGTATGTACCTTTGCCAGGTATATGTGGACATTGAAGGGGCACATTTGAGACACAGCCATTTCAGTTTTTCTCAAACTTTGAATTTTTACGCTGTGTCCATGTCCCTTTTTAGAGTATTTACAAGGCTATATAATCCAATTACACCATAAAGGCATACCATTTCTTAAAGAAGACATCCCAGGGTAATTCAAAAGGTATATTTTGAACCTTAGCTTGGGATCATTTTTCCGCTAGCTTGTACCAGTGGTAATGAGTGGTAATGAGAATTTTTTAATGTATTTTTTTACTTTGTAAAACCCGTTTTTAAACTTTTTTTTTTACTTATTAAATGTTTTACACTTTCTTAACTTTTTTTACACTTTTACATTTTTTTTCTAATCTTTTCTTTTACTGTTAACCCCTAACTAGCAGTAAGCAGCACTAACAGTAAATTCCCCCCTTTCCCATAACTCCCACCCACTCCAGCTAGCAAAATATATAATTATATGTTATGGCTGTTTTTTTTCATATTTTCCATAACCTTGTTTGGTGATCAAACTTTATAAAATCACTGTCTCTCTTTACACTTTAATTTCAAATTCCTACCTACCTCGCATGGCAGTAAAACGCAAATCCATGTTTAATGTAATGTATTTTCCACAAATCCATGTTTTTAGTATTATGGTGAAATAGAAATTAGAAAGCAATGTGTATGAGTCTGATAACTTTCGATGTGTTTACAAGTATATAATTAAACAAGTATACAAAGCTGTGCCTGTCATACTGTATCTTTGTAAACCTTAGAACTAAGAATGCAATGTTTGAATCCTGGTCAGACCACCTCACTAGTAAGTGCCACTTGGCAAGACACCTAAAGATATATATCCACCTATCTCAAATTCTCATAGATTGCAAACTAATTTGAGCATGACTTTCTTTACCTCTAAATATCACCCTTGTATAATTGTAAAGCACTGTGTGATATGTTGGCGTTATAAATGCTAATACATTTGCTAAACATCATTTGCATAAACCCCAGTGCTTAGAGTCAGACTTCTGCATTTTGAGTCAAACACCAAAAACGTGAATTCTCAGTACATCAGCAGGTTTTGAAAAGTTATTATTGTATAACATTTGCAATACTCATGTGAAGACCAGTTAGTGACTAAGCCTACATGGGAGAGTGGTCTGCAAAGGGATTCCATTTCGTAAAAGTTGACCTAAACGTGGGTTTGCAGTATTTACCATTTTGATGGCCCACTTATATTTATTCTCTTATAATATCCTGCAGAAATGCGGAAATGTATTTCACTGGTCTCTGAAAGATGCTTATTTATTTTGTTTACTTTTATATTTCAATAATTACTTATAAAGAAGATAAGATGTAATAACTCACATATTTGTTTTTTAGATTCAGTGGAACTACCAAGATCTATTTCAAGCACTTCAAGAACATATTTTAGAAGTTTAAAAGATTTTATAACATCTCACAGCAAAATAATTGCAACTGTGGTTATTATAGTTATTTATATATACTGTATGCATTCTTTATTGGTAACACCAGAAGTCTAGATTAAGTAGAAAGATTTGAGACACTAAAGAACCCTGTTGCCTTTTACCAGATAAATGTTATATTACATAGAAATGATTCTGAAGAAATATGAAATCTGAAATTAAACACAATGTAACAGAATTCACCATTCTATGCTTTTCTGATATCAAAGAGCTCCATTTCCCAATTTTCTTAATATTTCTATTCATCTACGGCATCATTATTGGTGGCAATGGAACCATTTTTTGTCTTATTCTGAGAGATACTAATCTTCACACTCCTATGTACATATTTTTGATGATTCTTTCACTTATTGACATCTCCAGTACATCAAATATAATAATTAATATGCTATATATGCTCCTTAGACAACATAAGACCATTTCATTCCAGGGATGTATAACGCAAATGTACATATACTTGTCCCTGACATGTACGGTCTTCTTCTTGCTTGGTGCGATGGCTTATGATCGGTATGTGGCAATTTGTCACCCTCTTCATTATTTTATTCTGATGAGCAGGACACACTGTTGTGCGTTCATTATTATGACTTGGATTCTTGGTTTTCTTGTCCCTTTGGGTCATACACATTTTATATCTAAGTTTTACTATTGTACTTCTCATATTATTGACCATTTCTTCTGTGATATTGCAGCAATAATTAAACTCTCCTGCAGTGACTCATCCATTGTAGAAATGTTAACTTATATTGCTGAGATATTCATATTTTTTCCAGACTTCTTGCTTATTTTAATATCGTATATATTTATTATCTCCAACATTTTGAAAATAAAATCCATAGAAGGACAACGGAAAGCTTTTTCTACCTGCACCTCCCATTTGACATGTGTTGCTATGTTCTACGGGACTGACTTATGTTTGTATTTGAGACCCCCATCAAACTATTCTCCAAAACAGGACAAGTTTTTTGCTCTTCTCAATGTAGTTGTGATTCCTATGCTGAATCCTCTCATTTATAGTCTCAGAAATCAAGAAGTTAAAACTTCTTTAAGAAAACTTATAAACCAGATGATACTACTAGCTAAAACCAGCCTTTGGATACAGAGGTGACAGGCACCACAAAACATATGAGGCAGGGCAAAACCACTACAATGAGAGGCATTTGAAAGAAATAAGGAGCAGAAGTAGCAACATTAGTAATTTATTATTTCCTTTAATCAGGTGAGTGAACAAGGAGATGATCACCACCACCACCACCACAGTTGAAAATATGAGCTAAAAAAAAAGCCTGCCGCATTAAGTGTAGGCATGATTTACTTGTGTAGTAAACTTCAGCCACACAATGTGTATTATTGAGGGAAGATGTTTATAATTTACAAAGCACAAGCAGTGGCACAGAAGCCCACTACAAACCAAACAATCCATCTCATAACAGAAATAAAATAATAAATATATCACAAATCAGTAAAACAATAGAGCAGTACAGATAAACTTTTTTTAAAGTTTGTTTTTAATTCACCAAATGATGAGGGGTCTTATTGTTCCTGTCCAACCTGCCTCTTTCAACTACTGGCAGTGTCCTCACCATCCTCCTGCTCTGCCTAAGGGAGGTGGTAGTAGTGTAGGAGATGTGAAGGATAGGAGCCTATCTCTCTCCATCTTGTCTCACTACGCTAGTTTTAGTTTTTATCTATGTGAAGAAAATATCAAATTATGCACATACCCAAAAGAATGTGTGTTGCATGATGTGTTCTTTTCTTTTAACCATTTTAACTTCAGCTTTGGTGAAATCTGCTAGTTTCATTTAATTTTACATTTTACAGACAGTTTCATCCATGCTTGTATTTTGACACTGTTTATAAGAATGATAATAACCCCCATGTACAGGGTCAAATTACAGACATGCCATTTTCAGTTTTCAAATTTCGGAACCCTACCAATAGATAACTCTCAGAAGAGTGATCACAGAATCCCTACCAATAGATAACTCTCAGAAGAGTGATCACAGAATCCCTACCAATAGATAACTCTCAGAAGAGTGATCACAGAATCCCTACCAATAGATAACTCTCAGAAGAGTGATCACAGAATCCCCACCATTAGATAACTCTCAGAAGAGTGATCACAGGATACTAAATGAAAATAGTTAGAAATGTTTTTTGGCATAAAGCCTTTTTTGTCTAAACTGCATAAATAACCTTGCTCTCCCAATAAAGACCCAGAATCATCTTTATACCGACTTGCTGTCTGTGTGTTAAATGATTTCTCCGGGCCCGTAACCTATGCATGCTAATCTGGAACTATAAATCATACAGAAGTCAGGATTTTCCTGACAGAGACAGCACTGAAGGTAGGTTGTGACAACTACACAGACTCAGATACAGCACCAGTAGACCTGCTGTCTTCCCTAGTACTTTCTTGTTCTGCTTTTTTTAGTACTACTTGTAATGCAGACTTGTGATATCTTTGCAGATGTTGCTTAATAATAGGACTAGTGAGATGATTCCTCAATGGCCCTCTACTCACATTCTTAAACCCACAATTTGTGGTTTTCAAGGTGACCTTCTTGGGGGCAGTCAAAATGATTTGAAACTTTGCTTTGTTATTGCAATGCAGTATTCTCAACCCTTTGCCTTGCATCTGCTGAAGATGCAGGTGGATTTGCATCAGGGCAGTGGAAACTGTTGCAGCACTAGCCTGTGGACTAGCACTTAGTTGATTAATGCTAATGGTATTGTTGACGGTGGTGGAAATACTGGTGCTGGTGATAGTAACATTGATGGTGTGTGAGTGACTTGCGCCAGTGGAAGCAGGTGTATCTGAAGTCACAACTGTATGCGATGGATCATGGATGAAGTGATTCTAAAACAGATACCAATTGTCTTGGAGATGGTGTAGAAGATGCATACTAGTTTCGGGAGAAAATATTAGGCTGCTGCCTATCCTTTACAGACCCTCCTCTTCTAATTTCTCTGGCTCATCATACTCATAGTCAAGTAGTTCCTGGGCCAGAGGTCTACTATGGTAGGGGAAACAGAAGCACCATCATCAGACTATGGGGACACTATTTTGGTATTCTGCGCTTCTTTAGTTCTCATTAAAGAGTAATAATAATAATACTTCTCTTCATCTTCTGTCTTCTCTCCAACTTCCAGTTGGAATCAACTCCCACTCTGTGTTGTGCTTTATTTTATAATTCCTGTACTCGTTTGACAAGGACTCACAAATACTGCTAGCAAGGGTTCAACACAGATACAAGTCAATGCATCTTAAATTACTTTACAAGGTTATACAAGTCCTTGCCTCTTCATCCACTCGACAAGGTTCTACCGGTGCAGGAGCACAACAACTTTTCTTTGGAAAAATGGCCAAAAAAGATAATGCAAACACGGTAGCTTTTGTTCACTGAATGCAGGCTGGTGACAAAGTTCCCTCTGAGCACTAGTGACACTCATGTGGCAATTCAACTCCTAGTGATAATCTGGTCACACTGATGACAATCTGGCCTCCATCCACACACTCACATACAGAACTCCTCGCTATCAGAAACTATCATAAAAAAGGTGTCTAACTGTGGACCCTACTGGAAACATTCAGTTTGTAGAACAAGGTAGACAGGGGGGTTAGACTTGTTTGATCTGGTGACTTACTTAATACCTGCAAATCCTGCATCCTGAAAATGAATGAAGTATAAAAGCATATTACTGTTTTAATGTTAGGAATAGGTATGCAGAAAATTAAATCTAACTATCTCTCTACTCCTAACTCTTGTCTTAAATATTCACTCGTGCATACAAGCACACCACACCCATTGTACAGCACTGTGGTATATGTTGGTGCACTCCATGAAATAATAAAATTGGGTACAAATTTACTACAGACCACTTCCCCTACACCTACTCTCCCTCAATTTTGCTTTCGTATTAATACATGACATTGATGATGGTATCTTTGCCTTTTTTATTACAATAAATTAGGTATATAAATTATTGTATTGTGTAAATTAACTCAACTTTATTAACATTAGCCACCAAGAAATCTAGTTCCAGGCTGGCTTATGACCCCCAATGATGATGCCAGTTGTGGATGTACACCTCTGGGAACAAAGTGGTTAACCTACAGACTCCCAGTACCACTTCAAATCACTAAAGTGACCATGGTACTTGGAGTAACCCTGTAATTTTTGGATGCTATAAAACAAATATTGCAAAGTTGTTGATTATGGTTTTAAGGCTTAACCTTTTCAAAAGTTGGTATGCTGTAACAACATAAATAGGAGTCACAGACAATTTAGATTCTTTTCTTTTAACCATTTTAACTTCAGCTTCGGTGAAATCTGCTAGTTTCATTTAATTTTACATTTTGCAGACAGTTTCATCCATGCTTGTATTTTGACACTGTTTATAAGAACGATAATAACCCCCATGTACAGGGTCAAATTACAGACATGCCATTTTCAGTTTTCAAATTTCGATTTTACACCAACTGTTTAATGGGTCCATGATAATTATGCGATAAAATAGGAACCCTCAACTGCCTTTTACACCCATCATGGTATACTAGTGGAAAAAGAAGACAACTTGGCTTAATTAATATTGGGCACATTTTATATGATCCATTTCATAACAAATATTTGCCAAATTCAGTGGTAATTTTTTTTACATACAATTTGAATTTTAATGGTGACATCCCAGGTTTTGTGCATTCTATTCCTTTAACGATACAAGAAAAAGAAGGTATAAATGTTATACCAAACAATTGGAGCGCTATCACAGTGTGAACAATAAAGGGATACACTCACCCGTTTGGTACAGTGACAATCTTGAATGTTTATGCTTGAATATACATACACAATGGAAACAAAAAACTGAAAAAAATAGTGCAGACGGTTCCCAAATACAAAAGGGTGATGTTAATAAATGACTGAAACCACTCACTTGGATGGGAGCCTATGTGGTAGTGACTCCGTAAATAGATCCTTTATGCTTTTTGGCCAGCAAACACACCACTTTGTCCCAAGCGATATGCCTCACCCTTCTGTCAGTCCCTACATTGGCTTCCTATAAAATATAGAGCTCAATTTAAAATTCTGGTTCTTGCTTTCAAATCTCTACATAATGCTGCTCCCACCTATCTATGCTCCCTTATACACAAGTATGTCCCGTCTAGGCCATTGTGATCTGCTGAAGACTTACGTCTATCTTCTGTCCGTACTCCCCCCTCTGATGCTCGCCTTCAAGATTTCTCGAGGGCTGCACCGTTCCTGTGGAACTCACTTCCCTCCTCCGTTAGATGCTCACCCACTCTCCACTCCTTCAAAAAATCGTTAAAACCCACTTCTTCATAAAAGCGTATCAATTAAACTGTTAATAGCTCCTGACTGATTCCTCTTCTGCAACTGTCACTAGTCTAATACTATCCTTACCCTTTTGTGTCATTTTACCCCACTCCCTCTAGCATGTAAGCTCATTGAGCAGGGCCCTCAACCCCTCTGTTCCTGTGTGTCCAACTTGTCTGGTTACAACTACATGTCTGTTCGTCCACCCATTGTAAAGCGCTGCGGAATTATACGGCGCTCTATAAATATCATAATAATAATAATAATAATTGCTCCAGGGATATATAATAAGAGAGAAACAGGACCAACTGTGTAGAATTGTATAAACTGAAATAATATTTTTTCAGGACAAGGGCTTTCTTTACATACCATTGTATCATGTCATATAATTTACTTAAAAAAATAAAAATGAAATGGGGTGGAGCCAACAGCCAACCAGAGCAGACGTGTGATAGACGAGCTCTGCCAAAATCAGCCTGAAATCAGCAATTATACGACCCAATTTACACTAACTTCACCCCACATGGAGCCACTACAAGATGGGGAAGAAATCTAAGCATCAGGGAACAATCAAACCAGCAGGTTCCCGCAATATCGGGGACCTTTTCCGCCATCCCGCTGAGGCCTCGGAAACTCCAGCGCCAAAAGAAAATGGTGACTCAACCTCGGCCTCTTCCGAAGACCAAGCACTGGATGAGCTAGACAAATTCGCTAACACAGGGGGATTACACAACCCCTCCTCGGATGAGGAAAATGAGGTGCCCTCCACTAAAGGGGATATAAACATCTGCATGATGTTTGCGGCAAACCTAGCCACCATGCGGGAGGAGATTCATATGGCGGAAGGGCGAGTTAAGACAGTAGAGGAGAACACACAGGGCCACTCTGCGAGATGCATTCAATAGAAGCACAAAATGCAGATTTACAATGCACCCAGTCCCTGCTTACTAACCGTCTAGATGCAATGGACGATCGACATAGGAGCCAGAACGTCAAAATCTCGGAAATCCCGGAGACCGACCTCGGAAGACCTAACAATATACCAGGAGATTGCTCCTCTCACTACTCATGCCATAGCAGGTGAAACAAGCTGTGATCAATGGGATCTGTCGCATCCAGAGAGCTACCAGAGCCCCAAAAGACTCCCCAAGAGGTGTAATATTACAGCTCCAAACAAGGTCAGCTCAAATAAACTTTATGGCAGCAGTGCGAGGCATACCTACTCACTCCTTTGAAAATTCTGTGTTGTCTTTCTACCAAGGCCTGTCCAGACCTACCTTGGTATGAAGAAGCCTATTCAGACCACTGACCACCTTGTTCTGCCAACACTCTATCACCTACTACTGGGCATTCCCCAGGAGCCTAGTCATCATGCATAAAGGGGCAACAAGCCACATAACTGAAGCATCAGAAATAGATTCAGTGCTGACAGCAATAAGACTGTCTCAAAAGTCAGAACTGACCACCCAAGTACCGAGACAGAAGCCCCAACACACCTGGGACATGTCTAGAGTTAAACCGTTCCTGCCGGCTGGACCAGCCAATCCTCCCACGACGGCATTTAAAGCGCAAAGAGCGAACCGGCACCTAACGGGCACCTGAAACCCTGAAGGGAATGGACAGGTTCTGTCTGACAGGACTATTCATCCTACTTACCACGTTAGTTTTTGCTGTTTTTTTTTGCTTTTATGTGATATTGTTTTATACATGATTTTGTGTTTATCTGTCTCCTGCCTACTTAAGTTAAATCTGTTCTCACACTGGGCTTCTACACTTAACCAACGTCCCCTCTCCCATGAATGACTGCGCACACGACCACCACACGGGGCTCGTACGATGGACAGTGGTGCCAACCCTCCTTAGACGGGAAACTTCACCAACCTCCCTCTCCTGCAGACAGCACAACATCATGCACGGCACCAGGCACCTCTAGATATATCCCCCAGAGTACCGCAGGTTATGCCCTTCCTATAGCCAAGAAGCTAACAACACATAACACAACCGACGTTAGCCGTGATGCTCTGTAAGCGGATTGATCACAGAGCGACACCTAATTCCCCCCCCAGCTCGTGGGTACAGAGCACTTTACCCAGCATATAGTGACAGCTAACAACTATAGCATCCATTAACACTGCAGGCATACAACTTCCGAACTTCTAATGCAAGTTATATATGTTATTCTACACTTGTGTGTCTCTTTTTTGCATAATTTCAAACCAAAAATTGGCACAGCATGTCTATTACAAGTACTGATCATTATGGGTTTCTTATTTCATTATTTCACCACAGAGCAGATAGCCTGTAAATCTTGACATGCAATGTTTAGTTAGACCTGCATTGTATAGGGCTCCATCATTCTCTCATACTCCGGTAATTTAAGCAAGTTTTATAATGCATTTTCTTCTAACCATTCACAAGTCTGAATAGTTCACGTTGATGCCATGTTTTGTTTATCTTTATCATTCAGATATGTTTGACTAGAATGCATCATTGCAACCTAACCTAAAAAAGAGTGCAGTAATCTAGTGGGCCTCGAACTTGTTAAATATGTATCTCAGAAAAATATTAATACCACTGTTTAGCCTGTGAGCATCCTTACCTCTTGCATTTGCATTTACAAATGTGCAGTCATTTCTATTGCCACTGTTATACTATGTGTTTTACAGCTCTTACTTCTGCTATTGTGGCAGCGTAAGAATGTTTATCTGTGCACAACAAAAATTAAATAAAAAAAAAAACTTTTTTTGACTTTTACTTGAAAAATATTTCATCTACAATAGGTAATGAAAAAAAAACTGCTAAATAGATTCAAAATTTTGTCCTGAGTTTTCATGCTTTTTGTTGCTTTTTTGCAAGTTATAGGGCTATAAGTACAAGTACAAAATATATATTTTTAATATTTATCAATAATGACATTGTAACACAGTTATACTTCTCTGAATCACACCCCGCATGTACATGTTTTCTTTAAAGTAGACAACCCAGGGTATTCATCTATGGACATTTTGACACTTTCTGTGCAGCCATTTTACCACCAATGTATACCAAACGTCGCATAGGTAATTTATTTGTTTGATTTTTTTCATATACATTGCAATTTGGGTATAGATTCACAGATCATGTTATGTGTTGCTGCAATAAAACACATTAATATGTGTCCAGAAATATCTCCTCAGTACAGTGATACCACCCATGCATAGGTTTGTCGGGTTGTTTGGGGGCTAAAAGGCCAAATTTGGCAGGTGTGCATATCTGTTTTCCAATTTGGAATTTTGGCATGTAGTCATCTTGCGTCCATGTCCTGTTTGGGACATTTTTGAAGGCCAATATATTTTTGAAAAGTAGACAACCCAGGGTATTTTAAATGGTGGCATTTTAACACTTTTCATGCACTAATTCTACCCTCAGCCTCTGTCAAACGCTTGGGTAGTATTTTTTTTTTCCACACACATTGTACTTTAGGCATGAATTAACAGATCCTGTTATATGTCACTGCCAAACAACACCCCAATATATGTGTTCAGCAACATCGCCTGAGTACAGTGATATCACCCATGCATGTTGGGTGGTTTGGGGGCTAAAAGGATATGATAGAGACTTGAGCATGTCAATTTTTCAACTTGATATATAGGTATGCTTGGCCTATCTTCAGTTTGGCGTATTTTTGCATCCCCCAGTTAATGTTACCATTATGAAAGTATATATTTATATAAAGTCGACATGCAAGGGTATTGTATATGGAGTGTTTTAACTTACTTTCCCCAACCATTGTGCTAAGAAAATTTCAGAGAAAGTGCATGCGGGTAATTTTTTAATTCTGCTTTTTGTTACTGCTGGTTACATGTTGGTTGTTACTGCTGGTTACATGTTACTGCCAGAAAACACCCCTGTTTGTTTTATTCAATGTCCCTGAGTACACCTATGCCCCCCATGGATTGGTTTGCCACGATTTTAGAGTAACAAATTTTGGACTTTCCCATTTTGGCTGAATATAGTTTGCTTGCTTTACTAGGCACATATGGCGCATTTTTACATCCCCCGAGTTGAATTTATGGTTTGAAAGTGTATATTTTTATAAAGTAGACATCCAAGGTTATATTTAACCGCAAAAATTCAGAGAAAGTGTGTGGTGGGAATTTTTTAATTCAGTTTTTTATGCACACATTGCTTTTAGATGTTGGCCAGCCGATTAAAAGTTACTGCCAGAACACTTTTTAACTTTTTAACTTTTGTGCAGGTATCAAATGCACCTTTAGCAGCAATCTCTAAACTAACTTCTGCAAGAAGAATCTTACTGAACATTTGGGGGAAGGAAACTGACTAACTATAATTTGCCGCTTTCAAAAGACACAAAGTAAAAAAATTAGGACCAAGTATTACAAAAGGTATATTCTCTGTGGTAGAACTTAAAACAAGGTCCAATACACTGTCCAGGTTTGGAGGGCAATCGGGACAGTAAAAGGGGGTATCTGTCCTTTTCTTGTAACAGTCTTGGCAACGTTTATGGGGATTGGCTTTTTTTTCAGTTGGCGGTATCTTGAAAATAAAATGTGTAGCACCAAATCTGGATTCCTCTAGCACTGTTGTTGGAACTTGACCATCTTCATAAATTATTGTTGAAATCAGCTTGAGCTGAAATTGGAGAAAGGTGGTTCTCCCTGGATTCATTTTTTTTCAAAAGTAAAAATTAATTGTGCTTTGCTACTTGCATAAGATAGATAGCCACCTTTTTATACCAGGCTTTCGTCTTTCTTAAAATCAGATATGGCTGCATCAGCTGATAAGCCAAACCAACACCGCCAATGTGCCTGTTATAAGCTCTGATGCAAACAGGTTTGGTCTGTACTCTGCCTCGGACAGTGATGTCTGACATTGTTTCATCTTGGATGGTGGTCGGCATGTTAACATTCTTCCTGTCCTTAAATTTTATTGCTAACACTTCAGCTTTGCGCAGAGCTTTGCATTCTCCTTTTTTAATTTGGCCTCTATGAAAGGTCTGGGGAAATCTTTTGCATTTCTTTGCAAAGTCCCGCTGGCCAGTGTCTGCAAATCATAAAGTGTTTGAAACAAATGGACACTGCTATAGAAATTGTCCACATAAAAGTGGTAACCTTTATTTAACAAGAGAATCAGAAGGTCCTAAACAATTTTCACACTTGTCCCCAGAAGGTCAGGACAGCCAGAAAGGTCCATTTGACAATCTTTCCCCTCATATATGCAAAAGGCAAATGTATAGCCACTTTTGCTCTCACAAAGTTTACAGAATTTTACACCATATCTAGAGTGCTTTGAGGGGATGTACTGTTTGAGTTCTAATCTCCCTTTATATTTTGTTATGGATTCATTAATTGGTATATTTTGTTGGGGGGGGGGGGCGTATAAACTTCAGAAATTTTGTTTTGAAGATGGTCCACCAGTGGGTGTATTTTATAAAGCCTTCGTATTGGTGGTGATCTCTGGGATGACAGCTAACTGTGGAGGTACCCACTCCTCCTCCACATTCGGCATAGCAGGGGAAGCACAGTTTCTTTTTGCAGCTGGCTAACACACAGATGACGTGTAACTAGACGTGTCATAAAACTGACCTGGGTCAAAATTGGATGCAGTGTCAGTGGCGTCAGAGTCTGATGCCAAGAAGGCATATGTCTACTCCAAACTGTACATACGCTGCATATGTCATCAACACACTACCTAACTAACTACCTATATAACTGACAAACAAATTACTAACACACAAATTTAATTTTTTTTTTTTTACAATCTTATACTAAAATGACTAAAAACTGATTAAAACTGAATATAACTGACTAAAACTACATAATACACAGATTTATAACAACAAATAACCCTAAAGGTAAAAAAATAAACACAGTACAAATGCACTGCTGTAACAGGATTTTGCAGGGAATGGGTTACTTTTTTTTTTTTTTTACAGTAATACAGTTTGGAATACTTCTGGCACCAATATATCATGGTCTCTGTCTCTCTCCCTCACTGTCAGAGTGAGTGTTTGCAACACCCACTTTGATAGCAGCTAATAATGAGCAATCGCGTGTCGCTCAAACAACATAATTGGCTGTTACTATCTGCCTCACATGCCTGGCAGATAGTAACAGCGGTATTTTGGCAGAATCGATCTCTGATCGCTCCCGCTGCTCGTTTTAAGTTATGACGGTTCAGGACTCTCATCAGTCCTCAAGGGGATGTTTCTGATGACGGTCCTGAACCATCATCGGTCCTCAAGGGGTTAAGGAACTTAAACACTTAATTTCCTTTATGTTGCTCAGTAGAATATTGTGAACTTAATTCAACTCAGGAAGTCCTAGTTTATGAATGGTTATATATATATATATATATATATTAATATATATATATATATATATATATATATATATATCACTATATTATATTACTGTTTTAGCTGCATGTTTTGGAGATGTTCAAGAATGTTAAGAATGTCCAATTTCTGTACAGGCTTGAAATCCAGTGCTTGGTGTTGCACTAAATGTGATTGCATTTTAGTCATTGTAGAGTGTAGATATCTATAAAATTGTGAATGTTCTTGTCTTGTTCTAATATTTACTCACCTGGTTCACAAAGTAATAAGGTATCGTGAGTGATGTGTAGTCACCAATCATATTCCCATTCCGTAATACCGTAAAAACCAAGAGGTTGGCACATGAAAACAGCTCTTTGTTAATGGAGAAGTTTACAGGAAAAGATCCATACAGATCTAGAGAAAAATGCATGTCACTCATTTAAAGATGGATAAACAAACATAATCAAACCTCAATCAAATTCAAGACAAATATTGGTCTTCACTCTATGTCTATATATACTGCATATAGAGAAATATAGAAAGACATGGAAAGAGAGAGGACTACTACATAGCAACATCAATTTGCCATAGAACTCGGTATAGCAAATAACATTTAATTTCTACTATTTCAAATCTTACTTCACACTGCAAAAATAAAATAGCCTTGATGAAGTTAATGGTATAGTTCCAAGTATTTACTGTGAGCCTAATACTTGTAAAAACAAAATAACTATGTTGTAAGCATACGTTTATGCTTTAACCTGGCCGGCTTTGGCTCTGAAAAACAAGAAGGGAGGTGTTGGATATTGAACTGTCAATATATTTGTCATTAATATAAATTCTTGTTATCTTTTTTTAGTCCTGTGATGCTTCATTTTCTATTAAATATTTATTCAATTCATATCACAATCCAATTCAAGGCACAGCCCAGACTCACAATGCATTGAAAAAAGAGAATTGAGACATTGTTTTCATTCTCCTCCTCTCTGTGTTCTGTACATATTGACTGACAAGTGCAAAAGAAAGAGATATAACAGGGAGTAAAAATGGAAGCACACAGTCCCGGGATAGAGGTAAATACAGTTGTGTGGTTTTCTCCATTTTATTTTAATTTTTAGACCACAAGAACATTAAATGTAAGGGTTATGTAAACATAATATTAAAAAGTAGCATTCCTCTTTATGGAAGTGTGACATTTTTATTATTATGTTTAACCAGCCATGAACTGCAGTTTCAACCTTATGGGTTTCCTCAGAATGGCATCGGTTCTCTCTGAGACCAAAAAAATATTGTTGTAACTTGAGATATGCAGATGATGTACAACAAGATATTTCAAACCAATATATGAAACTGTAGAGGAAAAGGAGGGAACAGAAGGTGACACTAGTCATGGATGGAGGCTGCTTCTCCTATGGTCAAATGTGCCAGATATTTTCATAGCTATTTGGTGTGTTATTTTAGAAATGCTATTTTTTTCTAGATCTAAATTGTACTTGATAGTTTAAGTACTTAAATTAAAGCTATTACCAATCCTTCCAATATCTGTTTAGCACTTGTTTCATGCCTATTAAAACAAGGTTAATCAATTTATTTCAATCCTGAAGAATGTCTTTACGTATTTAAGACAGCTAATTTTGGTGTAAACATTAAATCAATTCCAGTGATTTATTTGATTCTATCAAACATTTTGGATAACAGTGGTAGTAGAAATAAGCACTCCCATCACTTTTAGATAATGGTGTCTGATTTTCTATAATCACACCACCATTTTGAGAAGGTAGTCTGATAAATATTAAATTATTAAAACTTCAATATGAGTTAACTGTGAGAAGTTTATGGCCAATATGAAATGGCAGACTGTGAATAATGGGACTGCTTTAGAAAGGTTTTGTAATATTTTTTCAAAATGCATAGGGTTTGCTGATCAATGGTGAAAAGTTGTGAATGTTCTTTTCTAGGGAGGAGAGGGGCGATGAAGCTTTTCGTTATTTTGGTGGCCCACAACAATCAGGGCCGGATTAACATAGGGGCTGATGGAGCTGCAGCTCCAGGTCCAGGCCAATGGAATAGGCCCATTTAAAAAAAAAATAATATTTTTTTTTATTTACACACTACTTTTAGGTTTGCCACCTGACTGGTATTTTAAGGCACAGCTGGTATTTCACTGTGTGTGGATAGAGGCAGGGATAGGAAGTTACCGCATCTCCCTGCCTCTCTCTACTCACTGATCTGTGGGGGAGCATCTACACAGCACAGAGAGTCCATGTTACAAACTGCTATTTGTAACTGGCCCTTTAAATGGCAAATTGCCCTGCTTCCCTGGGTTGTGGAGAAGCCTATTTGCCAGCCTCCTTCCACATGACTATGGCCCCTGGGAGATTGTGAGAACTTATGCACTTTTATTGAGTGTGTATGGCATTTTAAGACAGCCAGTGGGCCTATTGGGGCTTAAGGTCTCTTTATGGGACTGGTGCTGGCCCTTTAAACACCTTTTAGGGACATCAGGAAGATTGGGACACTGCCCCTTTAAGACGGTGTCCCCAGACTTGTTTGGGACACTGCCCCTTTAAGACGGTGTCCCCTGTGTCCCCAGACCTGGTTCAAACTCTTTGTGCCTGGCTATTTCCCACTTGGTTCAGTAAATGGGGCTTACTGAACCAAGTACCACACAGGCAAACCACCCAGAATTGGAAGTGTGCAGGCAATTTACCTCCCAGAAGCTGTGGTTAACCGCAGCTTAATTGACAATGCTGGGTGGCCTTTGTTCGTTTGCCGAACACGTGGCGGCGGCCATCTTTGATCATTCGCACGAGGTCAGCGGTATGTGTAGCCAAATTCATGGAACTAAAATCGGCTACACATTTCCGCGAACACCGCTGAGCCCTACCTTCTCCCCTACTGATTTTACAGCTGCAGAGACTAAGTCCCCATTTCAGCCTGAAAAAGACCTACCGCACAGCCCAAATCTATGGAACTGTTTTGGGCAAGAAAATGTGCTTGTGGTCAGTCATAAAGGGACCTCCAGCTAACTTTTTAACCCCTGGATGGATTTGGCTGATTTTTGGTTATGTTTATATTTAAAGTGTGCTGATTCCAAATGTTTTTTTTATGAAGATTGGATGTGTAGTTTTAAAGTTATAGTACATGTATAAACACTGTATTTTTCCTGCTTGTGTTAATTATTTTAAGCATTGTGTGCCATAATTAGATCACAGGCAGAGGGGAGGATTTTTGGATGTAATTGCTGGGAGTGTTTTCTGTAATGTATGTTTATGATTGGTTGCTCTGTAAACAACTGTGGGCGGTCCTGTAT
>OW240922.1:85116584-85144226 GCA_933207985.1 Pelobates cultripes
GTGTCACAATAGCGTGCATTTAAAAACCCAAAAAACTTTTTTCACTGTTATAGATTGAATAGCAGTTAGTTGTCTCCAAGCTTCTGTGTGTCAGGCCTACAACGTGTACTCTGCCAACCTTTGCCAGTTCAAAGTGCCACTCATATCTGGTGTCACAATAGCGTGCATTTAAAAACCCAAAAACTTTTTTCACTGTTATAGATTGAATAGCAGTTAGTTGTCTCCAAGCGTCTGTGTGTCAGGACACAAAGTGTACTCTGCCAATTCACAGTGCCACTCATATCTGGTGTCACAATAGCTTGCATTTAAAAACAAAAAAACTTTTTTCACTGTTATAGATTGAATAGCAGTTAGTTGTCTTCAAGTGGGTGTGTCAGGCCTACAACGTGTACTCTGCCAACCTTTGCCAGTTCACAGTGCCACTCATATCTGGTGTCACAATAGCTTGCATTTAAAAACAAAAAACTTTTTTCACTGTTATAGATTGAATAGCAGTTAGTTGTCTTCAAGCGGGTGTGTCAGGCCTATAGTGTGTACTCGGCCAGTTCACAGTGCCACTCATATCTGGTGTCACAATAGCGTGCATTTAAAAACCAAAAAACTTTTTTCACTGTTATGGATTGAATAGCAGTTAGTTGTCTTCAAGCGGGTGTGTCAGGCCTACAACGTGTACTCTGCCAACCTTTGCCAGTTCAAAGTGCCACTCATATCTGGTGTTACAATAGCGTGCATTTAAAAACCCCAAAACTTTTTTCACTGTTATTGATTGAATAGCAGTTAGTTGTCTGCAAGCGTCTGTGTGTCAGGCTCGCAGTGTATACTGTGCCCACTTGCCCAGTGCCACCACTCACTCACTGGTGTCACAATAGCATGCATTTAAAAACCAAAAAACTTTTTTCACTGTTATAGATTGAATAGCAGTTAGTTGTCTGCAAGCGTCTGTGTGTCAGGCTTGCAGCGTATACTCTCGTGCCTATATTCTTCTGCCCAGTGCCACCACTCACCTCACTGGTGTCACAATAGCTTGCATTTAAAAAAAATTTTTTTTTTCACTGTGGGCTAGATTGAATAGCAGTTAGTTGTCTTCAAGTGAGTGTGTCAGGCCTACAGCGTGTACTCTGCCAGTTCACAGTGCCACTCATATCTGGTGTCATAATAACTTGCATTTAAAAACAAAAAACTTTTTTCACTGTTATAGATTGAATAGCAGTTAGTTGTCTTCAAGTGAGTGTGTCAGGCCTACAGCATGTACTCTGCCAGTTCACAGTGCCACTCATATCTGGTGTCACAATAGCGTGCATTTAAAAACAAAAAACTTTTTTCACTGTTATAGATTGAATAGCAGTTGTCTCAAAGCGGGTGTGTCAGCCCTACAGCGTGTACTCTGCCAACCTTTGCCAGTTCACAGTGTCACTCATATCTGGTGTCACAATAGCTTGCATTTAAAAACAAAAAACTTTTTTCACTGTTATAGATTGAATAGCAGTTAGTTGTCTCCAAGCGTCTGTGTGTCAGGCCTACAACGTGTACTCTGCCAACCTTTGCCAGTTCAAAGTGCCACTCTTATCTGGTGTCACAATAGCGTGCATTTAAAATCAAAAAACTTTTTTCACTTTTATAGATTGAATAGAAGTTGTCTCAAAGCAGGTGTGTCAGCCCTACAGCGTGTACTCTGCCAACCTTTGCCAGTTCACAGTGTCACTCATATCTGGTGTCACAATAGCTTGCATTTAAAAACAAAAAACTTTTTTTCACTGTTATAGATTGAATAGCAGTTAGTTGTCTTCAAGAGGGTGTGTCAGGCCTACAACGTGTACTCTGCCAACCTTTGCCAGTGCACATTGCCACTCATATATGGTGTCACAATAGCGTGCATTTAAAAACCCAAAAACTTTTTTCACTGTTAAAGATTGAATAGCAGTTAGTTGTCTTCAAGCAGGTGTGTCAGGCCTGCAATGTGTACTCTGCCAGTTCACAGTGCCACTCATATCTGGTGTCATAATAACTTGCATTTAAAAAAAAAAACTTTTTTCACTGTTATAGATTGAATAGCAGTTAGTTGTCTTCAAGTTAGTGTGTCAGGCCTACAGCGTGTACTCTGCCAGTTCACAGTGCCACTCATATCTGGTGTCACAATAGCGTGCATTTAAAAACAAAAAACTTTTTTCACTGTTATAGATTGAATAGCAGTTAGTTGTCTTGAAGTGAGTGTGTCAGGCCTACAGCGTGTACTCTCATATCTGGTGTCACAATAGCGTGCATTTAAAAACAAAAAACTTTTTTCACTGTTATAGATTGAATAGCAGTTAGTTGTCTTCAAGCGGGTGTGTCAGGCCTACAACGTGTACTCTGCCAACCTTTGCCAGTTCACAGTGCCACTCATATCTGGTGTCACAATAGCGTGCATTTAAAAACAAATTTTTTTTTCCACTGTTATAGATTGAATAGCAGTTAGTTGTCTTCAAGCGGGTGTGTCAGGCCTACAGCGTGTACTCTGCCAACCTCTGCCAGTTCACAGTGCCACTCATATCTGGTGTCACAGTAGCTTGCACGCATAGTACCACTAATCGAAAATAAAATGACAGGCAACCATCCGCCACTCCGTCTCTTGCCTTGAGCAGTTCCTGCTCGTCTGCCCAAAGTCAGGTGTCTGTCAAGGACATGTTTGAGAGTAAGAAGCCAATGTCAGAAAGTCACCCCCTTGCTGGCTTGTCTGTACTATTAGCCCGCCAGCTTTTACCATACAAGCTGGTGGAGTCTGAGGCGTTCAAAAAATTTGTAGCTATTGGAACACCGCAGTGGAAGGTACCCGGACGAAATTTCTTTTCACAAAAGGCAATCCCCAACCTGTACTCGATTGTGCAAAAGGAAGTAATGGCATGTCTGGCACACAGTGTTGGGGTATGGGTCCATCTGACCACTGATACCTGGTCTGCAAAGCATGGTCAGGGCAGGTATATCACCTACACTGCGCATTGGGTAAACCTGCTGACGGCTGCCAAGCATGGAATGCGTGGCTCTGCAGAGGAGTTGGTGACACCGCCATGACTTGCAGGCAGGCCTGCTGCCACCTCCTCTACTCCTCCTATTCCATCCTCTTCCATAACCTCCTCGGCTGAGTCCTCTTCTGCTGCTGCGTCTTGCTCCACATCAACGGCACCCCCCAGCTCCCCAGGTACTATTCCACATCCCGGATACGGCAGTGTCACGCCGTCTTGGGTTTGACTTGCTTGAAAGCAGAGAGTCACACCGGACAAGCACTCCTGTCCGCCCTGAACGCACAGGTGGAAAAGTGGCTGACTCCGCAGCGACTGGATATCGGCAAAGTGGTTTGTGACAACGGAACAAATTTGTTAGCGGCATTGAAGTTGGGCAAGTTGTCACATGTGCCGTGCATGGCACATGTGTGTAATCTGATCGTACAACGCTTTGTGCATAAGTACACAGGCTTACAGGACGTCCTGAAGCAGGCCAGGAAGGTGTGTGGCCATTTCAGGCGTTCCTACACGGCCATGGCGCACTTTGCCGATATCCAGCGGCGAAACAACATGCCAGTGAGGCGGTTGATGGAGTGTTGTTGATGGAGGACATGTGGAGCTTTTTAAGTCCTACGTATCGCCACAGCCCTTCGGGATCCACCCTCAGAGAACGACTCGACCGACAGGTAGCAGACTACCTTGCCTTAACTGCAGATATCGACACTCTGAGGAGCGATGAACCCCTTGAGTACTGGGTGTGCAGGCTTGACCTGTGGCCTGAGCTATCCCAATTTGTGATAGAACTTCTGGCCTGCCCCGCTTCAAGTGTCCTGTCAGAAAGGACCTTCAGTGCAGCAGGAGGTATTGTCACTGAGAAGAGAAGTCGCCTAGGTCAAAAAAGTCTAGATTACCTTACCTTTATTAAGATGAATGAGGGATGGATCCCGACGGGACTGACAGTGGGCAATACATTCCACTAAAAAAGGCCTGATGAGATGAGCTGCCCTGGGCTAAAAATGGTCCACACGCTGCTGTATTTTAGCTCTGAATGCCGGTTGACTTGCGTGACTTATCCACCTCCAACTAGGGTTCAAGCCGCAATGTTTTAGGGCAGTGTTCCCCAACCTTTTTATCGCCACGGACCGGTAAACGTTTGATAATTTTTCCGTGGCCCGCTTGTTTTGATTTAATAATTTAAATTTAATTGTATTTAAACATGCCTTCAAAATAAAATACAGCTACACCAAAAAATGAATATAAAGTGATTTATTTTATTTAACTCACTAGAATGCCAAATCAATGAGAACCCTGAGCTTGTTTCTTCGCAACGAGACGGTTCCATCTGGGGGTAATAGGAGACAATGACACCCGAAGTGTGTTGCTTATGTCCAGTTTATTCCGCTGTTTTGTTTTGGTTGCTGTCACTGCAGAAAACCCCGCTTCACACAGATAGGTTGTCTGAATTGACAATAGGGATTTAAGTGCTGTGGTGGCAATCTCAGGGTATTCCGCCATGACTTTAATCCAGAACACCGGCAGAGTTGTTGTCTCGAACATAGTTTTAAGACCACTGTCATTTGCAATCTCCAGCAGTTGTTCTTCTTCTTGCATAGACATGCTAGATTCGCCTGATTTGTTGGCAAATGGGTCGCGGATCCATTCCTTACCAGTTCGTGGGTCTTTTGTGGTTGGGAAGTAGCGCTCAAACTCTTTTAAAAGCAAAGACAGGTGATCGTGCACTGGCAGAATGAATGTTCAAGCTCAGTCTCGCCTAAAATCCCCGGTAATGTCTGAAACATGTCCAAAATGCCTCTGTTCACGCGCCGTCCCCACAACTCCAGTTTGGTTTTAAATGTAGCTACTTTATCTGACAACTTGAAAACAGTTGTCATTTTCCCCTGAAGGCCCAGATTGAGTTGGCCAATGGCGTGGGGTTTGCCTTATGGCCAATCAGGAAGCGGGAGGACCCAGGAGGAGGATCAGTGTAACAATAGGGAATTTTCATTCGCTATTGTCACACAATGGGCGTGCTCGGGAGGGTGCAATGCTCTGCGCCTCGGCCGCCACAGTGAAATTAAAGTTCCTCGGGCGGCCCGGTACCGTTTGATCCACTTACCGGTCCGCGGCCCGGGGGTTGGGGAACACTGTTTTAGGACACTTTCTGCCTGGGAAACAAACATCAATTCTTCTGGCCGCTGCTACAGCAGCGGCTGCAACAATACCTAATTTTTCAGGCATGTGTACATGCCTAATTTTTCGGGCCTCTGGTGCTGCACTGTGGTTTCAAAAACCAAACCAAAAAAAAGGCACATAACAGGGATTAAACTGATAAGAATAATACTACTTAACACACCTTATAATAACGCAGAGAGAGGCAATGCAGAGAGAGGAGTCTGAAGAAGAGGAGTCAGAGGAGGAAGGTGGCTTTGAGGAGGTGGAAGACCAAACACAGCAGGTGTCCCAGGGGGCTTGTTGTCACCTTTCAGGGGCCCATGGTGTTGTACGTGGCTGGGTGGAGGAAGAGACCTTCAATGACATCAGTGAGGACAAGGAACAGGACATGGCTAGCTTGGTATCCAACCTTGTGCAAATGGGGAGTTTGCGGTTGTGCAAATGGACTGTTTGCGGTTGTTTGCGGTGCGTTAAACGGGGAGTTTGGTCTGTCACTGTGAAGCGGGCGTAACCCTTACACTACCTGATCGATCCAACATCATACAGTAGGTCCCCCCTCATTATTTTTATGGCCCCCACCCACCGCTCACGGGTGGGGCGGGCGGGAGGACAGTAGGTCCCCCCCATTGAGATTTATGGCCCCCACCCACCGTGCAGGGGTGGGGGCCGCGGGGGAGGACAGTAGGTCCCCCCTTATCCTTATTTACTGAATATTCCCCTGTATAACAATGTTTGGCTTTAGTGAATATTCCCTATTCTGCTCTGTGTCAGTGTGTATCAGGGATCCTTAGGATAGGTGTCAATCCATATCTGCCAAGTGACCCTATGTAGGGGGAACAGTCCCTATTCTGCTCTGTGTCAGTGTGTATCAGGGATCCTGAGGATAGGTGTCAATCCATATCTGCCAAGTGACCCTATGTAGGGGGAACAGTCCCTATTCTGCTCTGTGTCAGTGTGTATCAGGGTCTCTGAGGACAGGTGTCAATCCATATGTCAAGGTGTCATGTCATATGTCAGGTGTCAATCCATATCCATTGTGATTTAGGAATGTTAGGTGATTTATGCCCTTTATGGATTAAGACCAGACTCTGCATCAACTGTGTAATTTTCCATGGGAGTTTTGCCATGGATCCCCCTCCGGCATGCCACAGTCCAGGTGTTAGTCCCCTTGAAACAACTTTTCCATCACTACTGTTGCCAGAAAGAGTCCCTGTATGTTTTAAAATTCGCCTGCCCATTGAAGTCTATGGCGGTTCGCCCGGTTCGCCCGGTTCGCCGGTTCGCCGGTTCGCCGGTTCGCGAACATTTGCGGAAGTTCGCGTTCGCCGTTCGCGAACCGAAAATTTCGTGTTCGCGACATCACTAGTGTTGTTATATGCAATTTCAGTTTACTTTTAGTTTGGTTTGTTTCATGCAGTGTTAATTGACTCTATACATATTATTACAAAAAAACAAGCTTTTGGCTTTGAAACATTACATGTAATGACAGGTCAGCCAAGTCCAAACTGGCATAAACTTATTCAGGTAGTACTTTGATCTAGGTCAGCCAAACACAGTTTTTGAAACTTTAGAATGATAGCCAAAATTTTCCAAAGCCAATTGTCACAGAGTTTCAGTTTAGTGTTAAAGTTACGCCAAAATGCTATAGTTATCCTAGAATCCTCTGATAATATATTAGGTGGCCTAAGAGGCTTGTAGAGCATCTTACAAATCACACATTTTCTTACTCTCCAACCCACAGTCAGAATTGGTAAAGAAGAGGTACTGGCAAATGTCTGATACTTTAATTAATTATTACTCTGCTATTCCACTTTATCATGGCATTACAATATTGTTTTTTTACTATTTTGTTTTATTTCTATTTGTTGTGACAATGCAATGTGCATATAAAAGCTTATTCTAGTGCTTTATTTGCTTATTTTTAATAGTAACATTAATATATACATTTCCTAATAAGTGTAGCTTTCAATCTGAGCAAACCACGATTTCTTAACAAGTTAAATGTTTACTCTAAAGAGAATATTTGCATCTTTTAGTTTGTAAAAATTTGTTCCAGTAGATAATATGTTAATAGAATTGTAACAAACAGGTCATGCATTTTCTTTGTCTGTGCCTATGTGCTTTTGTTTCATTAGTCTCTGCCAGTTGGCTTAAGGGATTGTAGACAGGCTCTGAGGCTATACTTCCCTTGACTATAAGTAGCTGATTAGCTGATCAAAAGTACATAACAATGATGAAATTCATGAAAATGTTCAGAGACCTAATTAATATTGTGAAATCTCTGTGGATCATTTAACAGTGTACTTTGCTAAAGTTTTTTATTCTCTTCTTAATTTCTCATTATTTGATGTCGACTAAATACATTCAAGTTACTGCTAATAATAATTTGTGATTTAAAAATGACACAATAGTGAAATACAATCATAATAAATCATATATTTTACTTTTCAAATTAAAAATGCTTCTTTTATTTATACTATTATCAGGTGATTTTTTTAAAAATATTAAATCATTGAGAAAGTGTATGCAAAAAAATTTAATCATTTGAAAACTGATCTAAACAATATTAAATCAAGGTAATCAATTAAATCAAGGTTTAGAAATGGATAGAGGTGTACAAATAGCCCTTAAAATTGGCTGTCCTTAATGCAGAGACAGGTAAGATGTCTGACTGAAGGACAGGCAAAAGCAGAGTCTAGTCAAGGAGTACAGAATGGAGAACAGACAAAGGGTGCTGTAATTTTTGGTCTCTAAACTATTTGTATTCATTAAATGTTTCCAGAAATTGTGTAAAATGTGTTTGCTTCAGTGTTTAAATTCTGGTATTTTTCAGACCACCAAATGTACAGTAGTGGAAAAAAGTTAATAAAAATTAAACAATTGTATAACATGACAGGAGGCTTCATATTTTGCATTAACTTTCTCTACTAACTCCATAGCAGCAAAGAAAAAACAGTTGAAATAAAGAACCAATCAGAGTACAGACAGAGTCTATATAAGCAGGAGTACATCCATATAACTTCTTCCTTCTTTGCTGCTCCATCACAAGTCAGGTCAGAGTACTGCTTCTTTAATTCAATGTATATTGGAAATAGATATAGATATAGATATATATTGTATGTTTGGTTTTCTTGGGGGTGGTAGGAGGTCCCTTGCTAGTCTCCTGCAGGTGTAGGTTTAATTTGTATGTTGAAGTGTGACTACAAACTCTCCTCAGGCTCTCCCACACACTGAGGCAGCCTGTTGGTCTTTTCCCCTCTCTCCCCTCTCCTCACGGGTGGCTACGTTTGCCACTTTCACTCTGGATGCTTCCCGCGCTGTTCACACTGCTCCTGTGTGAACAGAATGGGCAGTTCAGATACTTTTTATGTTCATGCCTTTGGGGCCGTTCATTTCCCCGTTTATGCCTGGATACTACACGACCGGTTACCCAGGTCTTGTGCCACGACCTGCGATTTGTGGAACTCCATTCCCCCCTTCCCCCTGCTGCTACCTTCCCGTGCTGTTCGTATTGAATTCAGTGTGAACAGACCGGGCAGTCCCTCCTCCATTTCATGCATTTCGGCACAAACTGAACACTCACTGGATTCCCCGTTTGGGCCTATTTGCACGAATGGTCAGAACTTGGTGAACTACCAAATGTTCACCTGTTTGCGTTCGGCTGTTTGTTAGATGAACAAATCTGCCGAATGCAGTGTTACTTACCCTGTATCTCATGAAGCCTTTCACGGGCTTTTAAAGTGACAGTTAGCCCAGAACTCGCGAGACCCGTTGCGGACATCTTGTTGGTGTGTTTGGCGCGGATGTGAACCCTCAGCAAGGAGAAGCTTCTGATTCCCTCAAGCCGATTGGCAAAACTAATTGCACCAGGGAGTACTCAGAAGAATCAGATGATTCCTCCAGGGAGAGACAGCATCCGGCGAAATGCCATTGGAAGAGCGAAGAGTCTTGGAAGGCTGCTAACAAGGGCAATGCGCCCCTCAAACAAAATAAATGCCTCGCACCTGCGGCCCCAGTGTTCCCTAAAGTAGTCTTCTTGGAAGAGGACAGGGAGAGGTCTTGGACTCAGACGACGGCGATTGGGGCTCCAATGCCTACATCAGGGTTACCTTTCTGGGTGAGCCCCAGAGTAAAGGAGATGCGGAGTCTTCCATGATGGCTGCTACTGAAGAACAGGAGGTCTTTGTGGATGCCATTGGACAACAGATGTTTGATCCCAGAAACATATGCCATCCCCGCTCTGGGGAATGGGCTCCACCTGACCACCTCCTAAAATTAATGCACTTCTGGATCCGCAAGCCTTTGGAGAAACATGTCCGCAAAAGGATGCAGGCGGAGTGCCCCAAACCTTCCCTGCCAGATAAGGTGGTGTTTATGCCGGAGTTTGACCAACTCATGCTGGCCTTCATGGAATGAGGCGGTCGCGACCCATGCAGAGGGGTTGAATGTAGCTTCAAAGGGGCGCAAGACAAACTCCTGGATGCAATGGGGCCACTGGCCCAGGTGATGTACCTGGCGGATAACGCTTGCACCAGAGCAGAGTCCTTTGACGTGGATATGGTGCGTGAATAGGCACATGACATCAGGGAGTGGACCTAAAGGGGTTTCTGCTTCCTGGGAAATACCAATGCGGCCCTCTCGACAGAGCAGCGCCGAGCAGCACTCTTCCGCATCGACCCAAAGTTGTCTGACCTTGGGATAAAAGAATTAGGTCCGCAGGCACAGGGCAAACTTTTTGGAGAGGCGTTCATGAAGGAGCTGAACAAGCACGTGAATGTATTCACTTCTTTGAACAGGGCCAACACCTCCATGCGTAAAATGTTCAGAGGCAACCCCTTCAGGGGTGTTTTTTTCCAGGGCTGGTCGGCAAAGGTGCTGTGCCACCAGCCGCTTTTGGCCATCAGGCCCCCGCAATGGACCACCTCAGCACTTCTATGCACAACAGTCCTATCTGGACTTGGGTGCCAGACAACATTATCCCTACTACAAGAGAGGATCGAACAGAGGCCGGGGAGGCAGTGGACGTGCCCGCACAAGATTTCCTACAAGTAAGAAACACAAATATGCCTATGCCTTTATTAACCATGACTGCCGGCCGTGTTTCTCTTTTTTTCCAGAATTGGGCAAAACTATCCACAGACACTTGGGTGTTACAGATGGTCAGAGGCTACCACATCGAATTACAGACATGCCACATACAAAGGTGACCCCCTTACCCTGCATGCTTCACCGACACAGATGCCCAACTCATAGAGTTGGAGCTATGCGAACTCCGCACAAAAGGCTCTATACAACCTGCGCACACACAAGGGGGCTTCTTCAGCAACATGTTCCTTGTCCGCAAAAAAAAAAGGGGACTTTAGATCAACTTAAGGGAACTGAACGTCCACGTTATATACCGACACCTCAAGATGGAAGTCATACACCTACTACGGGATCTCCTGCAAGAAAGGGACTGGTTCACGTGTCTGGACCTGCCACATACCTGTCGATTCCTATTCACAAGGACAGCCAACCGTTTCTTCGGTTCCTATGGCACGGGTTCCCATGGCAATTTACTTGCTTCCCTTTCGGACTCAGCTCCGCACCATGGTGCTTTACGAAAATGCTGAAACCGGTCGTGGCCCATCTCAGGACTCGGGGAGTCAGATGCATCATCTTCTTGGATGACACACTCCTGTTCTGCAAGACACGCGAAGTGGCTTAACACCACACCAAATACACAATATAATTACTAGAATCTTTGGGATTCATTGTCAACAGGAACAAATCTGCACTGACCCCCACTCGAACAATTAAATTCCTGGGCTTCGAAATAGACTCCAGGTCTTGCACTCTCTACCAAAGTGATGGCCATCAGGAAAGAGATACGCAAGGTCCTCAAGCTGGACTCCATTCCACTTCGACAATTGGTGCGGATAGTAGGACTTTTATCCTCCTCCATCCAGGCCATACTTCTGTGCCCCCTACATTATCGAGCCATGCAATGGCTGAAAGCTCGCTTCCTCAGACAAAACCCGACATACAACCAACCGGTCCCACTGACGGATGAGGTATGGTGGCTCAACTGCATGCAGGCATGGAATGGTCGAGCCATCTTTGGCAATCATCCGGACTTCATCCTAGAATCGGACGTAAGCCAATCAGGATGGGGCACCACGGATGGAACCTGGACGACTCAGGAACTCGCGACGCACATCAACTGCCTGGAGCTATTGGCCAGATCATTTGCCATTCGAAGCCTGGTGAAAGGACAATCCAACTGTTGTATCCTACTGCGGATGGACAACATCTCCGCAGTACAATATATCAACCGCTTGGTAAGGACTCGTTCCCAAACACTAGCAGACATGTCGAAGAAGATCTTCGAATATTGCCTCCCAAGCAACATCTCGATCAGGTCCGAACATCTACCGTGGGAATCAAACCTCACTGCAGACTGGTACTCACGACACTGGAGAGATGCCAGCGATTGGCAATTAAACCCACAGATATTCACCTGCCTGAACGAACGGAGAGGACCACTCATAATAGATCTGTATGCATCACGAAACAACCATCAAGAAGTGACGAGAAGTGACGCTAACCCTGTTGACACAACTATGGCTGAGTCAACCCTTGTTCCCAGACCTCCACGAACTATCATGCAAGGACCCGATCCTCCTGCTGAACAACTCAAACCTACTCTGGGACCCAGTGGGGAATCCACACCCTATGTTCCTGGACGACCAACTAACCCTGGTGGCCTGGACTCTTTCAGGGATGCATGGTGCACCCACAAACTATCGTCAACAACTAAAGACCTTTTGTGGGACTCCTGGGCCCCAGGAACATGAAAGAGTTATCTATCTGCATGGCGAACTTGAACCAGTTGGTGTGTGGACCGGATCTTGATCCCTTTACAGCTCCTGTTTCCAAGATCATGAATTTCCTCTCTTCCATCTTTGAGGAAGGTACATCATCTCGCACAATCAATGTCATCAGGTCTGCTATATCGGCAAACCAATTGTTCCATCTCAAGGAAGAGCAATCGGCCAAGATCCCCTGATCTGCCGACTACTATGGGGCATCAAATTTAGACGCCCCCCAGCGCACAAATACCAACTCCTCTGGGATGTGGAAGTGTTACTTAGATTCCTGAGGGGATGGCCCCAGAATGAACTATCTTTACGACAACTGACAGCTAAATTTACCTTCTTACTGTGCCTAGTGTCGTTTCATCAAGTCTCGGACACACAGGCTTTTGACTCGGACGCCTTTACTCGGCCCGGAAGGGGTCACATTCCGAATTTCAAGACGAACCAAATCCGATTCGGCATCAGTTTTCTACCCGTTCTTCACCTCAGAACCCCAACTATGTGTAGTTATGGCTTTGCGAGCATATATGTTGGCAACGGCGACACTACGTTCAACCTCCCGACAACTACCCGACAACTACTGATATCATATGTTAATTCATGCGGTCCAGTCTCGACAACTACACTGTCCACATGGATTAGATCAGTGTTTTCCAACCCAGTCCTCAAGGCACACCTACCAGTCCAGGATTTAGGGATTACCCAGTTGTGTCTAAGGTGTTTTTACAAAGAAGAAAAAAAACACCTTAGACACAACTGGGTAATCCCTAAATCCTGGACTGGTAGGTGTGCCTTGAGGACTGGGTTGGGAAACACTGGATTAGATGGCTCCTTCACCCTCGCAGGAGTGGATCAGTTTTTCGGTGCCCACTCCGTGAGAGGAGCAGCGACACCGTCAGCCTTTTTGGCAGGTGCGTCAATGTCGGACATCTTACGAGTGGCAGACTGGTCCCGCGAATCGACGTTTCAGACTTTCTACTTCCGTCAATCTTCTAACGCCGTGTTTTCTCTTTTGCCTAAGTGTTAAAATTGGAAAATATGAAGCCTCCTGTCATGTTATATATAAAAGATTATGCTAGCGCAGTGTACTAATAATCTTCATTTTAATAATGGCAGGAGGCAAGTATTTTCCCCCCCTTGTTATATCTTGATATTCCCTACCTGGACTGAGGTAAGTTATAAGATCCTAGAGATTAAAAAATTGCGAATTTATATATATATATATATATCTATATATATATATTGTCAATGATATTGTACTAGTACGGATTGCATGTTGTTAAAGACAAATTTGGTTTTCACTTTTTAATTATTGATTTCAATAATGGTGTTATATCTTAAGTTATATGTTCATACGGTCGATTCTGTAGCACTGATACTAGTTTCCTTTTCTTTCAGCATAACAAGTCATCTACACAGATGGATGGATTATGTTTTATTTTCTGGTTACTTAAATTGGTTCCTACAAGTTAATCGTTCACTATGGACTTGTGATGTCACATTCATCAAGAGGAAGTGATATGGATGTACTCCTGCTAATATAGACTCTGTCTGTACTCTGATTGGTTCTTTATTTCAACTGTTTTTTCTTTGCTGCCATGGAGTTAGTAAAGAAAGTTAATGCAAAATACTCGCCTCCTGTCATTATTAAAAGTAAGATTATTAGTACACTACACTATCATAATCTTCAATTTTCAGATTTAATTTAATCATGGCTGAAAGCTTGATGAAGCCACTGTGACAATTAAAAAATGGCGTATATTAAAAAATGACAGGGGTGCAAGAGAAGAAAATATTTAATTAATTGAGCTGAAAAAGAGCCTAACAAAGGCACAAAACTGTTTGAGACACTTTGATAAATCTCCCCCTGCTCTTCCTAATGCAGCTCAATGAGAAGTCTTTACAAGGCAGGTGCTCTGGGCAACAGACTGCCTTTTGAATTTAAAGGGACACTATAGGATCTCAGACCACTCCATCTCGTTGAAGTGCTCTGAGTGCAATGTCCCTGTCCCCCTTAGTCCTGCAATGTAAATCATTGTTTACATTGCAGCACTAAGACTGCCTCTAGTGGCTGTCTACTAGACAGCCACTACAGGTGCTTCCTGTAGTTTCATGGAGTTTGACATGCTCTGCATAAGGATGTTCATTGTCAGAGAAAACCCAGGAAGAAGCATTGAGTCAATGCTTTCCTACGGGGAAGGCTTAATGTGTGTGCCGTGCTTGCCGTGCATGCACATTAGGTTCCCCAATCAAATTACATCAAAGGAGGCAGACCTCCAACCAGCACCAAGGAACCTGCACCGAGGATTACCTTGAGGGAGGGGGGAATTGGGACAGGGGAACATGATGGTGTTAGGAATACATCTTTGTATTCCTAATACTAAAGTTTCCCTTCAAGAACATAAATCGCTAAGATTTTTTTTTCACCGAGATCAAGTCATGATTTGAATATATGTACAAAGTTATATCACCTACTATTTAATTATTGACACTCATCTGCACTGTAAGATTGCTAATCTCTGGGGAGTTCAGTTTCTTTCCCATTCAGTATAAATAAGTAGCAAGTTACGGAAACTTGTCAGCCACTTTCTCCTGCCTATGGCAGAGCCCTATTGCCCTCAGTTTCACAGAGATAAGTTAAATGAGGAAATTATGAAACCTGTCTTAAATGTGGCAATACGAGGCTGAACATAAGGTAATGTGTTTTAAATTTAAAAAAAAAAAAGCAAACATTTAGTGGTGAGAGTGGGTTAGTTATTAAGCAGTAAGTTGTTCTGGATTGATAAAGTAATGGCAAATTGCATGCCATCTCTAGCTGCTTGGTTGTTAATTTGACATTTGCTTTTTAACAATGAAATCTCTGAGCCGCCTTATATTTTATTTTGACATTCTTTACTGTAGACGCAATTCCCACTTCCATGAATATACTAAAATGTATTTGTCTTGCTGTACTGTTTTATTTGGTTTAAAGGAATATTATTTGGATTCACTTATTTTATGCATTTTGTCACTTTTTCTAGTTATTTTATTATAAACCGTATAACTATAGCATTTTCAAGAAGAGAGGATTACTTGTATTACTGTATGGTAATACCGACCCAGCTTCATGTGATTCTTTGTATATTGGAAAGAAAAAAAAAGGAATACATGGCACAGGTTTGTATGGTAGCATATTCTCTAAAGAATAATTTACTATTAATGCTTGACAACCTGACACTAGACTTTAATTTAAATTTAACAGATATATTCAATATATATATTTGAGATTTTTTTACCCAGATTCACTATTTAAAAAAAATTAAAATAATTATTGACAAGTTTCATTTTTATTTGATGAAACTCGATTTTTTAATGTAGTTAATATCTTGGAGATACGTATGTAATGTCAATTGTTTCCACAGCACATAGTTCAGTTTTTTAGTTACTTTTTTTTTTTTTTGCCTTTAATTAAGGCTCCATATATAAATGTAAATATACATATGTGTCAATGTTTCCAATTAATATGATTTGGAGAGTCCAGGCTTTTATAAATTAGTACAGCAAAACTATTTAAAGACAAGACGACTAATTATTTTACCCTTGTACATTTTAAGGAATTCATGTTATTATTGCCAAGCTCAATGGTTTAACCCCTTAAGGACACATGACAGAAATATTCCGTCATGATTCCCTTTTATTCCCGAAGTGTCCTTAAGGGGTTAATAAAAGAAACTGCATCCCTGAAATACATTTGTAGCATCAAAACTGCCTAAGGGGCTATATGTACTTTATACATACAGACTATTTATTGTACATTTAAAAAATATATATGTTTTAACAAATATTTTTAGACTTGGAAGTATTTGAAATTTTGATATTATTTCGATTTGATTGTCACTTTTCAAATTATACTAAATAAACACTATTAGCTATATACACAAAAAAAAATCTATAGATGGTAAAATATCTGAATTTTGTAATATGTATTTTAATTTAAAACATAAAATAAAGTTTCTAGATTATTAGGATAATGATTTTGAAAAAAACATATGATCGCACAATTCATGAAGTTATTCCAGTAATTTAACACTTTAGATCATGGAAGATATTCACTACATTAGTAATTGTGGAGAATTAACAAAGGCATTGTGCAGGAGATCAATTTCTACAGCTTGGAAGTTTGATTAAAATTTTTCTATCTCTTTGTTGATTCTCTATAGTTCACTGTTTATTGAATAGCCCACTTATTTTGTTGTAGTCTTTCACTGCTGACTTATTGTGTATCGCAAGTCAAAGGTTTCCTCAAATAAACACTTTTATGATTTTTTACTTACAATAAACAACTGATTTCAAGCTAGGTGACTCAGTAATTAATACATACAGTCAAACAATGTTTGTCATTTTCCTTGACGAAGGGCCAAATTATGTTGAAGCCTCAGCTTCAGTGAGTGTTTCATCTTCTTAGTATTAAAAAATGTGACTTTGTTCTATTTGGCAGATTCCTTGCTAAACATCATCGCAAACACACATTTGCACATAGCAAACAGTTTTTGTGATATTTTTCTTTGAAGGAACACTACTTAAAATATATATATATATATATATATATATATATATGCTTGTATATATAAAATATATGCATGTTCAGGTGAGTGCAACCCTCTTGGTTTCATATGTAAATATGTTTGTGTTCCTTTATGCATATTAAAATACTAAAATCTTCTTTAAAAAAAAAAAAAAAAAAATACAACTTTTTAAAAAAGCTATTAGAGGAATACTTTAAGCACCATAACCCTGCTACAGCTTGATTTAGTGGTCAAGGTGAAACCATTTAAGAAGAATTTGACATCTTGCCTGCTGTCCTCTTGGTGCCCCGCTGAAACCAAATCTACTGCATGGATAACTTGGCTGATTGATGAGTATGTCAGGTAAACACTCTCAGGCAAAGCGCGTGGCCTGGCATAGCCATGCTTCACTCAGTGACAGATCATCCAGCAACAGGTGAGGTGGTTTTTAAATGGTCTGATTACTTACTCTGGGAGGGTGCTGGGGCACTCCTGGCATCATAATCATTACAGTGGACTGTAGTGATTATGGTGCTTGGAGAGTTTCTTTAAACTTAAAGGGACACCGTAGGCACTGTATCTGCTTCATCTCATTAAACTGGTTTAGTGTCTGGAGTCCCCTGGTACCATCATTTCTTTCAGCATTAAACAGTTGTTAATGTTGTAATGTTTTAATGCTAAACAAGAGTCCACGTCAGTCTATCCCCTCTGTGCTGCTTTGGCTAATAAGGAAGTATTACCCTGAGAGGCAATGGGCAGCTGTGATTGGCTGAGAGTGTCATCTGACTGCTTTTAACCTGTCAGAACTCCAACTGATGGTATGAATGGGTATGACAACAAAGAAGTGTGTAATCTCTGCCTTTGCTACACATACAGAAGGGGCCGGACTGTGGGTGGCCAGGGACTCTTATTTTGTGGCATACTGCACAAATATGGTGCAACACTGAATGGAGGGACAGTGCCAGGCCACTCCAGGCACTATAACCAATTCAAAGAGACAAAGTGGTTATAGTGACTACAGTGTCCCTTTAACTATTTTACGGCACTGAAACAACGTCCTCACTGTAGCATGCCAGCCATTCAAAGAATAATGCAAAACCCGTCATGTCTCAACTTTCTGTTCTTTCATTTGCAGTCAACTATATTAGGTACAGTATATATGTGCAATGCAGCAAGGTATATATAGATTCATTGTAAAATTTTCATCTTCAGGTTTCCTTTTTTCGCAATAAAATTCAATGATCAAAGCATCTTTGATGACATCCAACAAAAGACGTCTTCTAGCACAGTTCTCCCATCTCTCTCTCTCAAGATCTGAAGATCCTTCTAGTTGCATAAGAACCTTCTAATTGCATACAAAAGAGGAATACAGATTATCTGTAATATTGTAACTTTAACTTATTATAGGATGTGATCATGAAAACTAAAGCCAGAAACTAATTGTATATCCTGGAAATTATTTTTTTAGAAAAATGAATTCAGAGGTTCCCCAAAATGTCTCTGGGTTTTTAATTTATGGCTTAACAGATATCCCGGAACTTCAAGTCCCTGTTTTCATAACATTTTTAGTTGTCTACTTTATCATTGTGTTTAACAACACATCCTTATTTCTGGCTGTTCTGGTGGATCCCCATCTCCACACACCCATGTACATTTTTTTGACACATCTTTCATTAATTGATGTCACCTACACATCAAATGTCCTTCCTAAATTGTTAAATATAATTCTTACACAATGTAAGAACATTTCTTTTGCAGGATGCATAACTCAAATGTATATCTTTGCCTCCCTGACATGCACGGAATTCCTCCTGCTTAGTGCTATGGCTTATGACAGATATGCAGCAATTTGTTCCCCTCTTTATTACTTTATTCTAATGAGTATGAAACGCTGTGCGGTGTTAATAAGTACTGCATGGTTCATTGGTTTCTTAAATCCTACAGGGCATGCTGTGTTAATATCAGCAATCTCATTTTGCTCATCTCGTCTAATTGACCATTTTTTCTGTGATGTTATACCTTTGCTGAAGCTCTCCTGTACGGATACCTCCATTGTGGAAATGTTGAGCTACATCGAAGGGGTCTTGTTGGTTTTTCCTGCATTTCTTCTCACCGTTATCTCATATATTTGCATTATAGCAGCTATTCTAAAAATAAAATCTGCAGAAGGCCGACATAAGGCTTTTTCAACATGTACTTCCCATCTGACCTGTGTTATTATATTTTATTTGACTGTAATGTCTGTGTACATGAGACCCACGTCAAGTGCTTCTTTAAAAAAGGACAAGTTTTTCTCTCTTTTATATATTGTTTTGGTGCCAATGTTAAATCCAATTATTTACAGTCTTAAAAATCAGGAAGTTAAAAATGCATTAAAGAAACTTAAGAACACTGTATCATAGTAAGAAAGGGAAATTGATTTACCTCTATGTATGTTGTGGAAGATTGGGTACATACATCATTTTAACCCCTTAAGGATAAATGACGTGTGACATGTCATGATTCCCTTTTATTCCAGAAGTTTGGTCCTTAAGGGGTTAAAGACAAAATAATTAAAGACAATTTGTTTTACAAAGTTGTTTGTATTTTTTTTTACTAGATAACAATATATTTGGAAAGTGGAGGAAGGGCTAAGCTATGAATTGTAAGAGGAGAAGTCAAGTTTCATATATATGTGGGAGATGCATAAGGTTTGTTAGGGAAATCTAACTTTGTAACATGATTTGTATACAGAAGGGACTTTATTTTCTAAATAGAGCACTGATAGAATGGGGAAATCGGGGGCTGTATGTGTTTGTAGTGATTGAGTAACACAAACAAACCATAAGCATGTTGGTGAGGATATGGATGACAGAACTTTGTATTTATATATGATAATTAATATACATTTTACAGAAAGACCAATGAGAAGAAATAATTGCAATAGTAAAACAGAGTAAATATTTAATGATGTAAACTAGAAGTATCTAAAGATTGCGGTATCTGTATGTGTGTCAGTGTGCAAGTGTGCATGTATAGCTGCATGTCTCTGTGTATCTGAGTGTGTGTACATATCTGTGTCACTGTGTGTGTGTATCTGTATTTGTGTAAATGTGTATGTGTACCGATGTATCTCTGTGCATCTGTATGTGTGTAAGTGTGTATGCGTATCTGTATGTCTGTATGTATCTGAGTGTGTGTATATTACTGTGTGTTTGTGTGTGTGGCAGTGCATACACCCCAATATTCAAATGCCAATACTGCACACAAATACACACCTGCATTCAAATACCAACAATGTGCACAAACACACCCATGCATTAAAAAGAAGGTAGGAGCAGTGCCTTATATATACTTAATTATGCTCACATGCAATGATAAGAATAGGACAAAAATTAAGTCATATAGTGTAGTAATATTGAATGCACAAAGGGAATAGGAGAATGGGATGCACTTACACTTTGTGGAGCTACATATTAGCTCCAATGAATAATCCTGAGTGGTACGATCCCACTTATAGATTGGAAATAAGCCTCTTGATCCAAATGTGGCTTCCAATAAAATATGAAAAATAAGACCAAAAGAACATTATGGTGCATTATGTTCTTCAGGAAATTACTATATTGGTAAGTAAATATATAAGCTCACATTTTATGGCGCCTCAAGATGACTCCTACATTGAAAAATGGCACAAACTCTGGGATATGTTATTGGTTGTGGTCCTCTCTGTGGGTATATAAAATAAAAAAGTAAAGTTAAGTAAATGCACTCACATAACATGGAGACTCTAGATGGCTCCTATTAGACCGTATAGAGTCGAACAATCCTCAATCCATGATATATGAGGGATTGTGGTCCATGGGTATACAAAATAAAAACAAAACTATATAGTGCACATCGTAAAATAAAAATGGTAAAAATGAATTGAGCAAAAAATGGTTGGTTAATTTTTTAAAGCTTAGGTGGAATATTACCCACCAAGGAAATTATGTCCATTATGCCCAAAGGGCAATAAAACAGCTTAGAAAGTCCATGAAGAATAAAAAGGGTTTTCTATTTTTTAAGTAATAGAAAAGCAATAATGGAACAATAAAATACTTATTAGAATAAACCCTAATGTGTTTTGCCACTATATTGGACTGGATTCAAAGTGTTGGACATGAAGAACATCATATATATATAGCAAAAAGAAAAATCCCAATTTTGCAGTCAAATTATGTCTTTGTCTCATGATCATAAAATAATTAGCATAAATATAGGTCATATTCAATACCAGAATCAGAGGGGACAAACTTCATTATGGTATTACTTGTAAAACACTAAAATTATCTAAACATTTTAAATTGAATGAATTACAATAAGAAGAAGGGAAAATATTCTCCATAATGGTAACCCCACATAAATTACATGACTAAATATGTCTAAATATAAAAACAAGGGGTTTTCAAATTTCAAGAGCTGCAGTGACACTACATACAACAAAACAATGCCTAGAGTACACTGACACTACATGTGACAAAACAATGCCTAGAGTGTTCGGATACTGGATACAACAAAACAATTATGAAAAGACTAAATTGTGCCTGTACTAAAAGATACTGGACACGATGAGTCAAATTAATTCTTGTTCTTGGGTAGAACATTGGCTTAAGGATAGAGTACAGAGAGTTGTCATTAATGGTAAATTTTCAAGCTGAAAAAAAGTGGTAAACGTGTGTCCCTCAGGGTTCTGTTCTGTGACCGATTCTGTTTAACATATTTATATATGATCTTGAAAGAGCCATTGGAAGCTATGTTTTAGTGTTTGCAGACTAAACAAACTCTGCAAAGTAATACAATGTGAGCAGGATATTGCTCTGCTGCAGAGGGATTTAGATAGATTGGGGACTGGGCACTCATATAGCAGATTAAATTTAATGTCGAAAAATGCAAAGTTATGCACTTCGGGGTAAAGAATGCACAATCAACTTACACCCTAAATGGTAGTGAATTGGGGAGAACAGAACACGAGAAGGATTTGAGAATTGTTATAGACCACACCTTAAATACACTGTGCAATATTGGGCAACATTTCTAAAGAAGGATACTATAGTACTAGAAAAAATGCAGAGGCAGGCTACAAAATTGATAAAAGGAATTGAGCATTTCAGTTATGAAGAAAGGTTAAAAAATTTAAATCTCTTTAGTTTGGAAAAACAGTGCCTCAGATGGGATATGATAACATTACACAAATATATTCGGGGCCAGTACAAACTATTGTTTTAAAATCTATTCATAAACAGGACTATACATAAGACACAAGGTCACGCATTTAGACTGGAAGAAAGGAGATTTAGTCTAAAGCAAAGAAAAGGTTTTTTTTACAGTAAGAACAATAAGGATGTGGAATTCTGTGAATGAAGAGGTGGTTTTGTCCATACAGGTGTTCAAACAGCAATTGGATAAATACTTCCAAAAACATAATATACAGGGATATAATTTCTAAATAGTGGGGTAATAGCTTCTTGATCCAATGGGACATCTGATTGCCATTTTAGGATCAAAAAACTTCAGACTGGGTTTTTTTGGTTTCTTTTAGATCAACAGCAAAAACATATGTGAGAAAGGCTGAACTTGATGGAAGCATATCTATTTTCAGCTATGTAACCATGTAACTATGAATAACACTAGTAGTATCCCAGATTTGAACCCTTTCACTAAAATCGAAAAAGCTAAAGGGTATTCAGTGCTAAGCAATAACTGGAACAGTCCAAATGGCAGCTAAATCACCGAAGCTAGGGTCTCTCGTCCCCTTTTAAGCAAAAGGCTAAAATATGCCCCCACCCGCACTTTTAATCAATTTGCCACCTACATTGACATCAACAAATTTAAAAGAAATGCCACTATAAAAAGATTTTATACAGATTAAAAATAATTAACTAGTAGTGTAACAGAAAATAAGGATGAGACTTCTGGTAAAAACAATGATACCATCAGCACTCCCAACATAACACATACAGACCATGGACCAATATCTACATTTTTCCCATATACCCACATATCAAGTTTTTGGGAAACATTTGAAAAATTAGTGGTCTGAGATTCGAAAAAATATAAAATAAGAAAACAGATAATAATAATTTTACCAAAAAAGAAAAAGATACTATAGAAGACTTGAAAAATGATGAAATTATTGTTATAAAACCAGCTGACAAAGGTGGTGGTTTAGTTATTATGCCACAAGAAAAATATATGGAGGAAGCCTATAATCAATTAAATGACACCACAGTTTACGATAAACTCACATACAAACAGTACGAACAAGGTAAAAAAATCCATCCTTTATCTTGTAAATAAAGGGAAAGATAATAATATCCTAAATAATCTTGCATTTTCTTATGTTAATATGCAATTCCTTACTGTCCCAGTTGTATACTTCCGCCCCAAAATACATAAAAATATTACCAACCCCCAGGTCACCCCATTGTTTCAGATATTAACTCCATGCTTTCTAACTTGTTTGAATATATTGACCTCATTCTACAACCCTATGTACAAAAAAACTAGATCATACCTAAAGGATATCATGAGGCTATTACGATTACTAAAGAACTTTAAATGGGAAAAATATTATATTTTAGTGACGTCCACTGGTCACTAAAATATAATATTTTTCCCATTTAAAGTTCTTGTCCCTGTACATCATAATCACCCACAATATTTGCTTTGGTGCTATTAAAAATACTTTAGAAAAAGAATGCATTATGTCCACCCATCAAATCGATTTTATTCTGGAGGATATTTATCGAATTTTAGAAAATAATTATTTTTGGTTTTATGCTTTTTACCTCCAGAAGACTGGCACAGCGATGCGAACTAGGTTTGCCCCAGTTATGCTAATCTCTTCATGACGAATTGGGAGGACTCCGCCGTGTGGAGTGGACATGGCTAGGGGTCAAATCTGGTTGTTTACCGTCGCTAAATAGATGACTTGTTTTTTTATTTGGAAGTGTCCGGAATCAGTTTTGCAGAATTTTTTGAGCTTTTAAATACCAATAATAGAGGAATTAAAAAGTTCTAATCATAGCAATACCTGTTAATTTCTCAGACTTAAAACTCTTTGTGGAAAATGACCCCATCTTTTAGTGGGGGTAACATTACTAAAACTTTAGGACAAAGAGAAATGAAAGGAGTTTTTTATTTGAACACCTTGTTATCTACTGATCTTAACACTGATTTTGATTTGTATAATTTTTTTAATAATATATGTTCTTTTAATTCATGTGTTCCATTTTTCCCCATATCCTATCTGACCCTTTACTTATTTTATGCACTTATTTTAATTATATTTGGTATTTTATTGGAGTCTATATTGCTTTATACATTCAGATTTTTGTTTTTAGGTTATTGTAATTTTCCTTTTACTCCACTAGATGGCGCTGTCCGCCATTCAGCTAGTAAATTAGCAGGAGCTTAATTATAGAATTCCTTTTAACCTACAGATGGTGATATCTGCCAGCTTTCGAACTACACTCATATTTGTGTAGCCTGGATTGTTGCACATGGACGCCATCTTGGTGGAGCCCGATTTTACTCTTACTTTTTTTTTGTATAAAGTTATTTTTAGCGTTAGAAACACCAATTTCCATCCCCTCCCCACTACCCTTCTCTTTTAAGTTTTTAAATATTTTTGTATGATTTATTATGGTAATTAATTTTGGTCATGTGACCTGTGATGTCACATCACCAGTATTTTAAAATCCCTCCCACCCTATTTAAGCAGCTTAGGTTTCCCATGTCTGTAAAACACTTTTGAGTAAAAAGTCTCTTGCCAGGTAAAAAGTCTCTTGCCAGGTGAAATGCGTTAAGTGTATTTATTATTATTATTATTTTATTATTTATATAGCGCCACCAGATTCCGTAGTGCTGTACAATGGATGGACTAACAGATATGTAATTGTAAGTAGACAACTGGACGTACAGGAACAGAGGGGTGGAGGGCCCTGCTCCATGAGCTTACATTCTAGAGGGAGTGGGGTATAGTGACACAAAGGGTAAAAGTAGGGGTATGAAGTAGGTTGTTAGAAAATTATTAATTGAGGGCTTAATAGGTCATTTTTGACAGTTGCAGGAGAGGAGTCATGAAGGGTGGGGGTTAAAAACCTGTTTAATTGATATGCTTTCTTGAAGAAGTGAGTTTTCAATGATTTTTGAATGAGTGGCGACTGGATTAAATTCTTACGGAGAAGGGAAGGGAGTTCCACAGAAGAGGTGCAGCCCTGGAAAAGTCTTGGAGACGAGCGTTAGAGGTGGGAGTACGAACAGAGGATATACGTAGGTCTTTGGCAGAGCGTAGGGGCCTCGACGGGACATACTTGTGTATTATGGAGGATAGGTTGGTTGGAGCAGCATTATGTAGGGACTTGTAAGCAAGCACCAGAATTTTAAATTGAGCCCTATGTCTAACTGAAAGCCAATGCTGGGACTGACAGAGCGGGGAGGAGTGAGTGGTGCGGGCGGACAAGAAAACGAGCCTCACTGCCGCATTCATTATAGATTGCAGTGGTGCAATCTGGGAACACGTAAGACCACTGAAAAGAGAATTGCAGTAGTTCAGGCGAGAGAGAACAAGAACATGGACCAACACCTTAGCCTCATCCGGGGTTAAATACACTGCTCAAAAAAATAAAAGGAACACAAAAGTAACACATCCTAGATCTGAATGAATTAAATATTCTTCTGAAATACTTTGTTCTTTACATAGTTGAATGTGCTGACAACAATATCACACAAAAATAAAAAAATGGAAATAATTTTTCAACCCATGGAGGTCTGGATTTGGAGTCACCCTCAAAATTAAAGTGGCAAAACACACCACAGGCTGATCCAACTTTGATGTAATGTCCTTAAAACAAGTCAAAATGAGGCTCAGTAGTGTGTGGACTCCACGTGCCTGTATGACCTCCATACAATATCTGTGCATGCTCCTGATGAGGTGACGGATGGTCTCCTGAGGGATCTCCTCCCAGACCTGGACTAAAGCATCTGCCAACTCCGGGACAGTCTGTGGTGCAACGTAACGTTGATGAATGGAGCGAGACATGATGTCCCAGATGTGTTCAATTGGATTCAGGTCTGGGGAACAGGTGGGCCAGTCCATAGCATCAATGCCTTCGTCTTGCAGGAACTGTTCACACACTCCAGCCACATGAGGTCTAGCATTGTCTTGCATTAGGGCCAAGCGCACCATCATATGGTCTCACAAGGGGTCTGAGGATCTCATCTCGGTACCTAATGGTAGTCAGGCTACCTCTGGCGAGCACATGGAGGGCTGTGCGGCCCCCCAAAGAAATGCCACTCCACACCATTACTGACCCACTGCTAAACCGGTCATGCTGGAGGATGTTGCAGGCAGCAGAACATTCTCCACGGCGTCTCAAGACTCTGCCACGTCTGTCACATGTGCTCAGTGTTAACCTGCTTTCATCTGTGAAGAGCAAAGGTCGCCAGTGGCGAATTTGCCAATCTTGGTGTTCTCTGGCAAATGCCAAACGTCCTGCACGGTGTTGGGCTGTAAGCACAATCCCCACCTGTTGACATCGGCCCTCATACCACCCTCATGGAGTCTGTTTCTGACCATTTGAGCAGACACATGTATATTTGTGGCCTGCTGGAGGTCATTTTGCAGGGCTCTGGCAGCGCTCCTCCTGTTCCTCCTTGCACAAAGGCAGAGGTAGCAGTCCTGCTGCTGGGTTGTTGCCCTCCTACGGCCTCCTCCACGTCTCCTGACGTACTGGCCTGTCTCCTGGTAGCGCCTCCATGCTCTGGACACTACGCTGACAGACACAGCAAACCTTCTTGCCACAGCACGCATTGATGTGCCATCCTGGATGAGCTGCACTTCCTGAGCCACTTGTGTGGGTTGTATACTCTGTCTCATGCACCGCCAGCATTCAAAAGTGACCAAAACATCAGCCAGGAAGCATTGGAACTGAGAAGTGGTCTGTGGTCACCACCTGCAGAACCACTCCTTTATTGGCGTGTCTTGCTAATTGCCTATAATTTCCACTTGTTGTCTATCCCATTTGCACAACAGCATGTGAAATTGATTGTCACTCAGTGTTGCTTCCTAAGTGGACAGTTTGATTTCACAGAAGTGTGATTGACTTGGAGTTACATTGTGTTGTTTAAGTGTTCCCTTTATTTTTTTTAGCAGTGTATATATATATATATATATATATAAACAAAATATACAAAATGTAGAGCTAGCTGCACTTACAGTCTTCCATAAAATCCAGCCTTTATTAAGTCATATTAAAAATAGGATCGACGTTTCCAGGACTTTCATCAGGATCAATACAAACAAATCAATACAATGTAACTGTATATAGAGGTAAAAGTAAAGTGAAAATAGACTTACCCCGGTGTAGTGCATGACCGGCAGTGTCCTACTGGGTCCTGTGCTCCGCCCCTAAATGTTACTTTGTGCTGTAAATACGTGATTGCTTCACACGCGTTGCCAAAGCAATGCAGTACACCAAAATCGCTACCATAGCATGTCAGAACGATATAGGGACAATTACTTTATGTCCCATTAAGTCAATTTAATTACAGTGAAAATGTATAAGTATAGGGAAGTGTTTAAAAGGATGGAGGAACTTATAGAATGCCTGTAAAAGTTTATGTGATGCTCATGCAGTATATATAGTAAAGTGCATATAGTGATTAATATGGTAAAACGTCTGTTCATAGGTAAAGTGCCTAATAATAAAAAGTGCTTAAACAGTATTGAAGTCCATACTTGGACAGAATATATTTCTTCTCAGATGTATACATGTATGCTTTGGCTTGTGCCTGCATTTTGAGTTGATTAGATTGTCTTTGATTTTCATTTTGATATCTTATGTTTTTATAATATTTGTTTAGTCTATTCTTCAAGGCACTTTATATTTTACATAGCATTTTTTATGTTACATATCACTTTGTATCCTATATTACACTTCACCTTATATGCCATATACCTATATATACAGTTACATTGTATTGATTTGTTTGTATTGATCCTGATGAAAGTCCTGAAAAAAGACTGAAACGTTGATCCTATTTTTAATGGCGTAGTAAAGACTGGATATT
>OW240922.1:85144326-85168314 GCA_933207985.1 Pelobates cultripes
GATCATTGTGATCTTATCTTCTTTTAAGTCGTTCAATGTTTTAATTTCCATATTTGTTAGAATTATTTGGCATTTGTTTAAAGAATTTATTTTTCTTAATTTTCTGTATGCATTTTTTCCAAAACCTTTCATTGAATCAGATTCAAGATTGTGTGGATAGAATGGGGACTCATGTTTTAAAACTAGAATATATAAAATCATTAAAGGGACACTATAGTCACCTGAACAACTTCAGCTTAATGAGGTTGTTCAGGTGAGAACTATAGCTCCCTGCAGCCTTTCTCATGTAAACACTGTATTTTATGAGAAAATACAGTGTTTACATTGAAAGCTAGGAACACCTCCAGTTGCAGTCACTCAGAGTGAACCAGAGGGACTTCGGAATTGATGGAGGCATAATATGCCTCCATTCACTCAGATCTGCTGTCAGCAGAGCACAGAGCAGCACTGTGCACAGCATCCTGTGATTCAGTGTCTCCTCCCTCTGCATGCATCCTTTGGATTATGGTCCCATGCTAAAAGGCTTGATTTTTCCCTGCAAAGACATGAAAGCCGGTGTGGCGGAACCAGCCTCGCCACTGGGCATTGGAGAAGACTGATTGCCGGCCTCCTGCCCTGTGACTATGGCCCCATGTTGAAAGGATGGATTTTCCCCCGCAAAGACCCAAAAGCTGGGTCTTTCGGTACTTTCCCTATGTGAGCAGTGTTACCCAGATAGCTATGCCATGGAGCCCATTTGTATAATGAAAGACTATGGGAAAGACTTTGGCTCCATGGCAATTGAACTGTATGTGTGTGCTCTGAGCGCCATTCAGTAATAATGTGCGCTCAGATCTGAGCTATCTGGGGATATGTTGAATGTACCTGTTTTGTGCAATGGCTGCACAGTATATGTTTTTATGTGTTTTATTGTCTTTTGCTGCCATGTGGCTAATGGAGTTTTGCCTCTGTCCTGGAGATAATTGGATTACTTCCCCAATTATCTCCAGGATAGAAGATTCTGTGGAACTGGTTTTGGGCAGAAAAACCATGTTGCATTTGGTCAAATAGGACTTTTCCTTAACTTTTGAACCACTTGACCAATATGTATGATTTTGACATATGTTTGTATTTGGAGTATGCTGATTCTGAAAATGTAAGTTTATGTGAATGTGATGCATACTTTTCAAGTTATGAATAATGTGGAAAAACTGTATTTCTCTAGCTGTGATAATTAGATTAACCATTGTATTCAGTAATCATATCACAGCCAGAGGGGAGGATTTTGTGTGGGAGTGTCGTTCTGTAATGTACGTGTGTTATTGGTTGTTATGTAAAACCCTGTGGGCAGTACTAAGTTTGTGGATTGGGAATAAAAGAGGCTGTATGTGCCAGTCCAGTGAGTTCTTGCTTAACCCTCAAAGTGAAGTGTCGTCTCATTATTGGGGGAGGATTTATTGTATGCTGTTCCAGTTTGACTGCTAGGAGTCTAAACCCATCCGTATGGTTTTTGCCTATTCAGCTGTTTATAGCATTCATATGCTTGAGAGAAGGTATATGCTTCTTCGGTTCGGTGATTGTGGTGTCGGCCAGAGTGCTTGGAGTCCTCAGGAAACACTAGGAGCATCCTTTAACGGAGGTACCCAGTCGGGGTGCCAGGTGATCCGTTACATTGGTGGCAAGCAGTGGGATGGCGTCCTGGTGTGAGAGGAACAGCAACCTGGAGACACAGGAATTATTATGGAGCGGCATAAGGCCAGCGAGTCCCTGGACAATGCCCGAGGTGGAATTTAACCGGAGGGTACAGAACCTCTTGGCCCCACTGGATAAGCCAATAGGAGAGGCAACCAGGTTGGACTGCAGAGAGGGCGCCCGACAAGAAATGTGGGAAGAAACCCTAGTGGGTGTCCAGCGTTGGCGAGGTGTATGGCTTCCCAGCAAGGAGCAGCGACTACAAGCCAGAGTGGCCCTACGGATGCCTATGCTGGGAGACCAGCCCCGGGAGGAGTTGGTGATACAGCTTGATTCACTGGCATGGAGGGAACTGGATCTCGGGGATGCGTACTATGCTGGTACGCGGTGCAGTGTGTTCCCGGAATGACCAAGTACGACAAACCAGAGGGCAAGGATTACAATGGCCCTGGTTTATTGTGGGGGGCCTTTGCAGAGCCAGACTTTGGGAATGCGGACGAGTCACGGCTTTGGGACATATTTGCCTAGAGAGAGGCCATGCTGGACCTCCCTACGGATGAGGACCTAAGGCCAGACCTGATCACATTGGCCGTCAAGGAATGGGAACTGGAGCAGGATTACCAGCACCTGATCAGCTCCAGTCAGTCATCCTATACCCTGCAGGTACCACCAGAGCAGGGGGAGTTCGTACAGGATTATACCCTTTTATTTGACACAGTAACCCTGCCTGATTCTAACTTGAGGGGGCTTATGGACTGTACACCATTGGGAGTGTTGAGTTTCGCCCTTCCTCCCCAACAACTAAGCCTGTTATCAGTAAGTGTTTATTGGTTGTGTTTCAAAACCCTGTGGGTGGTACTAATGTGTAAGAATGTACATAAGCACAATAAACCCACAGCTCTGACTGTTCACTGCTTGACCCTCAACACAGAGCTTTGTCTCGTTCTTGGGGGGATTTATTGTATGCTGTTCCAGTTCGACTGCTAGGAGTGTAAACCTATTCGTATGGTTTTTCCTATTCAGCTGTTTACAGCATTCGTATTGTTTCCTGTTCGGCGGATTGGTGTTCTGCAGTAGCTGTGCCTGTGTCTCTGGAAGGGAAGATCTACTAAACTGCGGTTTAACCCTTTTATGCCTGGGGGTGCCGTTACATGTCTCACCCATGAATCAGAGTTATTTTAGGGGGCTATTCTTCCATCTTCCCATTCTCTATTTTATTTTTGTCTTTATATCTTATAGGTTTGATTTCAACTCAATATTTTTCTAAATTTTTCTTGGACTCCAATATGTCTTCTTTCTAATGGAGGAAGGTTTCTTTTTTGGCTTTCTTCTACTACTACCTGTAGTTTAGGTTCTCCTTTTTCTCCTTTTAATTTTGACATTGTGGTGAAACCAACCTCGCCACGAAGCATTGGAGAAGCCTGGTTGCTCGCCTGTTGCCCTTGGACTATGTCCCCATGTTAAAAAGCCTTCTTTTCCCTTGCAGAAAAGGCTTGTTCGTGCCTTTCTGCCCGGCATTCGGTAGATTTAATCTACCGAACAAACAACCGAATGACTGGACCACCTGTATTGGGAGTGTGTAGGCAATTTACCTCCCAGAAGCTGCGGTTAACCGCAGCTTAATTGATGAATTCTGGGTGGCTTTTGTTTGTTTGCCAAACACGTGGCAGCGGCCATTTTAAAGTCCCGAATGGCCAGTGGTGTTCAGCACCCAAACTATGGAACTGGAAACAGACACTTATTTGTGCGAACACCGCTGAGCCATCAGCCTCCTTGCGTCTGCATTCGGTCATTTAACCAGATGCCTGTTCATTTGGTAGTTTTTGGCCGCTGCCATGAAAAGGACTTGGGAATTGTTATAGACAACAAACTATGCAACAATGTGCAATGTCAATCAGCAGTGGCCAAGGCCAGTAAGGTATTGTCATGCATGAAAAAGGGCATTCATTCTCAGGACAAGAATATAATTTTGCCTCTTTATAAATCACTGGTAAGACCCCATATTGAATATGCTGTGCAATTTTGGGCACCTGTTCTAAAGAAGGATATTATGGCACTAGAAAAAGTGCAGAGGCGGGCTACAAAATTAATAAAAGGAATGGAACATATCAGCTATGAAGAAAGGTTAACAAATTTAAACCTATTTAGTTTAGAAAAACGTCGCCTGAGAGGGATATGATAACATTATACAAATATATTCGGGGCCAATACAAACCATTGTGTGGAAATCTATTCACAAACCGGACTTTACATAGGACACGAGGCCATGCGTTTAGACTGGAAGAAAGAAGATTTCGTCTAAGGCAAAGGAAAGGTTTTTTTACTGTAAGAACAATCAGGTTGTGGAATTCTCTGCCTGAGGAAGTGGTTTTATCAGAGTCCATACAGATGTTCAAGCGGCTACTAGATGCATACTTGCAAGAACAGAATATTCAAGGATATAATCTTTCAATGTAGGGTAATAACTGCTTGATCCAAGGATAAATCTGACTGCCATTCTGGGGTTAAGAAGGAATTTTTTTCCTAGCTTGTTGCAAAATTGTGCTTCAAACTGGGTTTTTTTGCCTTCTTTTGGATCAACAGCAAAAAACAAATGTGAGGAAGGCTGAACTTGATGGACGCTAGTCTCTTTTCAGCTATGTAACTATGTAACTATGTAAGTATGTAACCAAATGAACAGCATTACCCCAGATAGCCATTCCATGGGGCCTATTCTTGTAACGAAAGACTATGGGAAAGACTTTGGCTCCATGGAGATTGAACTGTATGTATGTGATCTGAGCGCCATCCGGTAATAATGTGCGCTCAGATCTAAGCTATCTGTGGATAGGTAGAATGTATATGTTTTGTGCAACAGTTGTAACTTTATACATTTTTATGTCTTTTACTGTCTTTTACTGCCATGTGGTTAATGGAGTTTTGCCTCTGTCCTGTGAGATAATTGGATTACTTCCCAATTATCTCCAGGACAGAGGAGGGAAATTAGAATGCATTGTGGGGATGTTTTACCTCTGTGTGTCTGTCATTGGTTCATGTCTGTCCTTTGTCACAGTCTCCCATTTGGTCCCCTAGGGGAGTGTCCACCAGCTGGGAGACCTGCATAAATACTGGGCAGGTAGCCCTCAATAAACCAGACCACTGCTTGACCCTCAACACGGAGCTCTGTCTCGTCTTTGGGGGGATTTACTGTATGCTGTTAGAGACTGATTGCCAGGAGTGTAAGCCGCTTAGGTGCTTTTCCTGTTCATCTGCTAGCAGCTATTCATGAGGTTCCAGTTTGGGAGTTTGGAGTGCTAATTTGTATGCAGTTCGGGAGTTTGAAGCATTCCCTTGTATGCAGTTCGGGAGTTTGGAGCATCCCTTGTATTCAGTTCGAGAGTTTGGTATTCTGCAGTAGCTGTGCCTGTGTCTCTGGAAGGGAAGATCTACTAAACGGCGGTTTAACCCTTTTATTCCTGGGGGTGCTGTTACAGACATGTAGTATGTTCACCAGATAATCAATATACAGGTAGTTAAGTAAATACACTCACATTATATGGAGCCTCTAGATGGCTCTTATTAGAAATGTAGGGTGGTACAATCCTCACTTCAGAATATATGAGTGGTCCTCTCCATGAGAATATACAATTAAAACAACACTATATAGTACACAACATAAAGTAAAACTGTAAAGATAAAGGATTACTAATAGTATCCATAGCAAACATTGTCAATTCATTCCTTAAAACTTAGGTTGGATATTCCTCACCAAGGAAATTGTGTCCAGAGAGCTATAAAATAGGGTAGGAAAGTCCAGGGAGAATAAAAAAGAGCATTCTGTCTTTTCAAGTAATAAAAATGCAATAATGGAACAATAAAATATATAATACACACATGTACATTTTGCCACTATATTGTACTTTTTCATAGTGTTACAGGGACCTGGAGACATTCACTTATATAGCAAACAGAATATTGCAAATGTTGCATTCAAGTGATGTCATTATTAAGTGACCGTAAAATAATTATTATTATATTTTCAAACTCAAAGTAGAAGAGACAAAGTGCGTTAAGTTATTAGTTGTAAAAAATAGTGATGTCGCGAACATAAAATGTTTGGTTCGCGAACGCGAACTTCCGCAAAGTTCACGAACGGGCGAACCGGGCGAACCGCCATAGACTTCAATAGGCAGGTGGATTTTAAAACCCACAGGAACTCTTTCTGGCCACAATAGGGATGGAAAAGTTGTTTCAAGGGGACTAACACCTGGACTGTGGCATGCCGGAGGGGGATCCATGGCAAAACTCCCATGGAAAATTACATAGTTGATGCAGAGTCTGTTTTTAATCCATAAAGGGCATAAATCACCTAACATTCCTAAATTGTTTGGAATAACATGCTTTAAAACATCAGGTATGATGTTGTATCGATCAGGTAGTGTAAGGGTTACGCCCGCTTCACAGTGACAGACCAATCTCCCCGTTTAACGCACCGCAAACAACCGCAAACAGTCCATTTGTACAACCACAAACTCCCCATTTGCACAAGGTTGGATACCAAGCTAGCCATGTCCCATTCCTTGTCCTCACTGATGTCATTGAAGATCTCTTCCTCCACCCAGCCACGTACAACACCAAGGGTCCCCAAAAGGTGACAACAAGCCCCCTGGGACGCCTGCTGTGTTTGGTCTTCCACCTCCTCAAAGCCACCTTCCTCCTCTGACTCCTCTTCTTCAGACTCCTCTATCTGCGTTGCCTCTCTCTGGGTTATTATAAGGTGTGTTAAGTAGTACTATTCCTATCAGTTTAATCCCTGTTACGTCCCCTATCAGGGGACGTGTATTTGGCATCAATTTTAGGAACCGGGAGATGGAAAAAGATGCTTGGTCGGTTCTCCTACTTCAAATTTGGGGCACTGCGCTTGCAATCTAATGTGCCACCAGATAGGAGTGGTGTGTTAAGTAGTACTATTCTTATCAGTTTAATCCCAATGTCACGACTATTAGTGTGGTCCAGCACGCAGAAACTATGTAAACATATACATAGGCAAGAAAAGGAAAATAAAAGGACAGAGCGTAAACCGGACCTTAGAATGGCCGGACTAATACGCTAGAGACAGAGAATGGTCAAAGGGAAAGCCGAGGTCAAGGAAGACAGAAAATATACAATACCGTTTACACAAGCCAAGTCAGGGAAACCAGAATTCAGAATAACTAGGGAAGAGCCAAGGTGCGTCAAGGTTCCGAGCGGAACCTGTAGAAGAATGGGTGTCCTGTGTTAGCCAGTCAACTATGTCCTCAGAACTTTTCGAGTTCAGGGTACATGGCTTCTGAACACTGGGCATTACTCTAGGGCCAAAGGGAATCACAGCACCACGACCACGATGGCCCCTGCGGGGTGGCCTGCCTCTGCCTGTGATTTTTTTTTCCGATTAGTGGTACTATGCATGCAAGCTACTGTGAAAACAGATATGAGTGGCACTGTGCAGTGGCAGAAGTTGGCAGGGTAGACGCTGTAGGCCTGACACACACGCTTGCAGACAACTAACTGCTATTCAATCTATTACAGTCAAAATTGTATTTTTTTTTTACAATGTACACTACTGTTACACCAGATATGAGTTGCATTGGTGTGACACTGTGCCCTGGCAGGCCCTGAAACGCACACGCGTGAAGGAAACTGACTGCTATTATATTACAGTCCAAAAAGTTTTGTTTTTTTAAATGCAAGCTATTGGGACACCAGTGAGTGAGTGGTGGCACTGGGCAGGCCCTGAAACGCACACTCGTGAAGGAAACTGACTGCTATAATATTACAGTACAAAAAGTTTTTTTTTTTTTTTTAAATGCAAGCTATTGGGACAGCAGTGAGTGAGTGGTGGCACTGGGCAGGCCCTGAAAAGCACACTCGTGAAGGAAACTGACTGCTATTATATTACAGTCCAAAAGGTTTTGTTTTTTTTTAAATGCAAGCTATTGGGACACCAGTGAGTGAGTGGTGGCACTGGGCAGGCCCTGAAACGCACACTCATGAAGGAAACTGACTGCTATTATTTTACAGTCAAAAAAGTTTTTGTTTTTTTTAAAATGCAAGCTATTGAGACACCCAGAGGCTGCTCTAGACTTTATGAGGCCTTAGGTGAAACTCAAACATAAGGTCCCACTAACAAAAAAGTGTCACATATACACATTGATGCACAGTTTACCTGTGTATGTGCCTCAGAGTATGTCTGACAGAGAGTATCATTGTGTGTGAATGTATGTCTCTGTGAACATGTTTGTGTTTTTGTCTGAGACCCTATGTGTATGGGGTAGCTGCTTAAAGTGTGTTGTGTGTATGGGGGGCTGATGGTGAGAAGGAGAGGAGGGTGATGGTGAGAGGCGGGTGATGGTGACAGGGAGGTGATGGTGACAGGGAGGTGGTGGTGTGGGGGGTGATGTGAGAGTGAGGGGGGTAACGTGAGAAGGAGGAGGGCAGGTAATGTGAGAAGGAGGAGGGAGGGTAATGTGAGAAGGAGGGGGGAAATGTGAGAAGGAGGAGGGCAGGTAATGTGAGAGGAGAGGGGGTAATGTGAGTGGGGGTGATGGTGAGGGGGGTTGATGCTGAGGGTGGTGGGGGTGGTGAGTGGGTGATGCTGAGGGTGGTGGGGCGTGAGGGTGGGGGGTGTGGGGGGTGGTGATGCTGAGGGTGGTGGGGGGGAGCTGAGGGTGGTGGGGGTGGTGCTGGGGTGGTGATGCTGAGGGTGGTGTGGGGGGTAGTGAGGCTGGAGGTGGTGGTGCAGAGGGTGGTGTGTGCTGGGGATGGTGATGCTGAGGGTGGTGTGGGGGTAGTGAGGCTGTTGGTGGTGATGCTGAGGGTGGTGGGAGGTAGTGAGGTTGAGGGTGGTTGGGGTAGTGAGGCTGAGCATGGTTGGGGGTGGTGATGCCGAGGGTGGTTGGGGGGGTAGTGATGCTGAGGGTGGTGGGGTGGTAGTGAGGCTGAGGGTGTGGGGGTAGTGGGGCTGAGGGGTGAGGCTGTGGTGGTGGGGGTGGTGATGCTGAGTGTGGTCGGGGTAGATGCTGAGGGTGGTGGGGGTAGTGAGACTGAGGGTGTGGGGGTAGTGAGACTGATGATGTGGGGGATAGTGAGGCTGGGGTGGTGATGCGGGGTTAGTGATGCCGTGGTTCGGGGGGTAGTGATGCTGAGGGTGGCGGGGTAGTGAGGCTGAGGGTGGTGGGGGTGTAGTAAGGCTGAGGGTGTGGGGGGTAATGAGGTTGAGGGTGGTGTGAGGGGTAGTGAGGCTGGGGGTGGTGAGGCTGAGGGTGGTGTGGGGGGTAGTGAGGCTGAGGGTGTGGAGGTTAGTGAGGTCAGAGAGATCAGATGAGTCCTTCAGGACTGTAGTGGACACTGAATACACTAGCCTAGCTATCAATTACCCTATCAAATCAGCAGCAGCTACACTGTCCATCCTCTCACTAAGAATGCAGCTTCACAATGAATGTAAAATGGATGCTGTCCAGGAGGTGGGAAGGTCTGGGAGGGAGGGTCTGCTGCTGATTGGCTGGAATGTGTCTGCTGACTGTGAGGTACAGGGTCAAAGTTTACTCAATGATGACGAATAGGGGACGGACCGAACAGCGCATATGTTCGCCGTCCGCGGCAAACGCGAACAAGCGATGTTCGCCAGGAACTATTCACTAGTAAAAAACAAAACCTATGTAAAAATGAGAAAATTTATGAATTACAATAAGGAGGTGGAGTATAATTTCCATAATGTTGCTACCATATGATTCACGATATGTGAACATATAAAACAAAAGTGTTTTTAAATTAAAAAAAGCCCAGCATTGAAATACTAAATGGTGAAATGGAATTAAAAATTGAGAGGTCTAGAGCCCCAGGAAGAAAAACATTAGGGCATGGCAGTGGAGACTTTGCTGGATTTGAGCATTGAAACACCCCTGCATTGAAACACCAACACTTCATTCAAATACACCCTGGCATTCAAACACAAACACTACATGCAAACACAGCCATGTATTCAAATGTGATTACAACAAACACACCCATGCATTCAAAAGCATGGCTGCATTTACCAATGCTGCACACAGGAACACTCTTGCATTCAAACACCAACACTACTAACACATATTTCACTGCATTTAAATTGCTGTAATAAATAAATAAATTACATTAATGACTTTATGTGAAGTTGCTATTTCAGTCTGTTGTTTTTTTCTTCTTATTTGCACAAGCCGTATGAATGAATTGGATGCAATTAGCCCTCAATACCTATTTCAGTGGACAATTTAGCCCTCCAGAACAAATGAGTTTGACACCCCAGCTCTCTGGATTGTTTTGTTGAATGCAGTGTCAGTGCACTCTAGAGATTGTTTTGTCATATGCCGTGTCAGTACAATCAATTCATTGTTTTGTTGTATGCCGTGTCAGTACATGCATTGTTTTGTTGTATTTAGCGTCAGTGTACTCTAGGAATTGTTTTGCCATATGCAGTGTCAGTACACTATTGTTTTCCTGTAGATAAAGGAAGAATTTAAGTTCAAAGCATAGAACAAAACTACGACTGGAATTCACTGCCGCCACATACAAAGAAAAAACAATGACTAGAGTGGACTGACACCACACATGACAATACAATGTCCAGTGTGTACTGATTCTGGTTACAACAAAACAATTATGAAAAGATGATATTGTGCTTGGACTAAAAGATGTGATGCGTCAAATGGATGAGATGGATGCGATGAGTCAGATGGATACCACTAGAAATATTCTGGGCTTGAACCCTTCATGATCACACAAGATTCACACAATATATTAACCTGTGGGGACAATGCAATATAAATGTGCGTATAAAGACTTTTTTTAGTGCTTTGCAGCTGTGTAGGTCTGTAGCACATGTATTTATTTTAATAGTTTAATAATAAAATTAATATATAGATTTCCTAATAGGTGTAGCTGTGAATTTGAGCAAGCCATGATCTCGTACTAATTTTCATGTTTTCTCTAATCAGAATATTTGCATTATTTGTTTGTGAATTTTTTTCCAGTAGAGAATATGTTAATACATTTTATCAGACATTCATTCAATAACTTGTACTTAAGTTTAATTAGTCTGTGTCTGTTGGCTTATGGGATTTTAGGTAGGCACTGAAGCAATACTTCCCTTGACTATAATTAGCTGATCAAAAGTACATAACAATGATAACATCGATGAAAATGTTCAGAGACCTAATTAATATTGTGAAATCTCTGTGGCTTATTTAACAAAAACGGTCTGCACTTTGTAAAAGTTTGTATCTTCTTAATTTCTTTTAATTTTCTGTTAACTGAATATGTTCAGGTTACTGATAACATAAATCCTTCTATGATTAATAAAATTTGATTTGAATGTGACATGATGATAATATGTAATAATATTATAGCATATGTATTTAAAAAAATATCATATATATTGGACACATTTTACATTAAAAATGCTGCTCTTAGTAGTATTACAAGATGATGTGAGCGTGTTAATTGAGAGAACTCTCAAGGTACAACAATAAAACTTAAAGGGTTACTCCAACCAAAAAACTGTGTTTTCATGAATTATTGTTTTTAGTTATAGCAGCCATTTTTATACAGTTCTGCAACTTCACCCGAAATGTCCCCATGCCATTTGATTGCTGCTGGGCTTTGCCGGTTGCCTTGCAAAGGTTTACAGATGGGGAATAGCTGTTCTTATCAGTTGATTCTGAGTAGAGTTAAGCATCAAGATAATTTTATTACAGTGGCTCACACAAGATTTTAGAAATGAGCAGAATTTTTTTTTTTTGCAAATGTAAAAATAAAAAATGAATACCACAAAAGATAAAAAAATTGTTCAACAAATGACAACTCAATAACGTTCAAAATATATCTCTTAATGGATTTAACAAAGCCATTTTGAAACATTAATATAAAATATGTGAGAGAACCCATGGTGTCCTCATTTGCAAATAATATGCAGTGAGTATGCAGTGATTAAATAAACGAGTTACTGAAATGCCCCAAAACCCACACTAGACCTATCTTCAAATTGCCATTTAAAAAAAAAAAAAACTGCACTGGGATTGTTATAAATTGAACAATGTATTTTCCCACAACTTTGCAAAGGTGGTCATTTTGTACTCAGCAGTTATAGCTCAGCACATGTTAAGGATTTTTATTACAGTAGCACAAATCCGTTTTACAAAATAAAATGCCAAATTTCAAGTTGCAATGTAAAAAAATGCAGAAATAAAACAATGTCCCATAACTTTGAAATACATTGGTGCTAAAATGGCTCTATATCATACCAAAATGTATCATATGACATACCCCGTGGTGTATACTTTCACAAATGGTATGCAATGCCCCAAAATGCAAATTGTCCCATCAAAATTCTAAATGTAAAACTCTCTTATGTCTCTTATAAACACTGTAACTTCACAAGCTAGAGCCAGAGGCGTGCATTGGGAGTATTGTTTTATTCAGAAGAATTTGTTGAGCATTATTTGGGGGTTTGGTCATAAGGTCATGGCGTCAAAATATAACATTTGCAAAATACTAAGGAAAATTTTAAAAAATAATAATAATAAAATATATATATATATATATATATATATATATATATACACATACCATATGAGATACCCTCAAGTGTCTACTTTCTCAAAAGGAGGGTTAATTTGAAAGGTCAAACTGCTTTAATGCCCTAAAATGAGATATCAAATCCATCTATCAAAGTTCTAACTGTAAAAACTGAAATGGTCAATTATCTTACATAGCTCTGTATCTTCACAGGACAGTGACAAGGTGTACATTGGTGAAATTGTACTCAGAAGATGGGTATGGGTGTAGCACACATTAGGGCTGTGAAATATACATTAGAAAAATCTTTTAATATACATGTATGTTAAAAATCTGAAAAAAACATTAGTAGCAGAGATTAGAAGTTAAATGACAATGAAAAAGTGTCAAAATAACCTTAGATAAAGTGGCCTATGGTATCTTATTTATCTTCTTTTTTCTCTGATGGCTATTAAACTTACAAGACAAACATATACACATCGTTTCACATTGAAATTGAATTTTGACATTGGATTTTACTCCTTGTATTTTGTGACCTGTAGCTACCAAAATTAAATTTAAATTCTAGACATATTATGTAATCTGCAAATCAGAACAAATAAATTAATTTACTTTTCATTTCCTTTTAAAGCTACTTTTAAAGCTACTCTATACATACACAGTACTATCATGTAAAATGTTCTTTTTTGTATTGTATTGTTTTTCTTTTTTGTATTTTAAAATACATATACATATATTTGTGGTCACGGTATAAAGCCGTAGCATTAGTAACATAAGACAGACAGGGAATGGAAATAACAGTTGCGGTGTGCCGGAACTGACGAGGTAGTAGGCCTGAAATAAAAGAGGGCAAAAAATATATAAACCAGTTTATTCATCCTACAAATACATCATAGCATATCACATATTCATGGTCTTGAATGCTAGGCGCACCTCTTGTATTGGCTGAGGGATGTATCTTGTGTAAGCCGTGGATTTCCACCGGCCTAAAATTTTAATTATTTGAGCCAGGATATTCTTTTTATAAGCTGTAGTGGCGGCTCCTATTCTAAATGAGTAACCAGAGTAATTTGCTGGGTTTAAACGTAAACGGACCAACAACATTCTAACATACACCATGAATTTACTCGTAGTAAGATTATTACTGTGTAATGTAAGGAGTGGTTGTGTTGGAGCTATTGTACAAGAGGAAAGATATTTGTCGAAAACTTCCACCGGACACCATTTATTATTAGTGGGGTAATAGGTGATAGTGACCGTCTGTCCTTTGGCAGTAGTTTTTGTATGGTGTAGGGATAGCAGGTAGTGATCTTGTACCTTCACCAGGTTTGACCTTGTGATGAAGTTGGGGGAGTTATAGTTAGTAGTGGTGAACTCTTTGGGCCAAAGAAAACCGTAAAAGGCCAAATAATTGGCTGTTTTAATTATACGATTTGTATGAGCTTCGAATGGTGAGGTGTCTAGCAGATTGGATAGTGACTGAAACAAAAGATCGTGAATGGGTAGCCTAGATGGTGAGGGTATAGGGGTGGAGTCTTTAATACCTTTAAGTATGGCTTTAACTTGGTAGGATGACAGAAATCGTTGTCTATTAGGCCAAGTTGTGAGGACGTGATGCTGAATACCTGTGATATACAACTTAATGGTATTGTATGATAGTGTCAGATGAAGGTGGCAAAAAGAAATGAATGCGATGATTGTCTCCATGGAAAATTGGTCAGTGACATTAAAGTCCAGCAATAATTTATTGAAAATATGATATGCTCTGCCATATGCTTTCCTGGTGTTATCGGAAAGACCGAGTTGCGAAAGTTGTTGCCCGTGATAGAGCAGTTCTTTTAGTCCCAAACCATTTCCCGCCACTGAGGTACTGGAGTCGGTGTCAGGGTAGCTGTTGGTAGTGCTGCCCGGAACTCCCGAAACCGAGACCATGATAAGTGATCAGCAGCGATATTGAGAACCCCAGGCACATGAATGCAAGTTAAAAGAAAACCGTGTATTGCAGCTAGCCAAGTGAGAGTCCTCATAAACCACATGATAGACAGGGAAGAGGAACGTCCCTTGTTTACAATATGGCACGTTGCCATGGTGTCCGAGAAGCAACGCACCGTATTCCCAGACTAGCCAGCTCCCCACTTAACAGCTGCTGCCTCAATGGGATAGAGCTCAAATAAGGCTGATGTGTCCTTGAACTTGGGGATTTCAGTAATTTCCCCCGGCCACTTACCCCACATCCATTCATTGCCACAAATAGCTGCAAATCCTGAAGCGGCAGCGGCATCCGTCCAGACTGACACCGACTTATCGGACCATACCGGGATAAAAATACTTTTCCCATTCCAACTTCGCAAGAATTCCTTCCACATATGTAGGTCAGCGGTGGCATGTACGTCTAACGTAATGTGGGAGGCATCAGATTGCAGTAGGGGAAATAGACCAAGCAAATGGGATATGAACGCTCTCCCCTGTGGAATTATTTTCATGGCGAAATTTAGTGAACCCAACAGGGATTGTAATTCCTTCCTATTACATGAGCCACCTGCTAGGTAAAGATCGATGGCTGCCAGTAGTGATGTCGCGAACACGAAATTTTCGGTTCACGAACGGCGATCGCGAACTTCCGCAAATGTTCGCGAACCGGGCTAACCGCCATAGACTTGAAATGGGCAGGCGAATTTTAAAACACACAGGGACTCTTTCTGGCCACAATAGTGATGGAAAAGTTGTTTCAAGGGGACTAACACCAGGACTGTGGCATGCCGGAGGGGGATCCATGGCAAAACTCCCATGGAAAATTACACAGTTGATACAGAGTCTGGTTTTAATCCATAAAGGGCAGAAATCACCTAACATTCCTAAATCACAATGAATATGGATTGACACCTGACATATGACATATTGACACCTTGACATATGGATTGACACCTGTCCTCAGAGCCCCTGATGCACACGGACACAGAGCAGAATAGAGACTGGTCCCCCTACATAGGGTCACTTGGCAGATATGGATTGACACCCGTCCTAAGGATCCCTGATACACACTGACACAGAGCAGAATAGGGAATGTTACCCCAACATCGGGTCACTTGGCAGATATGGATTGACACCTGTCCTAAGGATCCCTGATACACACTGACACAGAGCAGAATAGGGACTGTTACCCCTACATAGGGTCACTTGGCAGATATGGATTGACACCTGACCTCAGAGACCATGATACACACTGACACAGAGCAGAATAGAGTCTGTTCCCCCTACATAGGGTCACTTGGCAGATATGGATTGACACCTGTCCTCAGAGACCATGATACACACTGACACAGAGCAGAATAGAGACTGTTCCCCCTACATCGGGTCACTTGGCAGATATGGATTGACACCTTGTTACAAACTGCTATTTGTAACTGGCCCTTTAAATGCCAAATTGCCCTGCTTCCCTGGGTTGTGGAGAAGCCTATTTGCCAGCCTCCTCCTGCATGACTATGGCCCCTGGGAGATTGTGGAAATGTATGCACTTTTATTTGGTGTGTATGGCCCTTTAAGACTGTCAATGGGCATATTGGGATTTATGGACTCTTTATGTGACTGGTGCTGGCCCTTTAAACACCTTTTTTGGGACATCAGGAAGATTGGGACACTGCCCCTTTAAGGCTGTGTCCCCAGACTTGTTGGGGACACTGCCCCTTTAAGACGGTGTCCCCTGTGTCCCCAGACCTGGTGCAAACCCTTTGTGCCTGTCTGGCTATTTCCCACTTGGTTCAGTAAATGGGGCTTACTGAACCAAGTACCACACAGGCAGACCACCCAGAAGTGGAAGTGTGCAGGCAATTTACCTCCCAGAAGCTGCGGTTAACCGCAGCTTAATTGACAATGCTGGGAGGTCTTTGTTCGTTTGCCGAACACGTGGCGGCGGCCATCTTTGATCATTCGACAAGGTCAGCGGTATGTGTAGCCAAATTCATGGAACTAAAATCGGCTACACATATCCGCGAACACCGCTGAGCTCTACCTTCTCCCCTACTGGTTTTACAGCTGCAGAGACTAAGTCCCATTCGACGATGGGACTTAGTCGTTTTTTCAGCCTGAAATAGACCGACCGCACAGCCCAAATCTATGTAACTGTTTTGGGCAGGAAAATGTGCTTGCGGTCGGTCATAAAGGGACCTCCAGCTAACTTTTTAACCCCTGGATGGATTTGGCTGATTTTTGGTTATGTTTATGTTTTAAGTGTGCTGATTCCAAATATGTAATTATGAAGATGGGATGTGTAGTTTTAAAGTTACAGTGTATGGCTAAAAAATGTATTTTTACTGCCTGTGTTTAATTATGTTAATCTCTTCCCAAACGTCATTTCGTTCAAAGTGGAGAGAATGTTAAAAAAATATATTTTTGTTCGGAGTGTGAGAAATGCTTTTCAGCCGCTTCTAATCTTAAGCATCATTTGAGGAGCCATACAGGAGAGAAACCTTATTTGTGGTGTGTTTAGTATTGTTCTGATCAGTTTAATACCTTCCGCGTCTCCTATCAGTGGACGTGTATATGGCAGCCATTTTAGGAACCGTACACCTGGGACCCGAGCAAGGTCACCTCGTTCAACAGGCTTGCAGCGTATCCTCCAGGAAGAAGAGCCTGAACCCTTACCGGCTGCACGTGTCTTACCTGTACATGGAAAGCTGCTCTGGTTCCTTGATGAGCCAGCTGCCCGTGAGTTAACATGTCCCGTGGAGAAGCACTCTGTCCTGTAAAGCCTCACCAAAAAAAAGGAGTGGTGTGTTTAGTATTGTTCTGATCAGTTTAATACCTTTCGCGTCTCCTATCAGTGGACGTGTATATGGCAGCCATTTTAGGAACCGCACACCTGGGACCCGAGCAAGGTCACCTCGTTCAACAGGCGACAACATTTGTCCCTGGAAAACTGTACAAAAACTGACATTCTGTACAATTTGTATGGATATGGCAGTGATTTCTGTAACAGGGAGATGGAAGAAGATGCTTGGTCGGTCCTCTTACTGCAAATTTGGGGCACTGCGCGGTCAAGCTAATGTGACACCAGATAGGAGTGGTGTGTTTAGTACTATTTGTATCAGTTTAATACCTTCCGCGTCTCCTATCAGTGGACGTGTACACGGCATTGATTTTTGTAACAGGGAGATGGAAGAAGAGGCTTGGTCGGTCCTCTTACTGCAAATTTGGGGCACTGCGCCGTCAAGCTAATGTGACACCAGATAGGAGTGGTGTGTTTAGTACTATTTTTATCAGTTTAATACCTTCCGCGTCTCCTATCAGTGGACGTGTACACGGCATTGATTTTTGTAACAGGAGATGGAAGAAGAGGCTTGGTCGGTCCTCTTACTGCAAATTTGGGGCACTGCGCGGTCAAGCTAATGTGACACCAGATAGGAGTGGTGTGTTTAGTACTATTTTTATCAGTTTAATACCTTCCGCGTCTCCCATCAGTGGACGTGTACACGGCATTGATTTTTGTAACAGGGAGATGGAAGAAGAGGCTTGGTTGGTCCTCCTAACTGGAGACTGTGTTGCTGTACGGGTGGCAGGTGGAGCCATTTATAAAGTACCCACTGCTTTGCAGACCAGGTATCAGTGGTCAGATGGACCCTTACCCCAACACTGTGTGCCAGACATGCCATTACTTCCTTTTGCACAGTCGAGTACAGGTTTGGGATTGCCTTTTGCGCAAAGAAATTTTGGCCGGGTACCTTCCACTGCGGTGTCCCAATAGCTACAAATTTTTGGAATGCCTCAGACTCCACCAGATTGTATGGTAAAAGCTGGCGGGCTAATAGTTCAGACAAGCCAGGTGTCAGACGCCGGGCAAGGGGGTGACTTTCTGACGCTTGCAGACAACTAACTGCTATTCAATCTATAACAGTGAAAAAAGTTTTTTGCTTTTAAATGCAAGCTATTGTGACACCAGATATGAGTGAGTGGTGGCACTGACTGGGCAAATGGGCACCGTATCCACTGTGAGCCTGACACACCCGCTTTAAGGACACTGACTGCTATTCAATCAATAACAGTGAAAAAAGTTTTTTGTTTTTAAATGCAAGCTATTGTGACACCAGATATGAGTGAGTGGTGGCACTGACTGGGCAAATGGGCACAGTATCCACTGTGAGCATGACACAGAAGCTGGCAGCAGTGGCAGACAACTGACTGCTATTCAATCTATAACAGTGAAAAAAGTTTTTTATTTTTAAATGCAAGCTATTGTGACACCAGTGAGTGGTGGCACTGGGCACCATATCCACTGTGAGCTTAACACACCCGCTTTAAGGACACTGACTGCTATTCAATCAATAACAGTGAAAAAAGTTTTTTGTTTTTAAATGCAAGCTATTGTGACACCAGTGAGTGGTGGCACTGGGCACCATATCCACTGTGAGCTTAACACACCCGCTTTAAGGACACTGACTGCTATTCAATCAATAACAGTGAAAAAAGTTTTTTGTTTTTAAATGCAAGCTATTGTGACACCAGATATGAGTGAGTGGTGGCACTGACTGGGCAAATGGGCACAGTATCCACTGTGAGCCTGACACAGAAGCTGGCAGCAGTGGCAGACAACTAACTGCAATTACATTACACAGGAAAAAAAAAAAGCATACCCTAACCCTAACCTAGCTATGCATTTCCCTATCTAATCAATAGCAGCTACACTTTCCCTCCTCTCACTAAGCATGCAGCTTGAGAATGAATGTAAAATGGATGCCTTCCAGTAGGTGGGAGGGTCTGCTAGGGAGGGTGTGCTGCTAATTGGCTGGAATGTGTCTGCTGACTGTGAGGTACAGGGTCAAAGTTTACTCAATGATGACGAATAGGGGGCGGATCGAACCGCGCATGCGCTCCCCGTCCGCGGCGGACGGGAACACGCTATGTTCGCCAGGAACTGTTCGCCGGTGAACCGTTTGGTGCATCACTAGCTGCCAGAATGCGATCAATCTTCTCCCCGGGGAGGCTAGCCTGCATATGTACAGAGTCCAGCACCACCCCCAAGAAGTTGTTGATCGTATCTGGACCTTCAGTCTTTGTTGGCGAAACAGGTACCCCTAGTTGTGTGAACAGTCGTGTTATGGACAGGAGGCTACTAGGAGGTACCAGGTTCCTTTCTATGGTCAGGAAATCGTCCAGGTAATGGATCACGGTTGGGCATTTACAGATGTTAAGCAGCATCCAGCACAACGTCTCAGCAAATATATAAAAAATCCTGGGGCTGCTCTTAGAACCAAACGTGAGGCGCGTAAAAATATAATATGAACCTTGCCACTTAACACCATGTAAATGCCACAGGGAAGGGTGGATAGGGAGTAACTTAAAAGCGTTTTCAATATCCGTTTTACTGAGCCATGCCCCTACCCCGGCCGAGAGGATGGCAGTGATGGCATTATCTATGGTCGCATATTGGAGGGAAAATTCTTCTGATGGAATAAGAGAATTGAGACTTGGGGTAGGTGATGCATGGGGAGCAGATAGGTCGAGAATTAACCTTTGCTTATTGGAAGATTTATTAGTAACCAGTCCTATGGGGTTAGTTCTCCAGACCGCGAAAGGTGGGGAGATGAAAGGGCCTATTATGAAACCTTGGTCAACTTCCTTCTGGAGGAGTAGGTTAATAGTGTCGGGAGCTGCTTGGGCTGTCTGCAAGTTTTTACATTCCAAGATTCCCGTAGGCATGTGAATAATACCCGTGTGAAACCCCAAAGTAAATCCTGCCACCAAAAACTTAACGAGATGTCGAGATGGGTGCTCACACAAAAGCTCTTCCAGTAGGGAGACATTAAGAGACGATAAGTACTGCTTAGGATATAATTTATTGGGGCACATTACTTTGGAGTGAGCCCTGAAACATTGGGAGCAGACACGTAGTAGTCTGCAGGCACTGTATCCGCAAGTGCCAGTGTTAAAATTATCACAGACTTGCGATTTTCTCAAAAACACTATATCACGGCCTAGTTTGTCTTTCAGCACCCTGCCTGTTCTCCCAGTGGGCATCACGTTAGTAGGAGGAAAAACAGCATTCACCTCCGGAGAGTTAGGGCACAGATTAGCCGTTTGGGAGTTGTATGAGCAAATGGCACAAGCTGGGGTTTTGAAGCCCGCAAAGTGCCGTCAAAAAAGCTCTGTATCAAGCACACCCCAATCAGTTTGATAATTGAACTGAGAAAGAGCAGCCGACGCGTTTGCCGGAAAGGCACGGTGGTAGTCATAAATGCCGTACCACCGTACTTGTGCCCCAAATCCACCAGCTTGTGGAGATAAAGGTCCAATTCTTCTCTCCTATCCGGATATACAGAGCAAATCACATCTCTGTATATCCCGAAAGCCAACACAAATTCGGGAATAGATAGTTTTCGATTCAACCTAGGGTCCCTAGATTTTAACACAACCGACACATCCCCATATGCATAGGTTTTATTCTCAAGGACATCTTGCGAGGCTATAAGAAGTGATACCAGATTGATATCCTTCCCTTCCAAGATGTCCTTCTTAGTGTTTGCAGGCACCATATGTGCCGGATTAATAATATGTGGGTTTTTTAGACCGGTTGGTATATTACCCGGTAGGGGGTCCAGGCGCACCGTAGCAACCGGAGTCCGTAATGCAGAAGATGACCGTTGCTGTCTATCTGCATCCATCTTGTCGAGTTTATCAGTAATACAACCCAAAGAGGTCAGGACTGAGGACAAAACAGTATGAAGATCAGAAGACTGGCTGCCACTGGACCCTTCCCCCGCCCCTGAGTTATCAGTCTGTGTATTCATCAGTCTGTATAATTCTGCTTTCCTAGCAGTAGCTGGGAAAGGAATGTTCATCTTTCGTAGTTCAGCAGTGATCCGAGGAATGGTCCATGCCCTGAGTGATGCAGGGCTCGCGTTGTCGTCACCCCGGGATGGAGTGACCGATCTAGCCGGTGTGCTGGGGATTGACAAATCTTCCCCGCCTTCGGGTATTTGTGACATGCAACAACATAAAATAATATGTTACCTGGGGTCCTACCCAACTGGCTAATGTAACTAATGCCGAGCGGCGAAGGTATTACTTAGTACGTGACCAGTGAGGCCCTACTAGTTGCCAAGCGGCTTTGAGAGGCACTATCTATGATTTGGCTCGTGTGGGGTACGTGGCCATTGGCATTATGGCGGGGTGATGGCCTCTCCGTGAATTGTAAAAGCATAAGACAGAATGGGAGTGACAAGTGAGGCCCTCTCTATGCAACCAAGCGAGGCGGCTAGCTATGAATTGGCCCTAGGGGATGCTGTACCTCCGAATTGAGGATGGGTGTTGGACTTGCGGGACCACTAACGAAAGGTGTAGAAGGACAGAAAAACATACCTAGAGGCTCCTATTGTGTATGCCAGTATCTGTACTGTTACCCCAAAAAGGGTAGGTAGGGAGGGAGAAATAATCGAGAAAACATGACGTACCTGATGAGCAAATTGCAAGATAGTATGATAAGATTATACAGGCAATCTGTAGCAACCTACAAGAGTAATTTTGAGTTTGTAAGGGGTTAAAAATATGAACCCCTCAATCCCCTGCTATCCCGATACCTACCAGTAATTATTCCGACAGTAGGGGACAGGAACCAAATACGCAAAAAGAGCAAGGATGCCTATACCTAGTAATACAGAAAACACATATAAGGACCCATGTCTTGCGTGACCAATAAGGTATAATTAATCGTGATTACTGACCTATGTTAATTGACAACGTTGGTAGAGTAGCAGCCCACTGTGGAATTGCTGCTGAATACTAAAAACATAAGAGGTCCATAATCATCATAAACGGCTAAGCATTGCTCGTGCTAATATGTCTTTAATATATATTTGATAGTAATACTAAGGTATATCGTAGGCCAAAGTATTATAATCTCACCATTCTTCTGATGGCTGACTTGATTCAAGACCTATATCTTAACAAGCAAAATGTGTCACCACTATAGCTACCAAAATCCTCCGTAACATGTAATTGTACCAGCTGTGTTGTCATAATATATGTTTACAAATTCTGTAATTATACCAAAATAAAATGCAATTAATACCATATGTCATAACCCTAATGACCACCATGGGTCGTGGAACCAGAACAGGAGGGAGAATCTATAATGATAACCAGCCACCAGAGGTTGCCCTAGTGCCTATCACAATTTTTTTTACTTTTTTTTTTTTAACATCTAATATTGAAAGAAGAGAGAGAAAAAAAAAACGGCCCTAAGATGACCAGAATATGACACGAATTGCCCCAAACGAATAAACATTTATGCATAGCTATAAACCGTATATGAGCCGTAACCGAATGCCGGTATTCGCGTAATTACGTACCGAACTACTACCTTGCTTGTGAACGTCGTACTAAGATGATGTAGACCGGCCACGCCGGAAATTGCGATGGCCGTATAACTTGAAAATGAAAACCCCGCGACTGCCTAGCTTTTTAGAAAAGAATCCAGGCAGACGAACCCGGAGGAAACAGGACCCTGGAAGCTTACCACAGAGATACAAGTAAGCAGAGTGGTGTGAGGACCGACCGGAAGTGACGATCTCTCTCCAAGCAACTCGCCAGACCTAACAGGTAATGAGGGAAGGGCTGGTGCTCCTTAAGAAGGGAAACCAAGCCCCTCCCACAACTTCAAGCCACACCTTCCATACATACTTTTAACATTTCTCATGATATGACTTTTCCTAAGATATTTATTTTTTTATAAAATAGTTTACCAGGAAGGATACATTGAGATTGCTCTTGTTTTCAAGTATGTCCTGGGTCCACAAAATATTGCATTAATACAATTGGGTACAATAAATACAAAAACAATATTAATACACAATATGTACAAAATTTAACATAGAACAGGTAAAAAAATATATAATCAATCATGACAGGTGCATTCTGTTTTTAGATATGTAGAGAGGGATCTTTTAAAGTATTTTAGGCCTGGGGGATATTTGAAAGTGTGCGGAGGTCATTCCATTATTGCGGTGCTCTGTAGGAAAAGGAGGATCGAGCCACTTTCTTTTTGTATTGAGGTAGACTAAATAAAGTGTACTGGATAGGAGGTTATAATAGGTGGGAACAGCCAGAGAGAGCATTCTGCTCAGGTAGGGTGGGAGCTTCACAGAAAAGCTCTTAAACACAAGGCTGGAAAGATGAAGGGTGTGTCTGGATTCCGGCGACAGCCAGTTTAGTTATTTTAACATGTCACAATGGTGTATCATGTAATCACATTGTAGCACAAAGCGGCAGAACGAGTCATACAATGTATTGAGTTTATTAAGGTCGGTTTGCGGTGCAGGTGCATATACTACATCCCCATAATCAATGATTGGCATCAGCATTTGCTGTACAATCTTTTCCTTTACTGTAGGGCTTAGGCAGGATTTGTTTCTGTACAGGGCACCTAATTTTGGATAAAGTTTAGATGCAAGTTTTTCTATGTGGAGGCCAAAAGATAAATTGGGGTCTAACAATATACCCAGGTATTTGAAAAAGTGGACTGCGGTCAGTGTGCTATCTGATTTTGTTTTGATGCATAGATGGGAATTTTGTAATTGAAATGTTTTTTCACAGAAATATTGAGCCTTGGCCAATTTTGTTTGTTTTGTGCATATATTTTGCCATTGTCTATATGCACAGTGATTGTTCATAGACCCAGTACGCTTGAACTTTGAGCACAATGAATCCCGAAACTAGTACATTTGAATGAGGTCAGCTGTAATCCAATTCATATGTACC
>OW240922.1:85175287-85226485 GCA_933207985.1 Pelobates cultripes
GGTTGAAGTGATGCTGAGGGTGGTGGGGGGTAGTGAGGCTGAGGGTGTGGGGGCTAGTGAGGCTGAGGGTGTGGGTGGTAGTGAGGCTGAGGGTGGTTGGGGGTGGTGATGCTGAGGGTGGTTGGGGTAGTGATGCTGAGGGTGGTGGGGGGGGTAGTGAGACTGAGGGTGTGGGGGGTAGTGAGGCTGAGGGTGGTGGAGGCAGTGAGGCTGAGTGTGGTGGGGGGTAGTGAGGCCGAGCATGGGGATAGTGAGGCTGGGGGGTGGTGGTGCTGGGGTAGTGATGCCGTGGTTCGGGAGTGGATGTGCTGAGGGTGGCGGGGGTAGTGAGGCTGAGGGTGGTGGGGGTGTAATGAGGCTGAGGGTGTGGGGTAGTGAGGCTGAGGGTGGTGTGAGGGGTAGTGAGGCTGGGGGTGGTGAGGCTGAGGGTGGTGTGGGGGGTAGTGAGGCTGGGGGTGGTGTGGGGGGTAGTGAGGCTGAGTGTGTGGGGTTAGTGAGGTCAGAGAGATCAGATGAGTCCTTCAGGACTGTAGTGGACACTGAATACACTAGCCTAGCTATCAATTACCCTATCAAATCAGCAGCAGCTACACTGTCCCTCCTCTCACTAAGAATGCAGCTTCACAATAAATGTAAAATGGATGCTGTCCAGGAGGTGGGAAGGTCTGGGAGGGAGGGTCTGCTGCTGATTGGCTGGAATGTGCCTGCTGACTGTGAGGTACAGGGTCAAAGTTTACTCAATGATGACGAATAGGGGACGGACCGAACAGCGCATATGTTCGCCGTCCGCGGCAAACGCGAACAAGCGATGTTCGCCAGGAACTATTCGCCGGCGAACCTGTCCGGGACATCACTAGTAAAAAACAAAACCTATGTAAAAATGAGAAAATTTATGAATTACAATATATGATTCACGATATGTGAAAATACAAAAAAAAAAGTGTTTTTAAATTAAAAAAAGCCCAACATTGAAATACTAAATGGTGAAATGGAATTAAAAATTGAGAGGTCTAGAGCCCCAGGAAGAAAAACATTAGGGCATGGAGGTGGAGACTTTGCTGGATTTGAGCATTGAAACACCCCTGCATTGAAACACCAACACTTCATTCAAATACACCCTGGCATTCAAACACAAACACTACATGCAAACACAGCCATGTATTCAAATGTGATTACAGCAAACACACCCATGCATTCAAAAGCATGGCTGCATTTACCAATGCTGCACACAGGAACACTCTTGCATTCAAACACCAACACTACTAACACATATTTCACTGCATTTAAATTGCTGTAATAAATAAATAAATTACATTAATGACTTTATGTGAAGTTGCTATTTCATTCTGTTGTTTTTTTCTTCTTATTTGCACAAGTCGTATGAATGAATTGGATGCAATTAGCCCTCAATACCTATTTCAGTGGACAATTTGGCCCTCCAGAACAAATGAGCTTGACACCCCAGCTCTCTGAATTGTTTTGTTGTATGCAGTGTTAGTGCACTCTAGAGATTGTTTTGTCATATGCCGTGTCAGTACAATCAAGGCATTGTTTTTCTGTATGCCGTGTTAGTACATGCATTGTTTTGTTGTATTTAGCGTCAGTGTACTCTAGGAATTGTTTTGCCATATGCAGTGTCAGTACACTATTTTTTTCCTGTAGAAGAAGGAAGAATTTAAGTTCAAAGCATAGAACAAAACTACGACTAGAGTGCACTACCACCACATACAAAGAAAAAAACAATGACTAGAGTGGACTGACACCACACATGACAATACAATGTCCAGTGTGTACTGATTCTGGTTACAACAAAACAATTATGAAAAGATGATATTGTGCTTGGACTAAAAGATGTGATGCGTCAAATGGATGAGATAGATGCGATGAGTCAGATGGATGCCACTAGAAATATTCTGGACTTGAACCCTTCACGATCACACAAGATTCACATAATATATTAACCTGTGGGGACAATGCAATATAAATGTGCCTATAAAGACTTATTGTAGTGCTTTGCAGCTGTGTAGGCCTGTAGGACATTTATTTATTTTAATAGTTTAATAATAAAATTAATATATAGATTTCCTAATAGGTGTAGCTGTGAATTTGAGCAAGCCATGACCTCGTACTAATTTTCATGTTTACTCTAATCAGAATATTTGCATTATTTGTTTGTGAATTTTTTTCCAGTAGAGAATATGTTAATACATTTTATCAAACATTCATTCAGTAACTTGTGCTTAAGTTTAATTAGTCTGTGTCTGTTGGCTTATGGGATTTTAGGTAGGCACTGAAGCAATACTTCCCTTGACTATAATTAGCTGATCAAAAGTACATAACAATGATGAGATCGATGTAAATGTTCAGAGACCTAATTAATATTGTGAAATCTCTGTGGATTATTTAACAAAAACGGTCTGCACTTTGTAAAAGTTTGTATCTTCTTAATTTCTTTTAATTTTCTGTTAACTGAATATGTTCAGGTTACTGATAACATGAATCCTTCTATGATTAATAAAATTTGATTTGAATGTGACATGATGATAATATGTAATAATATTATAGCATATGTATTTAAAAATATATCATATATATTGCATACATTTTACATTAAAAATGCTGCTCTTATTAGTAGTATTACAAGATGATGTGAGGGTATTAATTGAGAGAACTCTCAAGGTACAACAATAAAACTTAAAGGGTTTCTCCAACCAAAAAACAGTGTTTTCATGAATTACTGTTTTTAGTTATAGCATCCATTTTTATACAGTTCTGCAACTTCACCCGGAATGTCCCCATGCCATTTGATTGCTGCTGGGCTTTGCCGGTTGCCTTGCAAAGGTTTACAGATGGGGAATAGCTGTTCTTATCAGTTGCTTCTCAGTAGAGTTAGGCATCAAGATAATTTTATTACAGTGGCTCACACAAGATTTTAGAAATGAGCAGAATTTTTTATTTTTTTTTGAAAATGTAAACATAAAAATGAATACCACAAAAGATAAAAAATTGTTCAACAAATGACAACTCAATAACGTTCAAAATATATCTCTTAATGGATTTAATAAAGCCATTTTGAAACACTAATATAAAATATGTGAGAGAACCCATGGTGTCCACATTTGCAAATAATATGAGTGTGCAGTGATTAAAGAAACGAGTTACTGAAATGCCCCAAACCCCACAATAGACCTATCTTCAAATTGCCATTTAAAAAAAAAAAAACTGCACTGGGATTGTTATAAATTCAACAATGCATTTTCCCACAACTATGCAAAGGTGGTCATTTTGTACTCAGCAGTTATAGCTCAGCACATGTTAAGGATTTTTATTACAGTAGCACAAATCCGTTTTACAAAATAAAATGCTAAATTTCAAGTTTCAATGTAAAAAAATGCAGAAATAAAACAATGTCCCATAATTTTGAAATACATTGGTGCTAAAATGGCTCTATATCATACCAAAATGTATCATATGACATACCCTGGGGTGTATACTTTCACAAATGGTATGCAATGACCCAAAATGCAAATTGTCCCATCAAAATTCTAAATGTAAAACTCTCTTATGTCTCTTATAAACACTGTAACTTCACAAGCTAGAGCCAGGGGCATGCATTGAGAGTATTGTTTTATTCAGAAGAATTTGTTGAGCATTATTTGGGGGTTTGGTCATAAGGTCATAGCGTAAAAATATAACATTTGCAAAATACTAAGGAAAAATGTAAAAAATAATAAAAAATAAATAAAAAAAAAATAAAAAAAAAATATATATATATATATATACACATACCATATGAGATACCCTCAAGTGTCTACTTTCTCAAAAGGAGGGTTAATTTGAACAGTCAAACTGCATTAATGCCCCAAAATTAGATATCAAATCCATCTATCAAAGTTCTAACTGTAAAAACTGAAATGGTCAATTATCTTACATAGCTCTGTATCTTCACAGGACAGTGACAAGGTGTACATTGGTGAAATTGTACTCAGAAGATGGGTATGGGTGTAGCACACTTTAGGGCTGTGAAATATACATTAGAAAAATCTTTTAATATACATGTATGTTAAAAATCTGAAAAAACATTAGTAGCAGAGATTAGAAGTTAAATGACAATAAAAAGTGTCAAAATAACCTTAGATAAAGTGGCCTATGGTATCTTATTTATCTTCTTTTTTTTCTCTGATGGCTATTAAACTTACAAGACAAACATATACACATTGTTTCACATTGAAATTGAATTTTGACATTGGATTTTACTCCTTGTATTTTGTGACCTGTAGCTACAAAAATTAAACTTAAATTCTAGACATATTATGTAATCTGCAAATCAGAACAAATAAATTAATTTATTTTTAATTTCCTTTTAAAGCTACTCTATATATACAGTATTATCATGTAAAATGTTCTTTTTTGTATTGTATTGTTTTTTGTTTTTGTTTTTTGTATTTTAAAATACATATACATATATTTGTGGTCACGGCATAAAGCCGTAGCATTAGTAACATAAGACAAACAGGGAATGGAAATGTCAGTTGCGGTGTGCTGGAACTGACGAGGTAGTAGGCCTGAAATAAAAGAGGGCAAAAAAGATATAAACCAGTTTATTCATCCTACAAATACATCATAGCATATCACATATTCATGGTCTTGAATGCTAGGTGCACCTCTTGTATTGGCTGAGGGATGTATCTTGTGTAAGCCGTGGATTTCCACCGGCCTAAAATTTTAATAATGTGAGCCGGGATATTCTTTTTATAAGCTGTAGTGGCGGCTCCTATTCTAAATGAGTGACCAGAGTAATTTGCTGGGTTTAAACGTAAACGGACCAACAACATTCTAACATACACCATGAATTTACTCGTAGTAAGATTCTTACTGTGTAATGTAAGGAGTGGTTGTGTTGGAGCTATTGTACAAGAGGAAAGATATTTGTCGAAAACTTCCACCGGACACCATTTATTATTAGTGGGGTAATAGGTGATAGTGACCGTCTGTCCTTTGGCAGTAGTTTTTGTATAGTGTAGGGATAGCAGGTACTGATCTTGTACCTTCACCAGGTTTGACCTTGTGATGAAGTTGGGGGAGTTATAGTTAGTAGTGGTGAACTCTTTGGGCCAAAGAAAACCGTAAAAGGCCAAATAGATGGCTGTTTTAATTATGCGATTTGTATGAGCTTCGAATGGTGAGGTGTCTAGCAGATTGGATAGTGACTGAAACAAAAGATCGTGAATGGGTAGTCTGGATGGTGAGGGTATAGGGGTGAAGTCTTTAATACCTTTAAGTATGGCTTTAACTTGGTAGGATGACAGAAATTGTTGTCTATTAGGCCAAGTTGTGAGGACGTGATGTTGAATACCTGTGATATACAACTTAATGGTATTGTATGATAGTGTCAGATGAAGGTGGCAAAAAGAAATGAATGCGATGATTGTCTCCATGGAAAATTGGTCAGTGACATTAAAGTCCAGCAATAATTTATTGAAAATATGATATGCTCTGCCATATGCTTTCCTGGTGTTATCGGAAAGACCGAGTTGCGAAAGTTGTTGCCCGTGATAGAGCAGTTCTTTTAGTCCCAAACCATTTCCTGCCACTGAGGTACTGGAGTCGGTGTCAGGGTAGCTGTTGGTAGTGCTGCCCGGAACTCCTGAAACCGAGACCATGATAAGTGATCAGCAGCGATATAGAGAACCCCAGGCACATGAATGCAAGTTAAAAGAAAACTGTGTATTGCAGCTAGCCAAGTGAGAGTCCTCATAAACCGCATGATGGACAGGGAAGAGGAACGTTCCTTGTTTACAATATGGCACGTTGCCATGTTGTCCGAGAAGCAACGCACCGTATTCCCAGACTAGCCAGCTCCCCACTTAACTGCTGCTGCCACAATGGGATAGAGCTCAAATAAGGCTGATGTGTCCTTGAACTTGGGGATTTCAGTAATTTCCCCCGGCCACTTACCCCACATCCATTCATTGCCACAAATAGCTGCAAATCCTGAAGCTGCAGCGGCATCCGTCCAGACTGACACCGACTTATCTGACCATACCGGGATAAAAATACTTTTCTCATTCCAACTTAGCAAGAATTCCTTCCACATATGCAGGTCAGTGGTGGCATGTACGTCTAACGTAATGTGGGAGGCATCAGATTGCAATAGGGGAAATAGACTAAGCAAATGGGATATGAACGCTCTCCCCTGTGGAATTATTTTCATGGTGAAATTTAGTGAACCCAACAGGGATTGTAATTCCTTCCTATTACATGAGCTACCTGCTAGGTAAAGATCGATGGCTGCCAGGATGCGATCAATCTTCTCCCCGGGGAGGCTAGCCTGCATATGTAAAGAGTCCAGCACCACCCCCAAGAAGTTGATGATCGTATCTGGACCTTCAGTCTTTGTTGGCGAAACAGGTACCCCTAGTTGTGTGAACAGTCATGTTATGGACAGGAGGCTACTAGGAGGTACCAGGTTCCTTTCTATGGTCAGGAAATCATCCAGGTAATGGATCACGGTTGGGCATTTACAGATGTTAAGCATCATCCAGCACAATGTCTCAGCAAATATATCAAAAATCCTGGGGCTGCTCTTAGAACCAAATGTGAGGCGGGTAAAAAAATAATATGAACCTTGCCACTTAACACCATGTAAATGCCACAGGGAAGGGTGGATAGGGAGTAACTTAAAAGCGTTTACAATATCCGTTTTACTCAGCCATGCCCCTACCCCGGCCGAGAGGATGGCAGTGACGGCATTATCTATGGTCGCATATTGGAGGGAAAATTCTTCTAATGGAATAAGAGAATTGAGACTTGGGGTAGGTGATGCATGGGGAGCAGATAGGTCAAGAATTAACCTTTGCTTATTGGAAGATTTATTAGTGACCAGTCCTATGGGGTTAGTTCTCCAGACCGCGAAAGGCGGGGAGACGAAAGGGCCTATTATGAAACCTTGGTCAACTTCCTTCTGGAGGAGTAGTTTAATAGTGTCGGGAGCTGCTTGGGCTGTCTGCAAGTTTTTACATTCCAAGATTCCCGTAGGCATGTGAATAATACCCGTGTGAAACCCCAAAGTAAATCCTGCCACCAAAAACTTAACGAGATGTCGAGATGGGTGCTCACACAAAAGCTCTTCCAGTAGGGAGACATTAAGAGACGATAAGTACTGCTTAGGATATAATTTATTGGGGCACATTACTTTGGAGTGAGCCCTGAAACATTGGGAGCAGACATGTAGTAGTCTGCAGGCACTGTATCCGCAAGTGCCAGTGTTAAAATTATTACAGACTTGCGATTTTCCCAAAAACACTATATCACGGCCTAGTTTGTCTTTCAGCACCCTGCCTGTTCTCCCAGTGGGTATCACGTTAGTAGGAGGAAAAACAGCATTCACCTCCGGTGAGTTAGGGCACAGATTAGCCGTTTGGGAGTTGTACGAGCAAATGGCACAAGCTGGGGTTTTGAGGCCCGCAAAGGGCCGTCAAAAAAGCTCTGTATCAAGCACACCCCAATCAGTTTGATAATTGAACTGCGGAAAAGGCACGGTGGTAGTCGTAAAAGGCCGTACCACCGTACTTGTGCCCCAAATCCACCAGCTTGTGGAGATAAAGGTCCAATTCTTCTCTCCTATCTGGATATACAGAGCAAATCACATCTCTGTATATCCCGAAAGCCAACACAAATTCAGGAATAGATAGTTTTTGATTCAACCTAGGGTCCCTAGATTTTAACACAACCGACACATCCCCATATGCATAGGTTTTATTCTCAAGGACATCTTGCAAGGCTATAAGAAGTGATATCAGATTGATATCCTTCCCTTCCAAGATGTCCTTCTTAGTGTTTGCAGGCACCATATGTGCCGGATTAATAATATGTGGGTTTTTTAGACCGGTTGGTAGGTCCAGGTGCACCGTAGCGACCGGAGTCCCTAATGCAGAAGATGACCGTTGCTGGCTATCTGCATCCATCTTGTCAAGTTTATCAGTAATACGACCCAAAGAGGTCAGGACTGAGGACAAAACAGTATGCAGATCAGAAGACTGGCTGCCACTGGACCCTTCCCCCACCCCTAAGTTATCAGTATGTGTATTCATCAGTCTGTATAATTCTGCTTTCCTAGCAGTAGCTGGGAAAGGAATGTTCATCTTTCGTAGTTCGGCAGTGATCCGAGGAATGGTCCATGCCCTGAGTGATGCAGGGCTCGCGTTGTCATCACCCTGGGATGGAGTGACCGATCTAGCCGGTGTGCTGGGGATTGACAAATCTTCCCCGCCTTCGGTATTTGTGACATGCTACAACATAAAATAATATGTTACCTGGGGTCCTACCCAACTGGCTGGTGTAACTAATGCCAAGCGGCAAAAGTATTACTTAGTACGTGACCAGTGAGGCCCTACTAGTTGCCAAGCGGCTTTGAAAGGCACTATCTATGATTTGGCTCGTATGGGGTACGTGGCCATTGGCATTATGGTGGGGTGATGGCCTCTCCGTGAATTGTAAAAGCATAAGACAGAATGGGAGTGACACGTGAGGCCCTCTCTATGCAACCAAGCGAGGTGGCTAGCTATGAATTGGCCCATGGGGATGCCGTACCTCCGAATTGAGGATGGGTGTTGGCCTCGCGGGACCACTAACGAAAGGTGTAGAAGGACAGAAAAACATACCTAGAGGCTCCTATTGTGTATGCCAGTATCTGTACTGTAACCCCAAAAAGGGTAGGTAGGGAGGGAGAAATAATCAAGAAAACATGACGTACCTGATGAGCAAATTGCAAGATAGTATGATAAGATGATACAGGCAATCTGTAGCAACCTACGAGAGTAATTTTGAGTTTGTAAGGGGTTAAAAATATGTACGCCTCAATCCCCTGCTATCCCGATACCTACCAGTAATTATTCCGACAGTAGGGGACAGGATAAGATGATACAGGCAAAACCCATGTCTTGCGTGACCAATAAGGTATAATTAATTGTGATTACTGACCTATGTTAATTGACAAAGTTGGTAGAGTAGCAGCCCACTGTGGAATTGCTGTTGAATACTAAAAACATAAGAAGTCCATAATCATCATAAACGGCTAAGCATTGCTCGTGCTAATATGTCTTTAATGTATATTTGATAGTAATACTAAGGTATATTGTAGGCCAAAGTATTATAATTTCACCATTCTTCTGATGGCTGACTTGATTCAAGACCTATATCTTAACAAGCAAAATGTGTCACCACTATAGCTACCAAAATCCTCCGTAACATGTAATTGTACCAGCTGTGTTGTCATAATATATGTTTACAAATTCTGTAATTATACCAAAATAAAATGCAATTAATACCATATGTCATAACACTAATGACCACCATGGGTCGTGGAACCAGAACAGGAGAGAGAATCTATAATGATAACCAGCCACCAGAGGTTGCCCTAGTGCCTATCACAATTTTTTTTACATTTTTTTTTTATAACATCTAATATTGAAAGAAGAGAGAAAAAAAAAAAAACGTTTCGGCAAACGAACGGCCCTAAGATGACCAGAATATGTCACGAATTGCCCCACATGAATAAACATTTATGCATAGCTATAAACCATATATGAGCCTTAACCGAATGCCGGAATTTGCGTAATTACGTACCGAACTACTACCTTGCTTGTGAACGTCGTACTAAGATGATGTAGACCGGCCGTGCCGGAAATTGCGACGGCCGTATAACTTGAAAATGAAAACCCCCGCGACCACCTAGCTTTTTAGAAAAGAATCCAGCCAGACGAACCCGGAGGAAAAAGGACCCTGGAAGCTGACCACTGAGATACAAGTAAGCAGAGTGGTGTGAGGACCGACCGGAAGTGACGATCTCTCTCCAAGCAACTCGCCAGACCTAACAGGTAATGAGGGAAGGGCTGGTGCTCCTTAAGAAGGGAAACCAAGCCCCTCCCACAACTTCAAGCAACGCCTTCCATACATACTTTTAACATTTCTCATGATATGACTTTTCCTAAGATATTTATTTTTTTATAAAATAGTTTACCAGGAAGGATACATTGAGATTGCTCTTGTTTTCAAGTATGTCCTGGGTCCACAAAATATTGCATTAATACAATTGGGTACAATAAATACAAAACCAATATTAATACACAATATGTACAAAATTTAACATAGAACAGGTAAAAAAATATATAATCAATGATGACAGGTGCATTCTGTTTTGAGATATGTAGAGAGGGATCTTTTAAAGTATTTTAGGCCTGGGGGATATTTGAAAGTGTGTGGAGGTCATTCCATTATTGCGGTGCTCTGTAGGAAAAGGAGGATCGAGCCACTTTCTTTTTGTATTGAGGTAGACTAAATAAAGTGTACTGGATAGGAGGTTATAATAGGTGGGAACAGCCAGGGAGAGCATTCTGCTCAGGTTGGGTGGGAGCTTCACAGAAAAGCTCTTAAACACAAGGCTGGAAAGATGAAGGGTGTGTCTGGATTCCGGCGACAGCCAGTTTAGTTATTTTAACATGTCACAATGGTGGGTCATGTAATCACATTGTAGCACAAAGCGGCAGAACGAGTCATACAATGTATTGAGTTTATTAAGGTCGGTTTGCGGTGCAGGTGCATATACTACATCCCCATAATCAATGATTGGCATCAGCATTTGCTGTACAATCTTTTCCTTTACTGTAGGGCTTAGGCAGGATTTGTTTCTGTACAGGGGACCTAATTTTGGATAAAGTTTAGATGCAAGTTTTTCTATGTGGAGGCCAAAAGATAAATTGGGGTCTAACAATATACCCAGGTATTTGAAAGAGTGGACTGCGGTCAGTGTGCTATCTGATTTTGTTTTGATGCATAGATGGGAATTTTGTAATTGAAATGTTTTTTCACAGAAATATGAATGAATCCTGAAACTAGTACATTTGAATGAGGTCAGCTGTAATCCAATTCATATGTGCCCCTTTTACTCTTAGCTTAGGCAGCAGGGCATGCAAATTCCAAACTTGTAGGAGTTCAGACTGGAATTAGGTTTAAACTGTGCCATGGGACTGTTCCTAAGATAAGAGTAAAAGGGGCACAAATGTACTAGTTTCGGGATTCATTCCATGATGGGAGTTTCTTGATGTCAGATTCAAGATAACATTTCTTGAAGGACCTGGTGATTTTAACCTTGGGAAAGTATGTAGTAGCTTTTATTTTGTGTATTCCGTACCCTAAGCAGTGGTCACTGAAACTGTAAGGGAGAACACCTGCCTCCTGGATTCTATCAGGAGAAGCGGAGAGAATCCAATCGAGCAGGGTATGCTTAAGGCTTTTAATGTTTATGCGAGTTAGGGAGGAGATTAATTGCATTAGCTGTTAAGTCTTAACAGCGAGCAAGAACTATTATTTTTAGGATTCAGCCAATCAATATTAAAATCTCCAAAGACCAACAGTTCACTTTTTGGGTTTTGAGCTATGGTTTCACTAAGGAGATTGGGTATGTTAGAAAGGGAATGCACTGGGGAACTAGGTGGTAGATTCCTGCAACAACAATGATTTATTTACTGTATGGGATCTCAATTGTGCCAGAAGGAAATAAAAGGTGGCAGGAGAGCTAAAGTTTTGTATGGGGGTGAACTTTATGGAATTGTCAAAATAAATTACAATGCCACCTCCTCTTTTTGCTCTGTCAATCGTATGGCATGAATACCCATGTAATGCAATGGCAGAGTCAGGTATTTTTGCTGTTAGCCATGATTCAGAGAGCACAATGGTTTTGGGTTTGTAATGTGAACACCATGCTTGCAGTGCATCGAATTTTTGGTAGTAAGCTGCGAATATTACAGTGCACAAAGGCGAGGCCTTTTTTAGCTGGAAGGCTTGGAATGGAATCTTTTGGTGGACCAGGGTTTGACTCTACATCATTTGCAAGGGCAAGTAACATGAGTAATAGGAATTTGGACATAATCTTAATTTGGTAGTATTGCAATTGTAGGGTTTTATACTTTTGTGGGGTGGGGGTTGGAGGGCTTGATTTCAACACTCTCCACCAGCACTCAGCAGATAAATTACAGCAACAAAGCAGACCATGATGTATTAGAATCTGGTTCTCAGTTTGTGGTGAATGGTGCTTAAGAGGGTAGCAGTAGGAACATGACAGGAGTGTGAAGAGGGTTACGAGGAATATTAACACGGTCAAATTTGGAGCCATGTAGAGGAGGAGAGGAGATGAAAACACAATTTAAATCAATTACAAATAATGCATATTGGGTGAGGAAGTAGTACTTACACTACATGTAGGACTAGATACAGAACACACACATAAATGCAGCAAGCTCAACAGCATTTGGATGATAATGAGAATGTTGATTGAAGCATTGTCTGCTGTTTTTGAGGTTGAGGGATGTAGTGTAAGGAGGGATTTGGATACTGAGGGAGAAAAAACAGCACCGTCATCCACACAGCACCCTCACACAGCACACTAACAGGATCCTAATAAACACACACAAACACCCTCACATACACACAGCATACTACCAGCACCCTCACACACAGCACACAAACAGCACCCTCACACACAGCACACTACCAGCACCCTCACAAACACACACACACAAACACCCTCACCCACATAGTACACTACCAGCACCCTCAAACACACAACACACTAACAGCACCCTTATACACACACACACAGCACCCTTACACACACACCACCCTCACACAGCACACTAACAGCACACACAGCACTGTATGTATACACATACATATATATGTATACACATACATACATATATATACACACACATACATACATACATATACACGCGGCATGTGTTTGTGTTTTAGGGTGCACACCGTAATGCAATAGGCTGCGCACACCTATGGCAGTGTTGTCTTTCAGTCCTGCCTTTTCCAACCACTGGTAGGATTTTGTCATGTGGGCCACATCAGCTATCTGCTGATGGTACACCCCATGGAGAGGAACCTCCTCTTTTTCTGAATCCTCTATCTGTTGAATTCTCAGGCATTCCCTTAGCAGTTCATCTTTGGGAGCCAACTTCATGATGTACTTGTGAATGCTCTGTATTTCATCTAGGACTGTGACCTTGACACTCATCAGGCCCCGAAAATCTATTTGCCAGCAGGTGTACAGTCTCTGTGTACCCACACATATTATATACAGTTTTTCTCACCATTAAATGTTCTTTCTAAAGATACCATTATTTTCATTATATCATATAATTTACTATAAAAAAAATAAAATGATTAAAAAATGTAAAAAACAAACTTTTTCGAACTTTGACCCCCAAAATCTTTTACGCATCTATAACCACCAAAAAACACCCATGCTAAATAGTTTCTAAATTTTGTTCTAAGTTTAGAAATACCCAATGTTAACATGTTCTTAGCTTTTTTTGGAAAGTTATAGGGCTATAAGTATAAGTAGCACTTTGCTATTTCCAAACCATTTTTTTCAAAGTTAACGCAATTTACATTGTAACACCTATATCTGTCAAGAATCCCCGAATAACCCTTCACATGTATATATTTTTTAAAAGAAGATAACCTAGGGTATTAAACTTGGGGTATTTTTACTCTTTTCATGCTCTTTTCATGCAACCATTTTACCCCCAATTTATGCCAAATAAAAAAAAAAAAATTTTTGGTAATTTTTTTGACACACATAGCAATTTAAGAATACATGTACTGCAAACTTTAAGGGCTACTGCCAAAGAACACCCCAATATGTGTTCAGCAACATATCCTAAGTACAGTGATACCCCCCGTGTATAGATGTGTTGCATTTTCTGGCGGCTAAAATACCTTATTTGGAGGGTGCGCATTCCCGTTTTTAAACTTTGAATTTTCATAGCTGGTCATCATGCACCCATGTCCTATTTGGGACATTTTAGAAGCCGGACAATGTAATTTACCCCCATCAAACCATATATTTTTGAAAAGAAGACACCCTAGGGTATTTCAAATGGTGGTATTTTTACATTTTCCATGCACTAATTCTACCACCAGTCTTTGTCAACCTTTTGGGTAGTAATTTTTTTGTATTATTTTTTCACACACATTGTACTTTAGGCATGGATATGTATTACTGCCAAAGAACACCACGATATGTGTTCAGCAACATCTCCTGAGTACAGTGATACCTCCCATGTATAGGTATGTCAGGTTCTCTGGGGGCTAAAAGACCTTATCTGGAGTGTGCACATTCCAGTTCTCCAACTTGGAATTTTCATAGTTGGTCATCGTGCACCCATGTCCTATTTAGGACATTTTTGAAGCCGACCAATGTAATTTACCCCCATCAAATCATATATTTTTGAAAAGAAGACACCCTAGGATATTTCACATGGTGGTATTTTAACACTTGTCATGCACTAATTCTTCAATCAGTCTTTGTCAAACTTTTGGGTAATCATTTTTTTGTGTTATTTGTCTCTCACATTGTACTTTAGGTATGGAATCTCAGTTCCTGTTATGTGTTACTGACAAAGAACACCCCGATATGTGTTCAGCAACATCTCCTGAGTGCAGCAGTGCCCCCAATGTACAGGTTTTATAGGTTTTTGCAAACCTACAGGGGTCAAATGTAGGACTTTCCCCTTTTCCTTTTTTGCACATTGAAATTTGCCAGATTGGTTTGCTGGGCCTATGTTGCCTTTGAGACAGGAATGAAAATTAACACCATCATGGCATACCATTTGTAAAAGTAGATAACACACGTAAGCCAAATGGGCTATGTCCGGTCTTTTGTAGTAGTCACAAATGCTGGCCAAAGTTTGCATTTTTATTTGTTTTTTGCTCTCCCCTAAATTCAGTCCACTCAGCAACATGCCGACCTGAGCACCTGGGAAGTAGCAAACTGTCCGGTTTAGATAATCAGAGTGGTAGATTACTTAATAATAGAGTCTCTTACAACCACAACCTGTCTAGCCTTCCTTACATGGTCATCTTCACCTGTATTAAAGGGGCTGTTCCCTTGGCTGTTAGAAGGAACAGCTTCCTCTAGTAAAGATAGTTCTGAGCTGATGCTCCCAACAGCTTCACTCAGATGGACAAATTTGCTAGGCTGCACAGAGTCAGGACTAGCTAGCCTTCTCCTCCTACCTCCTCCCTGCTACCTCGCCCAACTGTCACCCAGCCACATCCGTGTTCCCCAGCTGTCTTATCTCTTCCAACTCCAGTTCCTGCCCCAACTAAACTTTGCTTAATGAGCAGTAGACCCCTCTCAAAATTGTTGATCTCTCTCAGTGTTGCAACGTGATTCTCCAGCTCTCCAATCTAAGCTTCCAAAGAAGAAACTCACACACACATGTCACAGAGGTAAGGACCATGGACGAATACATCCAGGCATAAATACATGTTACAAGATATCCCTGAGTCAGTCTTGCTAACACTCATTTCTCAAGTTACCAAAAACAACGAGTAAACAGGACAGTAAAACAATATTTACCTTGTTAGTTTAAAAACCTCTTTTTTTAACACCTACTTGAAATAGCCTCCTTAAAAGAAACTTTTCACAAGCAAAAGCGAGCAAGTTCAGTGAACTAGGTGTGGGTTTATATAGGAATAAAAATCCCAATAGTGATAAAAAATTTTTAAAAACTGCTTTTTTATGAAACTATGAAATCTAGCATGATATTTACACCATTACACCAACACCAAGAGTTAAGATAGCCAGAATGTGGTGAAATTGATTTCTATATGCTTGGTAAATGTGTGCCTCTGCCATCTTGCATTATAATAAGTTGGTATATATATATATATATATATATAAATAGGTTATGGTGGGGAAAAATTGTGATTGAAAACCCCTTCCACCTGAAGTATGTGGATAGTTAATACAATGCTAAGCAAAAATCTGCACACCAGTCAAGCCATAAGACTTGCTTTTCCCACAGAAATCCCAAATCAGCAGTGATGTTACAACCGCAAAGGATTCTGGGTGGGCATATGCAAATTAGTTTAACAAAGAATCACATTTTTGCCTCATTCCATTTTAAACATGGATACCTTTTAATTTGTGTTTGCAGTATACAACTGCTTGGAACACAATTTAGGATAAGATGCAAAACCAGTGAACCACTCATGGACAGCTGTTTCGTTGTTCATGCAACTCTTCAGCATGAGGTTGGTTACTGGTTTGCTTAGTGAGGCTTGGTAGTGCTTGGGAAGCAAAATATATATATATATATATATATATATATATATATATATATATATATATATATATATATATATATATATATATATATATATATATATATATATGTGTGTATATATATATATATATATATATATCCCAAAATTTACTTTCTTTTTAACCAAATCTTGTCTAATCTTTTACTTATTTTTTATTTTATGTTTTAAAGAAAGCGATATAACTAAAGCTATGAAAAACAGGAGTAGTTCTCAGGGATCAGGAAATTCAAATATTATTTGGGTATATTTTAAATTCCACATTGGTTGACCATTGGGTTAGATGGCCACTGGAAGTTTGCATTTCTGCTGGAGTAGACACAGAATCTTTAGATATATGGGTCAAACAAACTAAAGACCAGGGTACTTGAGCAAGAAGGATGAACTGCAGCTCTTCAGATATTGAAACCATACATTCCTTAGAAACAATACATGTTTAGAAAGTAAAGGTCTGACATTAATCCTCTCCTCTTGTAAGTAACTTGCAGCAAAATATTCCAACCCATCCCATTATGAATTGGTAACCTCTCTCTCATTTCATAAGGAATGAAGGAAAATCTGGTGGAAAAGGTTGCTCAGCCATGCTTAAAAGGAGGAGATTATGGAAAAATGAGAAGTGTTATGCTGTAACGACTACATAACAAAGTTAACATATCTCAAAAAGGAAATAAAGGAATAAATTGATCATAAATAATTTATGTATCTTTTTTCTTCCCAAGCATCCTTACTCCCAGTTATGCTTGACATTCTACAAATGTATTCAGATGTCTGTGTCAACACCAACTGAAAGGTACAAATTTTAATGAACACCTAACCCAGTTGGTCAAACAATGGATGTGAGTTTGTAAAGGCAGTAGGATTCAGTATTTATTTAACTTTATTAAGTAAATTACTTTTTCTTTGGTGGTTTCTATGCAGATTGGTTCTTATTTTAACCCTTTACTGTTGTGATAATTTCTCTCAAAATTATACTAGCTTGAGCCTGAGGGATGCAAGATATGCTTAGGTTAATTTCTATTTCCTAAATAAAATAAATGTGAAACATGGGGAAGGGGGGTGGTTGCACTCACCTGAACATGCTTAAATTGGGTGCTGCTGGGGGTCATATTATACAATAAACAATACACACTCTCCTATCTACTAAACAGCAACTTCAATGTTGACAGATTTCTAGTTTTTTAAAAGTTTTTTCTAAAGGTGTTTTTTTTTTTTTTAAACACCTAATCTAGGCAAAAATAATTGGGATTTAGTTACATTATATGATCATACATTGCATAAGCCTGCCACAACGTCAATGTACCCCCTCTTTGGCAGGTCCTACTCTCACAGTCTAATGTCTACTCTTATGTGAATAACTCACCAGCGGAAAAAATTCTGCAGTACAAGGCTAAATAGGGACCTGAGATGAGGCACCTGTAACAGGGATGGGTGCAAAACCAAGGAGTTGGCTAGACTCCCAAATATATATATATATATATATATATATATATATATATATATATATATATATATATATATATATATATATATATATGAAACATGGGGGGTGGTTGCACTCACCTAAACATTTAAAAAAAAACCTTTAGAAATTTTTTTTTTTTTAAATCTGCCAACATTGAAGTTGCTGTTTAGTAGATAGGAGAGTGCGCTGGATCTTGTGTATTGTTTATTGTATAATATGATCCCCAGCAGCACCCCATTTAAGTATGTTAAGGTGAGTGCAGATATCAGCCAAGAACCACTTTTGTCCAGCTTGAAAATTTACCATTAAAGGGAAACTCCAGTGCCAGGAAAACAATCTGTTTTCCTGGAACTGCAGGTCCCCTCTCCCTCCCACCCCCCAATTCCCAGTTGCAGAAGGGGTGAAAACCCCTTCAGTAACTTACCAGAGGCAGCGCCATATGTTCCCAGTCACAGAAGTTAAGCTCACAGGTCTATAAACTCCAGGCAAGGATTTTGAACTATAGGAACAATATCTACCTTCCTCCAATCCCCCGATACAATACCTGAAACAAACGAATCTTGAAAGATTAAATATAGCGGTTCACTTATTTCCCCACTTAGCTCCTTAAATACTCGTAGGTGAATACTGTCAGGTCCCAGAGCTTTATTTACATGAATTTTCTTTAACCCCTTAATGCCGTTATGGCGTTCTATGCCGTCCCGCTTTAATTGGGCTTTAAAGCCTTTGCGGCTTTGAGCCCTGGAGCGCCTGGTATACTCACCTTACCTGCGCTCCACTTCAGGAGGACTGCCTGACAGCCAGGCAGCCCTCCCCCGGCAAAAGAAGCCCCCGGGGGCCATGTGATCGCTCTCAAAGAGCGATCACATGGCCCCCTATAGCTGGCTGTGGATCTGCCAGCAGGGGGACTGCCTGAAAATAAATATATTTATATAATATATGTATATATATTATATATATAATATATATACATATTATATATATGTAACGTCATACATAATGTATTTTAATATTAATATAAGTACATATATTAGTATTAAAATACACTTAAAATGACGTTACATATTTATATGTATATATATTATATATAATATATATACAAATATATTATATATATATATATATATCCGTATAATTACAATAATAAATAAATAAAATAATAAAATAAATAAATAAAATAGTGAAACAAAATTGAATATAAATTATATATTCATATGTAATTTCATTCTAACTGTATTTTGTTATATATATATTGGTAACAAAATACACTTAGACTGACATTCTATATATATCTATCTATATATAAAATACAAATAAACGCAAATATATATATATATATATATATATAAATATATATAATTACATAAAAGATTACATTAGTATACACGTAGAATTTAAGTACCTATAAATGCATATATATTAAAATTTTACGTGTATATTTAAGTAATCTTTTAACATAATTATGTTATTTGATTTATTAAAATTTGATTAACATGCCTGACAACACAGGGAGAAAGTGCAGAGAATTAAATTTGCAAGCACTATATTTGACCCTGTAACTCTCCAAGACACCATAAAACCTGTACATAGGGGGTACTGTTTTACTCGGGGACTTCGCTGAACTCAAATATTAGTGTTTCAAACTGGTAAATTGTATTACAACAATGATATTTTGAGTAAAAGTGACGTTTTTTGCATTTTTAACAAACGAACGGCACTTTTATGGACTATATTATTGTTGTAATATGTTTTACTGTTTTAAAAGACTAATAAGTGTGTTTAGTGAAGTCTCCCGAGAATAACAGTACCCCCCATGTACAGGTTTTATGGTGTTTTGGAAAGTTAGAGAGTCACATATAAGGCTTGCATTTAATTTTTTTTACATTGAAATTTGCCAGATTGGTTATGTTGCCATTGAGAGCATATGGTAGCCCAGGAATGAGAATTACCCCCATGATGGCATACCATTTGCAAAAGTAGACAACCCAAGGTATTGCAAGTGGGGTATGTCCAGTCTTTCTTAGTAGCCACTTAGTCACAAACACTGGCCAAATATTATTTTTTTTGCTTTTTTCACACAAATACAAATATGAACACTAACTTTGGCCAGTGTTTGTGACTAAGTGGCTACTAAAAAAGACTAAACATACCCAACTTTCAATACCTTGGGTTTTCTACTTTTTCAAATGGTATGCCATTATGGGGGTAATTCTCATTCCTGGGCTACCACACTGTCTCAAAGGTAACATGACTAATCTGGCAAATTTCAATTTGAAAATGGAACGTTCTATATTTGACCCTGTAACTTTCTAAAACACCATAAAACCTGTTAATGGGGGGGTACTGTTGTACTCGTGAGACATCGCTGATTACAAATATGTGTATTTTTTTGCAGTAAAACCTAACAGTATTATCACATTCACAGCTAAAATGTCAGACGGAAATACAAATTAAAAAAAAAATCTCATTTTTTTAAAATTTATGCATAATACATTATGTTCCATATATGAATAGTTAACCCCTTAAGGACGCATGACGGAAATATTCTGTCATGATTCCCTTTTGTTCCAGAGGTTGTGTCCTTAAGGGGTTAATGATAAATTAAAGCCCTGTCTCTCCTAAACAAAATGACATATAATAAGTGTGGGTGCACTTAATGTGACAGCAGTGAATTACGATTGAACAGACATGTAACGCAAATTCCAGTTTTTGTTTACATTTTGTTTTGATCAGAACGCGCACTATTGACTCCGTCCTGAAGGGGTTAACTACTGTAGCACCTTGTCATCCAATCACAAGTTATCTGCAAGTTTTTTGCAGCAATCATTTGCATTTCTCATCAATATATACTGAAGAAAAATAGTTATTTAAAATTTCTGCCTTTACCTGGTCTTCATTAACTAACAGACCCATCTCTGTTTCCAGTGTACCTACACTGTAAGGAAACCAAGTACATTTAAACCTTAATCGGTAGTTTCCTCCCGAACAGCCAGAGCCCAGTGAATATAGCCCTCCGTTCGGTGGTTATAGTAGACAAATTCCCAATTGTAAATCCAATAGTGTTCCTGGATAATTCCCACAGTAAAACATACAAACTCCCAAACAGCATACATAGTCAGAATAAGGGTACAAAGATGAACTGAGGTTTAATGACAGGCATGCTCTTTTTATGGAATTCAGCCCATGCAAGGGAGCCTCCCATATAATTAGCCATACATCCAATCCTAACAATATACATACTGTACATCTCCTCCCCTCAGATAACCATTAAACACAATTAAAATGTACCAGAAATTCCCCAAAGTTTGGATGTACCCCAAGGACTTGGGGTAGAGGCATAATTGTCCCCAGATAGCTATTGTCTGGGAGACCAACATATTAAAATCTCAGGCCATTCGGTTCAGCCGTTCGGGAGATATAGGACTTAGAAGTTTTGACCGACTGCACGGGCAAAGTAGCCAAAAACAGTTCCATGAATTCTGGCCCTGCAGTCGGTCTTAGATCGCATGAAAAACCTCCCGAACGGCCGGCCATCCAGCAACCATCCTTGGTTCACTGGATTCCCCATCTGTTGGTAAGTCTTTCTACCGAACGCCCGGTCGTTCGGTAGTTTGGAAGGGGTTTTACCGAAGGTCTGGAGGCTTCAGCGGTGTTCGCCTGTTTGAGTGTCCGTTTTCAGTTCCAGACATTCAATGGCAAACACCGCTGTTCAGGAAGTCCCAAAATGGCGGCGAGACCTGCCGTTCGTGCAAAACTTCTGCCGAACGTAATCCAGCCAGCAAGGGGGTACAGTCTGTATAAAGGGGTGACAGGGGGGTCTGCATTCGGTAGTTTTACCTACCGAATGCCATAGGGGAACATGGCTATAAACACAAATACAAAGAGGGCATATACAGTTTAAAAAAGGCATTTGTTCACATACACTATCATTTTTTTTTTTTTTTTAGAATTAATGTACTTGAAAAGAAATTGGGGGATTAATTTTGCATTCTTTGGCTATCCATTTCTCATTTTCTAGCTTAGCCACTTTAATTGCCTTTTTGCAAGCATTATTGGCTTTCTTATATCTTATATAGGATCATAGGCGTGCGCACAGGGTGTATTGAGTCCTGCAGGAACAGAGCTCCCTCGCCGCATCTGATCTGGAGACAGGCGCCCGCCCCACTGGACCCCAGGGACAGGTCCACTCCAGCTCTCCAGGTAGGGAGGATGGGTGGACATTTTTTAATTAAAAAAAGAATAATTTGTATGTGTGTGTGTCTGTGAATGTATGTGTGTGTGTCTGAGCATGTGTGTCTGTGAATGTATGTGTGTGTGTGTCTGTGTGTGTGTCTGTGAGTGTATGTGTGTATGTGTGTGTGTGTCTGTGAGTGTATGTGTGTGTAAGTGTGTGTAAGTGTGTGTCTGTAAGTGTGTGTGTGTGTCTGTGAGTGTATGTGTGTGTCTGTGAGTGTGTGTCTGTGTGTGTGTCTGTGAGTGTATGTGTGTGTCTGTGAGTGTCTGTGTGTGAATGTATGTATGTGTTTGTAAGTGTGTGAGTGTGTGTCTGAGTGTATGGGTGTGTGTCTGTAAGTGTGTGTGTGTCTGCATGTGTGTGTGTCTGCGAATGTATGTGTGTGTCTGTGAGTGTATGTGTGTGTCTGAGTATGTGTGTTTGTGTCCGTGTATGTGTGTGCTCACGTGTATGTGTATATATATATATATATATATATATATATAAACACACACACACACACACACACATGTATATTATTTTTTGGGGGGGTGGGAGTTCCCACACTTTATTCCCCAGGACTTCTCTGGAGATCTCCGGCTCTGCTCTAAGCCTTCATGGGCTGGCGGGGAGATCAAAGATCTACCTCACCAGCCCACAGCAGCATGGAGGGAGGCAGGAGAAGTCCCGGGGAGCTCTAGACAGCAGCTACGCCAGGTTCCTCTCACGAGATCTGAGCATTGCCCCGCAGGCTAGAGTTCACTCTCCACTGGACCACCAGGGATGGCACATGGCAGCAAGGATCCCCCCTCCCTACATAAGGTAAGAAGGGAAGGGGGATATTTACTAATCTGCCCCCACCTCCACAATCCCTCCAAACATACAGCACACTCACACTAACAGCACACACACACAGCAGTGTATGTGTGTGTGTGTCTATATATATCTATATATATATATGTGTATGTGTACATATATACACATGCAACGTGTGTTTGTGCTTTAGGGTGCACACCCTAATGCAATAGGCTGCGCACGCCTATGTATAGGATGCCTCTGATTTGTTTGATTTAAATGCTTTAAATACCCTTTTCTTATTTTGAATCTCTTGTTTTACTTCAGTACTAAGCCACATTGGTTTCAATTTGTTTCTTTTATATTTATTACACAATGGTACATACTGAGAAATGTACCTTTCTAATATTTGTTTGAAGAGCTTCCATTTATCCTCAGTGTTTTTTTTTTTACTAAGGAGTTTATGCCAGTCGATATGTTGTAGAGCTGCCCTAATCTTATTGAAATTGGCTTTTTTTAAATTATACATTTTAGAATACCCCACATGCTTTTGCTTTTTAGAGTTTATTTAAAAAATTACCATAATGTGATCACTATTTCCCAAATGCTTGACACATAAACACACCAATAATGCAACATTACAGTTTTCTATAATTTAATATAACCTAACCTCACAAATCAGGCTTTTATTTAAAACGTGTCAATTTTGATGAGTTTCAAATAATTTCACTCCCTCAATAAAAATAGGACAAGTTTACTTTTATTATAGTATTTCACCAGATAATTAATATACTCAGGAAAATTATTTGTATTATGTTTTTTTCCTCAATTAACAAGTATTTTGTATTTTCATTAACCTACCAGCATATTCTTAACTTTTCTTAAAGCAATTTTTACATCTTGGTTTTTTAGACTATAAATAAGGGGATTCAACAAGGGGACCACTATGACAAATAGAAGAGCAAAAAACTTGTCCTGTTTTGGAGAGTAACTCGATGTAGGCCTCATATATAAACATAAAATTGACCCATAGAATATAATAACACAGGTTAGATGAGAGGTGCAGGTAGAAAAAGCTTTACGTCGGCCATCTGCAGATTTTATTTTTAGAATGGTGGATATAATGAATATATAAGAGATTAAAATAAGCAGAAAATCTGGAGCAATAAGTATTGTTCCTTCAACATATGTTAACATTTCTATAATGGATGTGTCACTGCAGGAGATTTTTAACAATGGTATGACATCACAGAAGAAATGGTCAATATATTTGGATGCACAGTAAGACAACTTCGATATTAAAAACCTGTGTGCCAAAGGATCTGTAAAACCAATAGTCCATGCCATGCTTATCAGTAGACCACAACGTTGTGTACTCATGAGAGTAAAGTAATGAAGAGGGTGACAAATTGCTACATATCGATCATAGGCCATGGCACCAAGCAGCAGGGTGTCAGTGCACGTCAGGGATATGAATAAATATGTCTGAGTTACACATCCCAAAAGTGAAATGGTCTTATGTTGTGTATGAAGCATATATAACATATTGGGTATAATATTTGAAATGTTACATATATCAATCAAGGAAAGCATCATCAAGAATGTATACATAGGAGTATGAAGATTAGTGTCACTTATAATAAGAAGGAAAATGGTTCCATTGACCCAAATTATGATGAGGTAAAGGAAAAGAAATAGCATAAAAATTGGAAACTGGAGCTCTGGACTGTCAGTGAAGCTTTGAATGATGAATTCTGTTACATTGCGGTTTTTTTCCGATTTCATCTCTTGAGAATGTTTCTTATGTAAAATGACAACAATCCAATGAAAGGTCGCTGGGTATTTTAATATCATCTATTGATAAATTCTCACAAAGGCTGCAATTTTCCCTTCTAGATTACTGAGTTTTCTTAAAAAGAATATGTAATATTTATAGTAATAGAAGGAATATTGAAGACTGTTGCCTCTTTTATAACTTCTCTTGTGATTTTTTTTTTCCCCCTAGAAGCTGTCAGGAAATTCTTAAAAACACAAAGATTATTTTTTTTAAATTTTTAACATATATTTCTAATTTTTCATTGAATACAAAAGATAAATATTTGTACAAGCAATTAAATCTTCCTTAATTAGATTTTAGTTATCTTCAAGCATTACAAGAATAAAACGAATTAGTAGTCTATAAACTAGCAGTCCTTATAGGTCAATATATGTACAGTCTGCATTTGTTCAGGAGTTACAATAAAAATATACTAATGAGAGAATGCATGTTACAAGACTGCCAGATACACTTTGTCAAGCTGACAAAGACCTTGCTTCAGGTGGAAAGGTTGCTCTTCGTTCCTATAAAGCCGCTTGCTATTTGCACACGGTGAGTGCCTGAAGATTCTTCTTTGTACTATGGTTCTGTGGATTTGCTGGATTACTTTCAGTTAAGTACCTGGTGTTTATATCAGAATTCAGTGTGGTTCCTGTAGTCAGTTGTGGTAACATAAAATGTTTAGCAGACAAAAGCTTGTGAAAATGTAAACACTAAATTAACGTGGGGGAGTGGAGTGAACACCACATACCAAAAGAATCTTGAAGCATTTTGTGTTCCCTCCAGATTCTTTCTTAACCGCCGATTATCATCTTTCAATACAATGTTTACATGAATAAGGCAGCTCTCCCAAATATGGAGTAATCATACAGAATTCATTACATCAATCATGCAGCAATCATTCAATTAACCATTGAATACCCTTATACAATTCTGTTTTACTTCAGAATTACATTTTCCTCTAAAACCTTTTGTAACACAGTGCTGACTTAACAGAAACATAAATACTAAACACATATAATTAACCCCTTAACGACCGCTGATGGTTCAGAACCATCATCTGAAAAATCCCCTTGAGGACCGGTGACAGTCCTGAACCGTTATAACTGTATTATGTACTTACCTCGATCAGCATTGCTCCCGGTGTGGGGAGACTGCCTGACAGCCCAGGCAGTCTCCCCTCAGAGCGGTCACATGGTCGAGATAGGTGTCCAAGTATCTGCCTGCAGAGGGACTGCCTGTGCTGAAAGGTAGTCTCCCTGAATGTGTAAAAGAAAAAAAGATGTTAATAAATAAAAATATAATTAGATATGTGTATGTTTATATATATATATATATATATATATATATAAATATATAGACATATATTATATCTATATATAATGTCATACTAAGTGTATTTTTATATTAATATAAAAATACACTTAAAATTAAATTACACCTGTATAGATATATTATATATAATAACTATATATATATATATATATATATATATATATATATATATATATTATAAAATACAAATAAGTAAATTGAAATAAATTTAAAAATAATAAAAAAATATATATGAAATTTTATTTTAACAGTTTTTTGATATTAATATATATATATATATATATATATATATATATAAAACAAGGGGGGGGTGGCTGCACTCACCTTAACATGCATAAATGGTGGTGCTGCTGGGGGCTGATGGGGTACATTGACGTTGTGGCAGGCTTATGCAATGTATGATCATATAATGTAACTAAACCCCCATTATTTTTGCCTAGATTAGGTGTTTTTTAAAAAAACAAAATCTTTCAACATTGAAGTTGCTGTTTAGTGGATAGGTGAGTGCGCTGGATCTTGTGTATTATATATATATATATATATATATATAATATAAAAAATTACATAAATAATTTTAGAAATATACATGTAGACTTCACATGTACAGGGGGGGTACTGTTTTACTCGGGAGAATTAACTGAACACAAATATTAGTGTTCCAAAACAGTAAAACCTATCACAAAGATGATATTGTCAGTGAAATTGACTTTGTTTTGCACTTTTGCAATTGTTGTGATACGTTTTACTGTTTTGAAGCACTAATATTTGTGTTCAGCAAAGTCTCCCAAGTATAACAGTACCCCCCATGTACAGGTTTTAAAGTGTTTTTGAAAGCTACAGGGTCAAATATAAGGGTCACATTTTTTTACATTGAAAATTGCCAGGTTTGTTATTTTGCCTTTGAGAGCGTATGTTAGCCCAGAAATGAGAATTACCCCCATGATGGAAGACCATTTGCAAAAGAAGACAACCCAAGGCATTGCAAATTAGGTATGTTCAGTATTTTTTTAGTAGTCACTTAGTCACAAACACTGGCCAAAGTTAGCGTTCATAATTGTCTTTTTGCATTTTTAACACACAAACAAATATAAATGGTAACTTTGGCCAGTGTTTGTGACTAAGTGGCTACTAAAAATGACTGGACATACCCCATATTGAATATCCCGGATTGTCTACTTTAAAAAAAATGTACATGTGAGGTGTGATTCAGAGATTTTTGACAGATAACAGTGTTACAATGTCACTATTGATACATTTTAAAAATATATATTTTGAAACCGCAATTTCCTATTTGTAATATAACTTGCAAAAAAAGCATGTAAACACTTGGTGTTTTTAAACTCAGGACAACATTTTGAATCTATTTAGCAGTTTTTTTTAATTAGCTTTTGTAGATAAGTAAACGATTTTTCAAGTAAAAGTCAAAAACATGTTTTTTTGTTATTTTTCACTATATATTTTATTTTAAAGTAAATTATATGGCATGATACAAATAATGGTATCTAAAGAAAGTCAATTTTGTCCTGAAAAAAAAAATAGATAACTTGTATGGGAACAGTAAATGAGAGAGAGGAAAATTACAGCTAAACACAAACACCACAAAAATGTTAAGAGGCCTGGTCCTTAACGTACATGGCCAAAACAGTCCGGTCCTGAAGGGGTTAATCTTTAAGAATAAAGACTGTCTCCATTAAAAGAAAAGAAGAAACATTTTAAATGTATTTTTTTTTACTTGCTAAGTGTAGTAGAATTGAACTCCAGATGTTGTGGACTACATCCACCCTGATGCTTTGCCAGCATTAATGCTACATGAGCATTATGGGAGATATAGTACACAACATCTGGAGTTCCAAAACTGCACATGTTGGATACTGCAGTTCAAAATGTATTCAATTTTAAGAACATAAACAGTTCCTTTGTTTTTAACCAATTGTTCTTTGTCGCAAATAAATTGGTTAATTTGTCAAATGGTCAATTAGCTATGCAAATGGTTTATGCAAATAAGGATTACAACTTTCCAATCACAAATAAATATTGTATATCTAAATATTGTTCAATTGTTTCCTAGTTGTTTCAAAATTAATGACTTGTTTAGATATCACTTATTTCTATGGATTACGCATGAAGTATGCTGCACTTTCCTAAATTAATAAATTATGTTTCCCAATTGCAACCTTCTAATTTTAGGTCCAGCTTTTAAGAGCTCAAGCTGTCATCACAGGGAAAACTTTCTTAAAAAACATAAAAAATGTTTTGTCCTACCTGATACACAAAGCGTGTTTGTTTGTTTTTCCATCCAACCAAGTGCAAAATTATGGTTTTATATTGCTTTTGTTTGATGACAAACCATCACATTTGAATAAACAAATATGGGAATTTACTCATATATATATATATATATATATATATATATATATATATATATATATATATATATTTTTTTTTTTTTTTAATTCTGAACATAATACCAAAACAGAGTTTTGTTTCTTTAACAATAATGCTATAATTCAAATTCAACGGGTTGCTAGAATGATGAAAAATATCAGGTAGAACACAGTAATGTAAATTACTACTTAGAAGAGTTAAAATTGCCTAAATGCAATGATACTGCACAGAATAGCTTATAAAACAAACTGTGATTGCTAATATGTATGTGTGGTGGATGGAGGGTGAGCTTAGGTATATAAAGATTGTATGTAAAGGTGACAGTATGGCTGTTGAGAAGGTTTCCAGAGGGGACACAAAGCACGTCCAGCTTCTTTTGCTTTGTGGTGTTTTCTTTCCTTGCGCCAATGTATATTTAGTATCCAGTTTTTTTAGTACTGAATGAAATGTTAGATTTTTTTTAAATACCTGCTACCAGTCTCTTCAACAGGATGGAAAAGCTCTGATATTTTGCTGATTATGTTATCAAAAGGGGGGTGTATGACAATGCACCCAGAAGTGTGCCTACTTATCCACGTTTTGGACTTTTATGCTGAAATTATTGTAAATTAACACACTGGGAAAGCTTCGGGCTATTTTTTTGTACACATTTCACATTGCACTGTCTATAATAATAAAAAAAATTACTTGTTGTGCAGTTTTATAACTGCTGGTGTGATCACCACTAAATTGAGAATTCAAACTGATTTTCAAAATTTTAGGCCAACTGAAAATATTTCTGATTCAGAGACTTCTTACAATTTGGTCCAAGTTTCAAAATTTATATTGAATGCACTTTGAATTATCACTTTAGTAAATAAACAGAATAATGTTGTAAAAATCTTGTGAAAATAAATAAATAATACATAAATAAATATAACACCTCATTTGAGCAGGGTCATCATCAGCCTTTTGTTTCTGCAACATTTTGTTATTGTCTCATTTATTGTTAAATTTCCCCTTTTATAAAATTGTAAAGTGTTGCAAAATAAATTGGAGTATTATAAATGCCACTAATGATAATAATACCTTATAGTTTAATACATGCATGTTAGGGCTACTTAAAACCATTAATATTCCGACTTAAGTTACATAACCTACTGCTCTAATGTTTCTAAGTTTAAAAGTGTTATAGTTACATACCCTTTTTTAAGAATGGTCTAATGCTTTCAGCACAGTCTTGTCTCAGATCCAGAACACTACATGCCACAGGCAGCAAAAATACTTTGAGCAGTGGATGTAACTATTTGCCCTCTTATACTGTGACAGAGATATTAAACCCCTTTGGAGAATCAAACTTTTGCAAGTAAAACTGTATGTAAATTAGCAAAACTTACTTCTTCCTGGAACACAAGAAGTGTGTTTATTGAGTAATACTCAACACTAACTAGGCTTGTGCAAAGATGTAAAATTTAGATCGTCCAAATATTTTATTTAGAAAGGAAAAAAAAAAATGTTGGCCACATTTCTGGTTCATTTCAGATGAATTTTGGATAAACTGATTTAATCCTTTAAGGATGGAGCCAGTTGTAAATTCTGATCAAAACGAAACCTGATATTTAAACTATATGTCTGTTCAACCATAATTTACCTCTATCGTATTAATTTCATGCACACTTTTTATATCATATTTGTTCAGAAAAAAATTGGGCTTTCAATTCATATCAAACATATATACATGTAACATATTTTAATATGAATAAAATCTAAAACATTGTAAGAAATGAAAAAAAAATTCTCCTTTCTTAGTTCTGCATAATATTTTAATTTTTACTGTCATAATACTATTAGCTTTTACTATAATAAAATACACATATTTGTGTTCAGTAATGTCTGTCAAGCACAACAGTACCCCCTATGTCCGAGGTTTATAGTGTTTCGAAAAGTTACAGGGTCTATTATAGGACTTGCAAATTAAATTCTCTGAACTTTCTGGGTTATCAGGCAGGTCCCTTAAATTGTAATTAATAAAATCTCATATATTTTTTTTTTTTATAAAAATATTACATAAATATGCACATAGCAATTAAAAATATATAATTTTTGGAATCCTTGCACTCAAGCTGTAAAACTATCCACAGCTGGTTGCAAAAAGCCAGGGCTCACAGTTATCCAGTAGTCACATAAAGCCTAATTGTATTTCTTTTGCTACTGGATCGGCATTGGCTGATAACAAGTTTGGGCATTCCAGTGTGCTGGAGGGGAGTGCAACAAGACCTGTGTGGAAACCTGTGGAAAATACTGACACCAAGAATTCTACCAAGTGGGGTGAGGGTTGAGAGTGCAAGTGATAGGTGAGATTATCCACATTAACCTCCGAATGTCATTTCCTGGGGAACAGCTTGGAGGGGCACATGTTTTTGGCGTGTGCTCTGAAGCAAATTTAACAGATGTGCGACAACCAGCACGCACTGTAATTGCAAGCGCCCGCGTTAAAGTTGTTGCACACCTGTGCTTTCCCCAACAACACGTGGTCTGGCCCATATGTTCAAACGAGTGCATGTGGGGGCTGTGGATGTGAATGGTTCGGCTTCACAGTTGGTGGAGTGTGAAGCAGATGTACAAACCGGGGGCCTTAAGCCGGCAAAATGCTTGCAGAACAGCTCTGTGTCCAACTCACTCCAGTTGGTTTGTATGTTAAATTGGGAGAGAGCTGCTGCTGCTTTGGCTTATACCGACTTGGGGTAATCATAGAATGTAAAGCCCCCATACTTATGCCCCATATCCTTTGTGTAAGTATAGGTCTAGTTCTTCTTTTTGCCTCTGGGGGTATACAGAACAGATGACGTCCCTGTAAAGCCCAAGTGCGAGTACAAACTCAGGTATTGACAGCTTCTTATTTAGTCTGGGGTCCCTAGCTTTAAGGACCACAGACAAATTTCCATAGCTGTATGTTATATTCTCTATAACATCCTGTGAAGCAATAAGTAGTGAAACCAAGTTAAGATCCTTACCATCAAGAATGTCTTTCCTGATGGAGGGGGGAATCAAATGTGCCGGTGTGATAAGGTGTGAATTTGAAGGAAGTGTTAAGGAAGGGGTTGCCGTACTCTGCGTAGCAGCCACCACTGAGTCTGGATTGGTAGCTGGGATATTTATGGGGTTGCTATCCAGGTGAGTTGTTTCCAACACTGTCAGTCATTCATTAATGGTTTGAAGGGAGGCAATAAGTATAGACATCCTGCCCTGCACTTCTCCCAAACAGTCCAAATATGTGCCTTGAGTGCTCGTGCTGGGCCTTGGTTTAGTGGATTGCGTGTTTAACATTCTGTAGAGCTTAGCCTTTCTAGCAGTAGCAGGAAAGGGGATGCTTCTATGCTGTAATTCTGCAGCCAGTTTAAGGATAGTCCAGGATCTTAATGACCCTGGGGAAGGCAGGGTAATTGATTCTGTAGGGGAAATTGGACGAGTGGGGTTGCTGGACCTAGCTGGGGTTTCTGGGAGCAATGGGCCATCTTCATGTTCGAAGGCTTGCGACATGCTAGACATAAAAAGAATAATCAATGATTATGCACGTTAATCTGATCTAGAACTGACTGGCTAATTAGTGCCAGTAGGATGAAAGATTAAACTACCCCAGGGATAGATAAGGCCATGCTCGTTGCCAAGCGGCAGAGAGGGGCTCTTTCTATGATCTGGCCCAAGGGAACATGGCCACCAAAACATTGTGGCAGGATGTTGACCTCTTGGTGATTTCTAAAAGAATCAAATGTTTGGACGTGATAGGTGAATCTGACTAATACCCTAAAGAAGGGTATGTGAGGTAATAACTACGTTGTAGGACCATGTGGACAAGCCTTCGTGATGAGGCTAGGATTGCTTGATATCTTATAAGATACACCGGTGAAGGCTAGCATCTGAAACCCTAAAGCCAGTTCTCTACCCTGAACGGGGGTTTGACTCTTGTAATGATTACTGTAAGTGGATAAATCACGTACCTTGTCCTAATTAGTATGTACCTGAAATGATTGACTGAACAGTATATATATATACCTATAAAAATAATTATCAGAATTACTGAAAGTAGTAACTCTAGTAATGGATAGTGTAGCTTCTAACTATAATTTTACTACCGAAAGGTGGTTGATATGATATTCTTTAAACTTAGGACTCCTTGTCTTATAGATCTATGGGAAAGTAAATTCAAGCTATACGTATTTGATATTACAATAACTAGCGGGTATGTAAGCAAATGATTCAAAGATTATAAAATACTTGAAATTAGACAGTTCTTGCCCTCCCGAGGTGTAAACCACAAATGTACCCGAGCGTACTATCTGGGTGGGGGGGAGCAACACAAACAAAACAAAATATGTTTAATCCATATATTGACAAAGTGTATGACTACCCGTGAGTGAACTAGTGTGAACGTTTAATTACATATTAAATTAACTGTTAATGGTCTGTTAAATGGGTAAGATTCTAGAATAGGAAACTGAGATTTGAAGAATATAACTTACAAAGGTATGTGACTTATAGGTGGCCGAAGGTAATACATGCAGATATGTGAGATTATGTAGATGTATCGTGGACCATACAATGGTCATTTAAAAAGAGGCAAGCCCCACATCAACCTCACCATTTGAAGTACGTATAATAGTGTAGGTGTTAGGAAAAACGTGCCTAACGAGTTTTTAATAACAATTGGTGCCTTTGAAATGTCAAATTCCTGGCATATCATGATGGAAAATACCTTTAAGTTAGCTGGTATGGTAATGGTGGGAACACTTGCAAAAAAGGTTTAAATAGCCACGGTAGGCCAGTCTTATGAGACCTATAAGAAAGTGTTTACAGATACATTTCTGAGCTTATAACATGGAAAAAAGCTAATTGTGCAATATGTTTTAATTCCCTTTTACATTTAACATAGTGATGAGTACATTTGCTATATAAATTTATTTGTGCAGGAATGATTGCCTCTAAATGACTTAATAAACTGATCTATCATGAATTGAATTGACCTGCATGAAGCCTATGTGAAAAGGAGATCTGCACGAAATGGATAATAATGTTTATCTGACTTAATGTTTTTAAATGTAGAGAGATACTGTTCATACGAATTGAAATTAGTCATGAATTGTAACATCAATGTCATAGCTAAAAACTCCCAAAATAGAGAAAGAAATGAAAAGGTTTAAACGAACAGTAAGTATATAGTACTCCTATGACAAACTCACAAACATTTAACTGTCACAAAATTAATTTTAACAAAAGGTAGAATACACGATAAGTCTAAAACTCCCAAAACTGAAGAAACTACACAAAATGGTATTTAAATGAATGGTCGGTATAAACTACGGCTAAGAACTCCCAAAAGAAGGCACAAGTGGAATTGTTTAACGAAAGGTAACTTTAAAGGGAGCCAACCCCGTTTTTTAGCCCTGAACGTGGGAAAAGGTGCAAACGGCCTTTCCCAGGTGTACATACGTAACGTGCCGGATTTCGTGGCCGTAAGAACGAAGAGGAGAGGCGTTGAGGACCGGAGCCCAGGAAGGCCTTGAAATTCTCTGGGCACCGTGAAGAGCAATCTATGGGATCAGAAAGATGTCTTCCATGGGCTGCTTGCTCCTGTTGGATGCTGGGAAATTTGGAGGAAGTCTCAGGTTGCTATGCCAACAAGAACACCTGAAAACAAGCACGGTCCAGATAAGAGGGTGATTGGGGTTTTATAGGTCCAAGATAGATATAACTCCACCTAAAAAAAAAAAACAGGCCTTTGGCCTTAAAAAAATATATCTACAATTAAAAATAAATATTTTAGAATTAAATTATATATATGCACCTATCTCTCTCTCTCGCTCTCTCTCTCTCTCTCTCTCTCTCTCTCTCTATATATATATATATATATATATATTTATATTGAGCCCCCTGTTGAGCCCCTCCAATGAATAGCTAGTGGAGGGCTCTTATTAATAAACCTGGGGGCCTAATGTCCTGCCCAGCCCAGACCCTTGTGCAGTGGGTGGAAGCTCTATTATTGATACCATCTTTGGACCTAGTGATGCCCACATCCTAATTAAATATATTGGGGGCGAAGAACATGCCATTGATAAACCCCTAGAAAAGTTATTTCCACCCCAATAGAAATACTGCCTACCCCTTTCACTATAATAATAGTAAGCAAAAGGGGGGGCTTAAATAACCCAATACCTATAAAAAAAGATATACTTACCATCAGATGTTTTCTTTCTTCTTCGAGCTCCTTAACATACACTTAGCTTCTGTTATTTGATTTTAGTTATTGAGGAAGGTATACTACACACAGTAGTGGGGAAGCTGTGCAGTATATTTTTTAATTCAGTTTTCATAATACTGCAGTGACCATGCAGTAACCATCTTTTTGCCGTTATTTTGCATTACATGCAGAGTTGAGCGGACACCTGGATGTTCGGGTCCTGCGGGTTTGGTCGAACTTTGAAAAAAAGTCCGGGTTCGCGATTGAACTTGACCCCGAACCTGAACCCCTTGAAGTCAATGGGGACCCAGAACTTTTGGGCACTAAAATGCCTCTAAAACAGTCCTGGGAAGGGCTAGAGGGCTGCAAAAGGAAGTAAAATGGGGGTAAGAGTAGGACAAGTGCACTGCAAACAAAGTGCACCTACAAAGTTGATGATCCTGTTTGGTTTTCTTCAAAAAGCATTAAATCTAATTGTCCTTCGAAAAAATTAAGCTCTATCTACCTTGGGCCTTTTCCTATTGAAAAAATCATAAATGAATCCGTAGTCAAACTTACTCTTCCTCCTTCAGTTAAATTACATCCTGTATTCCATGTATCCTTACTCAAACCTGACAGGTCCGATCCTTTCTTCAGAAATTTCCAAAGAAATCCTGATCCCATCTCCATTGATGGTCAAGATGAATACAAAGTCCAAAGAATACTCGATTCACGTTATCATCATGGGGCATTACAGTTCCTGATAAGATGGAAGGGATATTCAAGTGAAGATGATGCTGGGAGAAATCAACCAATGTTTATGCCCCTAGAAAGGTCCCCTCATTTCACAAACATGATTCTCATAAACCCCATTAACATCACCATATAATTACAGTGACTCCATGCTCCTCCTAAGTTACTTCCGCGTTTGGAAGCAAGCTCCTCCCATTCCGATGACGCTCCACTCTCCTGCCTTATAAGGAAGCCGCACCAAACTCAAATCGCTGAGTTATTTTGATCCGACCATGGACCCCACGCTGAACTACCTCTTTCGCTTCTACCAGCCCTCGTTCACCTCATTCTCTTCAACATCTGTTACCAGCAAGGACTTCTGTATTAATAAACTTCAACCAAACCAGGATCATTCTACTTCTTTCTGATACCTGCAAATTCTACTACAGTTACAGGAAGCTCAAGAGTAACCTTAAGTATCACTTCTATATAATCTAATTATTGCTGCAACTTGCATATAAGGTTAATCAATTTCTATGTGCCACTTACCAAGTTTAATTACCACTGCAACTTACAAATAAGGATAATGAATTTCTATGTGCCACTTATCAAGTTTAATTATTGCTGCAACTTGCATATAAGGATAATCAATTTCTACGTGCCACTTATCAAATTTAAAAATTGCTGCAACCTGCATATAAGGATAATCAATCCCCATGTGCCACTCATTTACTCTAATTACAATTGATTCTAAATACTAATTCGAATAAGAGAGGACATTATTATTATTTTTTCTTTTTAATGCAAACAAGAGCATTGCATAAAGTTTTTATTTTTTCCTTCATGCCAAAACTGGAAGTATGAGATAAATTGTCTTCAACTTGATTCATTAAGAGATAAATAAAACCTCTCAAGTAATCATACTGGACGTTCTTTTTGTTTTTCTTCAAGGTATAATGCTACCTATTAATTCTGCAGTTGTGTTCCTCCATTTTCAGTCTAATACTATTGAGACATATCATAACACACCCCTGAATTCAAATCTTTATTAAAGTACAAACCAATGAATCCTATCAACAGGGAGGGGAAAAAAGGGTGGGAAAAAACTTGCCTCCTGTCCTTAATAAAATTAAGATTATAGGTACACTGCGTTAGCATAATTTAAAATTTTATAACATGACAGGAGGCTTCGTAGTTTGCATTTTTAAAGCTGTGAATGAAGAGCAAAAGAAGCATGAGAAACCTGACGGAATGCACAAACATGGAATGTACTATCTCTAGTCCAGTCCGTGGATCACAAAATGTTGGTAGACGAAAAACCTTCAATGTGGTTGCGCCCTAAACCGAGCGAGTGCCAAAACAAGAGTCTACACCCGTTAGGGATATCCGCAAGCAAAATAAATAATAAGAGGTCCCAACTCGGGTGTCCTTAGAGGAGCGGTACTCTCCACCTATCCTAGTAAAGTGTCCACCATGCAGAAGTGGGAGACAGTCTGAAAAACAGAATATAGGACGGAGGAAGTTCCATCTTAGTCCGATGCAAGATAGAAAATACATTCCTTCCAGAATGAAGGAAAAAAACATCTATGCTGAACGCTCGAACGTCCACAATCTGTCGAAAGAAAAGGACACAAAAGTGTAAGTTTCGCTGAGAGTTGGCGCAATGACAATTTCGTATTGTCTGGCCATACGCAATGAAAATTTAAAACTAGATCCATGTCCCACATACGCAAGTATTTGGGAGCGGGTGGTCTAGACAGACAAATCCCCTTAGAAGGTGACAGACCAGAGGGTTCCAGCCTATAAGTGTCCCCTGTAGGGTGCATGAGCCGCTAAGATAGCCGAATGTGTAACATTGATAGGGCGATACGACTTTCCTGATGAAAAGGGATGGAATAAGAAATTTAGCACGGCAGTAACAGGTGCCATAAAGCAATTGAGGTCCCTCTCCATACACTAATTACTCCATCCGGTCCATGTGGAGTCGTGGCTCTCTCTATTGCCTGGAGCCCCAGGCCACTAGGTCCAAGTGTCCTGGGGCCCCATTGGTCCAGAATTGAGTGGATGCAATTCCCCTTGGGTGTTCGTCAATAGACACAATAAGGATTATAGCAGGTTCCAGTAACTCTGCACACCATGCTTGACTCTGCCATCAGGGAGTGATGAATAACAGAGTGAGCTTATGGATCCGCAAGTGATGAAGGACTCTCACCAATCTGTAGGACAGAGGTAGAGCATAGGCTCCTTGAAGCGCCCACTGCCTCGTACTCCGTATCCAGAAGCCAACTGAAACAGTTTTGTAATTGCCTGTTAGACCAGGATGGAAATTGTTCAATTTTAGCAGACCCCACAGATTCCACAGTGTGCGGAATATTGAGACATTCAGTCTCTAGCCATTGACGTTCTTCCAGAGTCGAAAAACCCAGTCTGCTCACAGGTTTTCAAATCCTGGTAAGCATACTGCACATAGAGTGGTGTTGCGAGGCAGGCAGAATATGTCCATTTTCGCCTCTGTGAGATCCCAGGATCATGCTCTGCCCAAGCGGTTTATGTATCGAACCACCGATATGTAGCCATTCCACGCCTGCATGTAAAGTAATCACCAATGGAGTTCGGCCGTTCTTTCGGGTGTTACTGGTATCCAATGGCCGTATGCGTGACCCGTCCGCAGGTAATGGGCTTACGGTTAGTGCATAGTTTTGTAGTGTAGTAGACCTGGAATATCACCTGGATGGGTGAGGACAGGAGACCCACCACACGAGCCAGGATTTGCGCAGAGTACACCTGATTTCTCAGCGAATGGCATTGATTCTAACATGTTAGGTAAAAAGACACATTTGATCACCTCGATCTCAAATCCCGGGAATTGTATCACCTGAGTTGGTGTTAGAGTGGATGACCCCTTGCTTACGATGACGCCCAGTGATTCCAGAACATATATTACCAATTCCGTCTCTGAGCGCAGACTGGAGATGGAATTGCAGAGGAATAACATGTCGTCCAGATCAGACAACGGAACCTTGTGATCGTCGATGAACCATTACCGGTTTCAGAAGTATGGGGAAGCATCCAAGGTGCTGAGTCAAGTCCGAATGGTAGTCATGTGAATGTGATGGTCCTGCCAGATGAGACTCAGGAGGCGAGGGCTCTCTGGCGCTATGGCACAGAGAGATAGGCGTCCTTTGTACTTAGATGTATGAACCAATCATTGGCCAGTAGGAGATCTTGAAACAGACGAATACCATCCATCTTGAAACAGCAATAGACTACAAAGCCGTTCGTGTGACGTGAGTTGATGGCTGGACGGTAGTCCCTTGTCTTTTCCTGACCACGAATATCTTATTGAAGGAACCGGAGACAACTGGAATGCTCCTTTGACGAACAGGACCCGGATGCCTTCGTCAATGAGAGGTGTGTGGGTTGCCACCATTCATAAAGGATGAGGACAGCCTACCAGCTAGGGTGGAGAGTGGAATTCTATAACGTATTCCCGAACGGTCCATAGGATCAAACCGTGTAATGAATGTGGTAAAGAAATTCACATGCTTCAAATGTTCAAATAAAGTTCAGCAATTAAGGTTCAGCAAATAATAATCCAGTTGCCGATGGTCCAATTGCTCTCTTCCCTGGTTCCGAGAGCCTGTTGTCAATTTATTTGAAGATCTTGGGTGTCGTGGTGCCTGTGGGTTGAGTGGCGTAAGCCCAGTGTGTCGATGAAGATATTTTCATCAGTGTTTGTAATCTTGTGACAACCCTTTCTCTGTGGAGAGCACTACGTTATATATTCCTTGACATGAGATGCCGTAGTTGGCATAATGTGCCCGTCGTCAGCGACAGAGTTCAAGCTGGCTGTTTGCCATTCATCCACTTTCACCCTAGTGGGTGAATTGGGATAAAAGTCTTGTCTTGGTTACATTGGAGACATTGACAGTCTCGTAAATAAAGAGGGGGGTCACCCCTATATTGTCCCGGAGGGACGGGTGTTATGGAGGGGGTCACCCTCGTAAAAACTGCCCGCCGACTGGTCAGGGCATGTGGATGTGTGGTACATCCCAGTTATACAGCGGAGCTGCACCTCTGCGTCAATTAACTTATATTAGTACACATATAAGTAAAGGCACTATAGTATGTGGGAGGTCACCCCATTAGCAGTAAGGGGGTCACCCTTAATACAATGTGGCCACGTGCGGTTGGTAACGCTATAATGCGGGGATTCCTGCCACTTGATTATGTAAACACATAAACATAGGCACTCCAGTATGTGGGGGGTCACCCCAGTAGCAGTAAGAGGGTCACCCTTAATACAAAGAATTCACTGGTGGCTGGTAATGATATCATGAGGGTATTCCTGTTAAGGTGTCATATGGTATCCTTTATATATATATATATACATATAGAATATTGAATTCTGTTCTATGCAGTCCCAAAACTGTTGTGGCATAGAGAAGGGGAGCCCCCCACAATATTTACATATATATAGGGCCTTGTTAAGGAGTGGGGAGTCACCCCAGACATAAGGGGGGTCACCCCTATAGAATATTTGTCCTGAAGGGTCTGTACAAGTCTCAATTGGGGGTCACCCAGCATAGGGGGGTCACCCCTGTAGTATTCCTGCCACCAAAAGGCCTGTGCAGTTCTCACTTGGGGATCACGCAGCATAGGGGGCTCACCCCTTTAGTATGCTTGCCACCTAAAGGCCTGTGCAAGTCTCACTTGTGGGTCACCCAGCGTAGGGGGGGTCACCCCAGTATATGTATGTTACTTAGGACTGGTGCCAGACTTGCTTGGGGGTCACCCAGTGTAGGGGGGTCACCCCTGTATTATATTTAATTTTGTATTATTATTATTATTATTATTATTATATTTATAGAGCACCGTCAAATTCTGCAGCGCTTTACAATGGGTATATACACCCACATATGGTATTTGAATACTCTTGCCCCAATGGTGAGGGCTTATATCCTTGGAGGTGAACACTGGTAAGTAAGGCTAGATGGGATGATGTAGCGAAATCGTGCATAGTGCTACCTGGTGAATAAAGTGAAAAAAATAAACAAATAGCTCGACGCGCATTTCGGCGTCTTCGACGACGCGCTGACACGCCGAAACGCCGACGAGCTATTTGTTTATTTTTTTCACTTTATTCACTAGGTAGCACTATGCACGACTTTTAGTTAGTTAAGTGTGTGTTTTTTCTTAGTGGAGGAAGGGATAGTGGCTTTGGTAGGCATTAGTGGATGTTCCACTGTGCCGAGGTAATTCAGGGTCAGCCTGGCTTCTCTGCATATATTTGGCTTTGGGGATTCTTGCAGGAGGGGGGAAGAGGAGGGGCTCTCCCATTTTTGCTTCTGAGATTTTTTTCTCTACATCACCCCATCTAGCCTTACTTACCAGTGTAAGCAGGCTGATATTATTACAGTACCTCTGTAGCCTTATTAGCAGTTTTAATTTTACTGACTAATTGCAGCCTTTTTGGGCTGTTCCCTTCCACTTTTTGGTATATGCTTCTTTTATAATAATAATTATTATTATTATTATTGTGTATCCTTAGTACTATTAACCCCTTAAGGACTGGACTGCTTTTGCGATGTTGTACATTTGCGACCAGGCATATTTTTCCACTTTTGTGGTGTTTGTGTTTGGCTGTAATTTTCCGCTTTCTCATTTACTGTTCCCATACAAATTATATATTGTTTTTTTCAGGACAAAAGGGGCTTTCTTTACATACCATTATTTATATAATCTCATGTATTTAAATTTAAAAAAAATACAAAAATCTGATGAAAAATTGAAAAAAATACATGTTTTTTGACTTTACTTGAAAAATCTTTTACTCATCTACAAAAGCGAATGAAAAAAACTGCTAAATAGATTCAAAATTTTGTCCTGAGTTTAAAAATACCTAGTGTTTACTTGCTTTTTTGCTTTTTTTTGCATGTTATAGGGCTATAGGTACAAGTAGGATATTGCGGTTTCAAAACATACATTTTTAAAATTTATCAATAGTGACATTGTAACACTATTATCTGTCATAAATCTCTGAATAACACCCCACATGTACATATTTTTAAAAGTAGACAACCTAGGGAGAAAATATAGTGTTCAGTCTTTTTATAGCCACTTAAATGAGTAAACACTGGCCAAAGTAAGCATTCATATTTGTTTGTGTGAAAAAGTAAAAAAACGAAATTGAACGCTAATTTTGGCCAGTGCTTGTGACCAAGGGTTACTAAAAAGACTGGACATACCCATTTGTACTACCTGGTTGTCTTCTTTTGCAAAATGGTATGCCATCATGGGTAATTCTCATTCCTGGGCTACCATACGCCTCAAAGGCAACGTAACCAACTTGGCCATTTTCAATGTAAAAATATTTGACCCATATATTTGACCTTGTAACTTTCAAAAATGCTATAAAACCTGTACATGGGGGGTACTGTTTTACTTGGGAGACATCGCTGAACACAAATATTAGTGTTTAAAAACTGGAAAACGTATCACAACCATTATATCATCAGTAAAAGTGCTGTTTGTGTGTGAAAAATGCAAAAAAAGTCACTTTCACTGACAATATCATCGCTGTGATATGTTTTACTGTTTTGAATCACTAATATCTGTGTTCAGCGAAGTCTCCCGAGTAAAACAGTACCCCCATGTACAGAGCCAAGTGTCGCAGAAAACGCTACAGGGTAAAATACAGTGTTAGTAAAATTAAATTCTCTGGAATTTCGGCCTGGGTTGGCAGGCAGGTCCCTCAAATTGCAATCAATAAAATTACTGAATATGTAAAATATTACATAAATACGCCATCTAGAATTCTAAATATGCATATTTATATATTTGAAGTCTACGCAGTATATTTCAAGTATAATTATTTATGTAATTTTGTATATGGACGATGTATACTTCTTATTATTTTTATTTATTTTTATATACATAGATATATATTGGGGTCTATCTCTAAGTGTATTTTGATATAAATATATATATATTAATTTTAAAATACAGTTAGAATAAAATTTCATATAGCTATATATAATTTTTTCTTTTAATTTTTATTATTATTTAAAAAATTTTATTTAATTTAAAATTACTTATTATTTATATTTTATAATAATATATATATACAATATATATAGTTATTATATATATTATATATATACGTGTGTAATTTAATTATAAGTGTATTTTATATTAATATAAGTACATATTAATATAAAAATACACTTAGTATGACATTATATATATATGATATATAGACATATATTATATAGGTATAATATATGTCTATATATCATATATACACATATAATTATTATTATTTTTTTTTATTAACACTAACTTTAATTTATTTTTTGATTTTACACATGCAGGGAGACTGCCTGTCAGCACAGACAGTCCCCCTGCAGGCAGACACATGGACACCTATTGTGACCATGTGATCACTGTGTTAAGCGATCACATGGCCACAGGGGTCCTAAATCAGTGTGGGGAGACTGTCTGGGCTGCAGGCAGTCTCCCCACAACCGGAGCCACGATGATCGCCGCCGGGGGAACGACGGCGATCAGGTAAGTAGCTCTGACCGTTAGGACGGTTCAGGACCGTCATCGGTCGGCAACGCAAAAATGCCGATGACGGTCCTGAACCGTCCTCGGTCCTTAAGGGGTTAAAGGTAGGGCTTCCTCCTTTTTGTTATCCTCTCCTTTGGACTTCTGTCCGTATTTTTCTTTTTTCTTGTGTTCTTATAGTGGGTTATTCCCACATTTGAGGATAATAAGTAGGGTTTCTGTGGAATTACCCGATCTATCCCTGATTTGTAGGGATCGATTGGTATTCTTCCCTCTGTTCTCTTTATTAGCTCCTTACATGGTTTATACTAAGTGACCCATAGGCTGAGGAGGCGGTGACCGTGGCGGTGTGGGTGGAAGCAGTGGTGGAGGAGGAGGATGAGGTAGCCAATACTGTTTTTTTATGATTTTTTTTTTTTAATTGTGGTAGCCCACAAAATATTGGGACATACAAAAAAAGAAACATTTGCGGCCTGCGGTGCATTTCTTGCAGTCCTGATGCATGGAGAAATGCTCAACTCCTGATGCATGGAGAAAAGGTCTTCACAAGCCTCTGCTAATGTGTACATGGTTTATACTAAGTGAACCATGGGTTGAGGAGGCAGTGACCGTGGCATGCAGTGTGAGCAGGGTTAAATCCCTGCTCACACTAGAAAACCCAGGTATCATTAGAAACCTGGTGGTCCCCTCTGTCAGCTGGGGCCATTTTTACTGGTACCAGACAGACAGCTGAGCTACAGTCATTCTCTCAAGTGATCTGGTGCTTGGGAGACCCCCAGGGTCTGAACAGACCCTGGAGGGTCACCCTCTATGCCCCAATGCCCTTCTGATCAGTGCTGGGTATTTTCAGTTGCCCAGTACAGATCGCATTGCATTGGGCATAATGTCTTCAATGTAAGAGATGGGAGACTGCAATACTGAAAATAGCCAGTAGATGGCATACCACTGTCTGTTTTAGTTTAAAATCCCTTTACTAATATCAGTACTGATATTAGTAGAGGGAAACCTTTGGGATTAAGATTAAATTAAGCATTACAATTAAGGATTATTATTCGGTTTAGAATAAGTACTAGATTTATTATCAGGTTTATTATTGAGTTTATTATTAAGTTTATGTTTAAGATTAGATTTATAATTAATTGTAGTATTGGGATTATGGTTCAGATTAGGATTAGGGTCACCATGGGCATCCCTTGCTGAATATAGCAAGGGAATTCCTCTGCTGACACAAGCAGGGGGGATCATTTTTTTTTTTTTACAATTTGAATTTGTATTCATTTTTTTCATTTTAGAAAAAAAAGGGGTACAGAAAAGAAAAGGGAAAGGGTTACAGTCCACAATTATTTAGAAATACCAAACATAATTCCAATATTGATAAATATCATAAATCTGCAAACACAGTTACATGTAAATATAGAAGAGCTCTAAGTCCCTTATAAAGTAGAAATAAGTAAATCTACATATTATAAAATCTAACAATACAAGGGAAGATAGGGAATTATCTTAATATAATCAGATACTCCCTACTAATTATTTTCTAAAGACTACTAACTACCTTGTAAAAATAATCATTGATATGAAAGCAAAAACTTGCTTTTCTCGCTACTGTAAATTCATTTATAGAACATAATAGTAATACATTTTATAGCTATACCTGTGGACGTCACAATAATCTTCCCTGATAAAAAGCAGGAAATGGGGAAAGAAGAGAAGAGAGAAAAAATAGGGAAAGAAAGAAAGGGAAAAAAAAGGGGGGGTTATATAAACTTGAAATTATAAATTCCCTATCTCACTGTTCTATAATCTTTATAGATGTCAATAATTTAGAATAAGTGTGGGGTGATTGTTAGTAAGTAACTCCGCCATCCATCAACTACATCCGGACTCAGTCTCACTATTATTTGTCTGGTTCCACATAATGAGTTCGTAATCTACAGTTGAAGACATCAAAATCCTGATTTCTTGTAAGGAAGGCAACTCCAACTCCAGTTCTTAGCAATTAAAGTTGATACTGTAGATAGAAGTAGAAAAATCAATTTCCATGTAGACTTAATGATTTTGTCTGGAAGAACTTTAAGAATTATCTACTTTGGTGTATGTTCTAGGGCAGGGGTTCTCAACCTAGTTCTCAGGACCCCCTACCAGTCCATGATTTGGGGATTACCTGGGTGTGTCTCAGGTGTTTAGAAAAAGGGAAAAAAACACCTTATACTCTAAGGTGTTTTTTTTTTCTTTTTCTAAACACCGTAGACACACCCAGGTAATCCCTAAACCCTGTGTGGTGGAATCTCGGTAAAAATAAATTTAGTAGGCCGAGATTACCACGTGGTATGTGTACGTGCATATGCTGACGTATCGATCAGTTGGTTGCACGAGGCAAGATACGATCAGTAGTGTACGGAACATGTGCAAGAATACAGGATGTAGTATTCCCCTCCTCCATTGTGCTGGACAAGCCATGCGGTCAAGCAGGAAGTTAATTCTTATTTGTAATGATTGGTCAAGAGAATGTGCGGGTGGAGCTTAATATGGGAGGAGTTATGTGCCTATATAGGGAGCCTGCACTATTGTTCAGGGCTCAGAACTTGCTGTATTTTTGGTGACATTAGTCCCTCTGAGTCCCGATCGGTGATCCAATAAAGAATCTCTTCCTTCCTGAAGAAACCTGTGTCCATCTCTCTGTGCTTTGCTTCCGTCAGTTTCTCCGGTATCATTTGGTGCATTGGCCGGGAAGCTCATCGTTCAACGGTAGCTGAGAGGCAGAGGCGTGAGACGGTCTATCTTTGCCCACGTTCTCTACGGCTGCACCCCTGAACTTCTGCGTGGACCTCCCTTCGTCTCGGCGCCACTGGTCTGTTGTCCAGGAGATCATCGGCCTCTACGTAAGAAGTGCTGGGGTGTCCCCGTCGATGAGTGTGAACTCAGGTTCAGGAACGAGGAGGTAAGACAACTGCTGTTTTAGACGGCAGACCCACTAGGGGTATACCGATTGTGCGGTAGGCCCAAAAGGGGTTTAAATCTGTGTATGGAATCTGCCCCCTCTGTCGGAGGGAAGGAGCGAAGGCGCACCGCTCGATCGAACGCTCTTTAGTAAGACCGTTTGATCTGGTTAGTCAGGCGGGGTCCTGTGTAAATAGCCCTAGCCGGACACCGGTGTCTTGTCTAGACTAGCGTTCTAGGGTGTATATTACGCTCGCTAGGTCGGAGGGACCGGGAGACTAAGCGGCGCCTGTGTAAATTCGGTTCGCTAGCTCTCAACCTATCTTGGCTAAGTGGGAAGGCGTGTAAATTTGGAACCCACTAGACTTTTGATAGAGTAAATAGACTAGAAGGGCAATTTTGTAAATTTCGCCCTCTAGTTCGCTATATGTGGTGTTTGGGCAGTGTGGCTAACCAAAACGGGTGTATATAGTTTTAGGTAGTCCATTCAAGGTACTGGCCAATAGTTTAGTTGGGATTGTAAATGTGTTAAAGATTGTTAGTAAAGTGTATATCTTGTTAGATAGCGCGAGCTCAGCCGTCTAGCGAGAGTGTTAATAGTGTGTTGCTGTATCATAGTGCACGGTACCATAACCCTGTATATTTACTGACACTGTATATAAGTACTAATCATTGTCGTCTATTGCATGTTTAACACCGTAACCACTAATAATTGTATTGTGACCTTAAATTGTGCTTTGACCTATGCTAACCGTACTGTAACCGATACTAGTAAAAGACGATGTTACTGGGGTGTGTTATAGACGGGTAATTCATATATAGAGAATTATAGCGTGGGTGACTGTATAGTTTCGCCAAAGGGCATAATATTGATTATTTAGTGACTGGTGTAACAGCTGTGTGTGTACGGAATTCCCTGAGTGATTATTGTGTTATTGTGTACGTTTCACTCGGTAACTGTACCACGTGGTGCTGTTGCCAGAGGAAACGGGTGTGACTGTTGAATAAGAACGCGTGCATAGTATTCGTTGTCAACGACGTTCCATTGATAAGTATGGGCGCGTCAGAGTCAACGATTTCGGATCCCTTAGGTTGTATGGTAAAGAATTTTAAAAAGGGATTCAAAACATGTGATTTTGGGGTTAAAATGTCTCCTGTACGTTTGGTCACTTTGTGCACTAGGGAGTGGCCTACTTTGGTTGCGGCATGGCCGCCGCGTGGCAGTTTGGATCCAACCCTGGTACAGCGTGTACACGTGGCTGTATCAGGTAGGCCTGAACTTTACGGACAGTTTCCATACATTGATTGTTGGGGGCAGGCCGTAAACGACTCGCCAAAATGGATCCGGATATGCCACGAGGAGCAATGTCGCCTCATGGTGGCCAGGACTTGTTTGTCCACTAGGACTGGTGTTAGGCCCATTTTGGACACGCTCCCTGAGTCCGAGATCCCTTTGCCGCCTCCTTACTTTCCTTTAAGAGGAAGTGACGCGAATGCAGGAAGCTCTGCACCCCTTCCCCTATTGCCCCCATCCACTTCCGCTTCCTCCTCCAGTACAGAATCCACCCCCCCTCGTATTAAAACTCCCCTTCCGGAACCAGGACCAACCCCCATTAGATCTGAATATCCTGATTTGGCGCCACTTCAAACTTCCGGTCAAGCTTCTTCTAGCTCGGCTCGGAGTATACTATTCACTAACTTTTCCCAAAATCAAGTTCCCACATCCTCATGCCCTATTACCTCTCGACCGGAACCTTTAACTGACGCCCCTCCACGTAGCCCCATACTAACCCGACAACTGACCGGTACCCAACAATTAAAACATTATCAGATGCCTCTTCGTCTGAATCCTGGGTCAGCCTATATCGATGCCGCAGGTCAAATGGCACATGCTGACCCAGTCTTCGTATATGTCCCGTTCACGACTACCGATCTCTTGAATTGGAAGACCCACAATTCCTCGTACACTGAGAAACCACAAGCTATGACCCATCTGTTCACCTCGATAGTTCAGACACATAACCCGACATGGGCTGATTGCCAGCAGTTATTAATGACATTGTTCAATAATGAGGAAAGGACAAGGATTAACCAAGCGGCCATTAAGGCGCTAGAGGAGAGAGCCCGTGCTTTAAATCAAGCCAATCCGGCAGCATGGGCCGCAACACATTACCCTAACACCGATCCTGACTGGAATGTAAATGGCGCAGATATGGCTCAACTTAAAGCCTATAGAGATGCTATAATTGCTGGCATGAAAGCCGGAGGGAAGAAAGCTATTAACATGTCGAAGACAGTTGAGGTGATTCAGAAAAGTGATGAAGCGCCCAGTGTCTTTTATGACCGATTATTGGAGGCATACCGCTTGTATACCCCCTTTAATCCGGAAGACGCTGATAATTCCCGAATGGTAAACTCCGCCTTTGTCAGCCAAGCTTACGGAGATATTAAGCGCAAGCTACAGAAATTAGAAGGGTTTGCAGGTATGTCTATCACCCAACTAATGGAGGTAGCGAACAAAGTATATATGAATAGGGAAACAGAAAGTAAGAAAGAGGAAGAGCGCAAGATGCGTAGAAAGGCAGATATGCTAGCGGTAGCGATCGCAGGCGTAGATAGACGGGGCCCAGATAGAGGCGATGGTAGATGGAATAGGGAGCCTTTGAGTAGGAATCAGTGCGCGTACTGTAAGGAAGAAGGGCATTGGAGGAACGAGTGTCCGCAAAGAGAGCAGTATGAGAGAGACTTACCCAGGGCAGGTTACGGAAACTTTAGAGGCAGAGCGAGAGGTAGAGGAGGCCCCGGAGGGAGTAATGGTAATAGAGGGAGTAATGGGAACAGAGGAAGTGTAAGGGAAGATAGGTACTATCCAGCAGCGCAAAGGTCCCGCGATAGAGAAGGTAGGGACTTTGTGGGATTGGCTGACACGGTCATGGAGGACTATTGATACCGACCGGGCTCCATCCCCCTTGGTCGAGCGGAGCCTATGGTCGATGTATCAATAGGGGGAAAAAGGAGTGCGTTCATGATCGACACTGGTGCTGAACATTCGGTGGTGACTAATCAAGTTGCTCCTCCATCTGGAAGAACTATTACTGTAATAGGAGCAACTGGAAGAAGTGCTGAAAAACCGGTTCTTAAAAGTCGACTCTGTACATTGGGAGGCCACGTAGTAAAACATCAATTCCTTTATATGCCTGAGTGTCCAGTCCAATTGCTGGGACGTGATATGCTATCCAAATTACAAGCGCAGATTACGCTCCTACCAAATGGAACAACATCCTTAAAGTTTAATGGACCCTCAGGTATTATGACATTGTCCGTACCAAAGGAAGAAGAGTGGCGACTTTATACAGTGTTGACTAGCCAAAACCCGAGGAGTGATGAATCCTTATTTAACATACCAGGAGTTTGGGCAGAGAACAACCCACCAGGACTGGCCCGCAATATTCCACCTATTAAAATCGAACTAAAACTTGGGGTTTATCCAGTAAGCCTGAGACAATATCATATTCCGCAGAAGGCTAAGAAGAACATCCAATCTTATCTGGATAAGTTCATACGGTATGGTATCCTAAAATTCTGTACTTCCCCCTGGAACACCCCATTGCTGCCTGTTCAAAAGCCCGGTACAGATGAGTATCGACCTGTGCAGGACTTGAGAGCAGTCAATGATGCGGTTGTTAGTATACATCCAGTCGTGCCCAATCCATATAACCTGCTTGCTTTAATTCCGGGCGGGGCTACTTACTTTACAGTCTTAGATCTCAAAGATGCCTTCTTTTGCCTCCGAATTGCCGCAGAAAGCCAATGTATCTTCGCTTTCCAATGGGAAAATGCTGTAACGGGCTCGAAACGCCAAATGACCTGGACAAGATTGCCCCAGGGGTTTAAAAATTCACCTACCCTATTTGGTTCAGCTCTAAGTCAAGATCTACTAGATTTCGAGTCTATCCCAGGAGAGTGTGTATTATTACAATATGTAGATGACTTGTTGATAGCAGCAGTTACAAAGGAAGTATGTCAGCAAGCAACGCACGATCTACTACACATTCTCTGGAAGGCAGGATACAAGGTGTCAAGAAGGAAGGCTCAGTTGTGTTTGCCAACTGTCAAATATCTGGGATTCCATATCTCTGAAGGTCAAAGAATTATGGGGCCAGAGAGAAAAGAAGCTGTGTGCCAAATACCGATACCCAGGAATAGAAGACAAGTGCGAGAATTCTTGGGGGCAGCAGGCTTCTGTAGGATATGGATTCCCAGCTACGCGATACTGGCAAAACCTCTGTATGCAGCTATCAAAGGTACAGAGCACGACCCCTTCTTATGGACTCAAGAACAGCAAACGGCATTCGAAGATGTGAAGAGGGCTTTGATGAGTGCCCCAGCATTAGGTCTACCTGACCACACACGCCATTCTACCTGTATGTACATGAGCAAAGAAGAATGGCTGTGGGAGTATTGACACAGTACTTGGGATCATGGCAAAGACCTGTTGCCTACATGTCTAAGCAACTGGATGCAGTGGCCAGCGGACTTCCACCTTGTCTAAGAGCTGTAGCTGCAGCCGCCCTGCTAGTAGCTGAAGCCGATAAACCCACTCTGGGTCAAGAACTTTATGTACGAGTTCCACATGCAGTACAGACGTTGTTGGATTACAAAGGAAATCATTGGTTTAGTAACAGCCGTATGACCAAGTATCAAGCAATGTTGTGTGAAAACCCAAGAGTGCATTTAGAGACTGTAAATACCTTAAATCCAGCTACCCCTTTGCCACAACCTACTGAAAGTCAACATGATTGTTTGGAAGTAATGGATGAAGTATTTTCAAGTAGACCAGATCTTCGTGATTTTCCCATCCAGAACCCTGATGTTCAATATTACACCGACGGCAGTAGTAATGTAAAAGAAGGGATCCGCTATGCAGGATATGCAGTAACAACGATAGACAAGGTGATAGAAGCTCGGCCACTGGCAAAAGGAACATCAGCACAAAAGGCAGAATTGATAGCACTGACACGAGCGTTACAATTGGCTGAAGGTTTAAGAGTGAACATCTACACGGATTCCAAGTATGCGTTTTTAACCACTCATGCCCACGGAGCTTTGTATAAAGAAAGAGGACTATTGAATTCAGAAGGCAAAGAAATCAAATACGCAGCTGAGATCCTACAACTATTAGAAGCAGTGTGGGAGCCGAAAGAAGTCGGTATTATACATTGTCGGGCGCATCTGAGAGGAGATGGTGATGTAACCAAAGGGAATCGGATGGCAGATAGTGCAGCTAAGCGTGCTGCTGAATCAGGAAGACAGGAATATGTGGGGCATATCCACTGTCTCAATGGACTCCAATTTATACAGCTCAAGAAGAGGAGTGGTTAAGGACTGAACCTGGAAAGTATTTGGAGAACAAATGGTATCAGTTAGAAGATGGAAGAATAGTTATTCCAGCATCACTAGCGGTAGAAATTGTCCAAAACTATCATAACGGGACACATTCTGGGAGAGACAGTACAGAAGAATCTCTCAGAAAACATTCCTACATACCAAGATTGTCCAACTTGACTCAGGCCATTGTA
>OW240922.1:85226585-85253243 GCA_933207985.1 Pelobates cultripes
AAGCTTGGATTTAAAAAAACAAAACACTTTTTTCACTGTTATAGATTGAATAGCAGTTAGTTATCTTCAAGCGGTTGTCAGGCCTACAGCCTGTGCTCTGCACAACTGTGCCAGTGCACATTGCCACTCATATCTGGTCTCACAGTAGCTTGCACGCATAGTACCACTAATCCCAGCAAAAATGACAGGCAGAGGCAGGCCACCCCGCAGGGGCCATCGTGGTCGTGGTGCTGTGATTCCCTTTGGCCCTAGAATAATGCCCAGTTTTCAGAGGCCACGTACCCTGAACTTGAAAAGTTCTGAGGACATAGTTGACTGGCTAACACAGGACACCCAATCTTCTACAGCCTCGGCTCAGAACCTTGACGCACCATCCTCCTCCAGCTTAGCTTCAGGCACCTCTCAAGATACCACTCACCCGCCTGCCGCCACCACCAAAACTAGCACCACGGCCGCTTCAGTTGGTATGTCAGAGGAGTTATTCACACATCCGTTTGAAGAAATGAGTGATGCGCAACCATTATTGCCAGAGGATGTAGATAACAGGGATATATCTCAGGCAGGCAGCATTACACACATGGACGTACGGTGTGATGATGATGATGATGTTGTACCCGCTGCTGCTTCCTTTGCTGAGTTGTCAGATACAAGTGAAACGGTTGATGATGGCCGATCTCGTCCGCTGGATCTTCCGTGGGTGCCCGGCTCGTCAAGGAAGAAGAACAGGAAGTTCAGATGGGGAGACAGGGAGGAGGAGGAGGCGAGTTGGAAGCAGGGGAAGGTGGTAGCAAGGAGCTGATGGCACAGTCAGACAGCATGCATAGAGCACCGGGGTCAGCCCGACCCAACTTGCACGCCAATCAGCGCATGCTGTATACACCGCCAGAATGCCCGTCATTGCGGAAGCTCAGCAGTGTGGAATTTTTTTTGTGTGTCTGCCTCTGACAACAGCGATGTCATTTGCAACCTGTGCCAAAAGAAACTGAGTCGTGGGAAGTCCAACACCCACCTAGGTACAACTGCGTAGGCACATGATCTCACATCACAAACGCCTATGGGATCAACACATGAGTACAAACAGCTCGCCTACTCTAAGCCGCCAGCCTCCTCCTGGTCCAGCATCTTCAGCCACGTCAACCACTGCTGTCCTCCTTGTCCCCTCTCAACCATCCGCCACTCCGCCTCCGCCTTGAGCAGTTCACGCTCCTTCTTCTACAGTCATGTGTCTGTCAAGGACATGTTTGGCGTAAAGACAATGTCAGAAAGTCACCCCCTTGCCCAGCGTCTGACTGCTGGCTTGTCGAACTATTAGCCCGCCAGCTTTTACCATACAAGCTGGTGGAGTCTGAGGCGTTCAAAAAATTTGTAGCTATTGGGACACCGCAGTGGAAGGTACCCGGCCGAAATTACTTTTCGCAAAAGGCAATCCCCAACCTGTACTCAATTGTGCAAAAGGAAGTAATAGCATCTCTGGCACAGTGTTGGGGCAAGGGTCCATTTGACCACTGATACCTGGTCTGCAAAGCATGGTCAGGGCAGGTATATCACCTACACTGCGCATTGGGTAAACCTGCTGACTGCTGCCAAGCATGGAATGCATGGCTCTGCAGAGGAGTTGGTGACACCACCACGACTTGCAGGCAGTCCTGCTGCCACCTCCTCTACTCCTCCTACTCCATCCTCTTCCATAACCTCCTGGGCTGAGTCCTCTTCTGCTGCTGCGTCTTGCTCCACATCAACGGCACCCCCCCAGCTCCCCAGGTACTATTCCACATCCCGGATACGGCAGTGTCACGCCGTCTTGGGTTTGACTTGCTTGAAAGCAGAGAGTCACACCGGACAAGCACTCCTGTCCGCCCTGAACGCACAGGTGGAAAGTGGCTGACTCCGCAGCGACTGGATATCGGCAAAGTGGTTTGTGACAACGGAACAAATTTGTTAGCGGCATTGAAGTTGGGAAAGTTGTCACATGTGCCGTGCATGGCACATGTGTGTAATCTGATCGTACAACGCTTTGTGCATAAGTACACAGGCTTACAGGACATCCTGAAGCAGGCCAGGAAGGTGTGTGGCCATTTCAGGCGTTCCTACATGGCCATGGCTCGCTTTGCCGATATTCAGCGGCGAAACAACATGCCAGTGAAGCGCTTGATTTGCGACAGCCCGACCGTTGGAATTCAACGCTTACTCCCTAATGAGCCGACGCCTGCTCCAACAAGAAAAGCCCGTTAATGAATGGCTTGTATGACCGGGGTGCTAGAGGACGGCCTCACAGGGAGCTGGGAATTTTGCCGCGTTACTGGGTGGGCGGCTCATGCGCGAAAGTACCTGTAGGCTCATGCGTCCTTTTGAGGAGGTGACAAACCTAGTCAGTCGCACCGAAGGCACCATCAGCGACATCATGCCATTTGTTTTCTTCCTGGAGCGTGCCCTGCGAAGAGTGCTGGATCAGGCCGTAGATGAGCGTGAAGAGGAAGAGGAAGAGTTGTGGTCACCATCACCTCCAGAAACGGCCTTATCAGCATCGCTTGCTGGACCTGCGGCAACGCTGGAAGAGGATTGTGAGGAAGAGGAGTCAGAGGAGGAATGTGGCTTTGAGGAGGAGGAAGAGGAGGAGCAAGACCAACCACAACAGGCATCCCAGGGTGCTCGTTGTCACCTATCTGGTACCTGTGGTGTTGTACGTGGCTGGGGAAGAAAATACCTTCATTGACATCAGTGAGGAGGAGGAACGGGAAATGAGTAGCTCGGCATCCAACCTTGTGCAAATGGGGTCTTTCATGCTGTCGTGTCTGTTGAGGGACCCTGGTATAAAAAGGCTGAAGGAGAACGACCTGTACTGGGTGTCCACGCTACTAGACCCCCGGTATAAGCAGAAAGTGGCGGAAATGTTACCGAATTACAACAAGTATGAAAGGATGCAGCATTTGCAAAATAAATTGAAAAGTATGCTTTACACAGCGTATAGGGTGATGTCACAGCACAACGGGAATCTAACAGGGGGAGAGGTGGAAGTCATCCTCCTCCTCCCATGACCACGCCGGCAAGGACAGGACGCTTTAGAGACGTGTTGTTGATGGAGGACACATGCTGGACCTTTTTAAGTCCTACGCGCCATACAGCCGCCGGGATCCACCCACTCAGAGGCGACTTCGACCGACAGGTAGCAATTTGCGCCTTAACACGAATGCTCGACACTCTGAGGGCGATGAACCCCTTGACGCTACTGAGTGTGCAGGAAGCGACCTGTAGCCTGGAAGCTATCCCAATTTGCGATAGAACTTCTGGCCTGCCCTTCAAGTGTCCTGTCCAGAAAAGGACCTTCCAGTGCAGCAGGAGGTATTGTCACTGAGAAGAGAAGTCGCCTAGGTCAAAAGTCTAGATTACCTCACCTTTATTAAGATGAATGAGGGATGGATCCCGAAGGGACTGACACTGGGCGATACATTAGCTTAAAAAAGGCCTGATGAGATGAGCTGCCTTGGGCTAAAAATGGTCCACACGCTGCTGTATTTTAGCTCTGAATGCCTGTTGACTTGCGTGACTGATCCGCCACCAACTTGGGTTCAAGCCGCCATCTTTTAGGGCACTTTCTGCCTGTGAAGCAAACATCAGTTATAGATTGAATAGCAGTTAGTTGTCCTGGCCGGGTGTGTCAGCCCTGCCGCGTCTACCCTGCCAGTACGCTGCCACCTCCTCTACTCCTCCTACTCCATCCTCTTCCATAACCTCCTCGGCTTAGTCCTCTTCTGCTGCTGCGTCTTGCTCCACATCAACGGATAGGGGGCGTAACAGTGATTAAACTATTAACAATAGTACTAAACACACCACTCACTCATTGGTGTCACACATTAGATTACCTTGGCGCAGTGCCCCCAAATTTGTTGTGATCACCTTGGTAAGGTAAGCGGTTGTACTTTAAAGTAGGTTGCAGCTTTTGAGGCCCACCACCGCCATGCACTCCTTTTCAATGGCAGTGAATATACTTCGCTGTGCAAAAGTTTATGGCTTAGATAAGCCCCGGGTTGCTCGCCACCATCTGCTCCGACTTGGCTCAGTACTGCTCCCAATCCAAGCATAGAGGCGTCTGTATGGACGAGAAAGTGTTTAGTTGGATCAGGAGCAGAAAGTACAGGTGATTTAATGAGCGGCGTCTTGAGCTGTTGGAAGGCCTGTTCACACTCTGGGGCCCATACTACTATCTTGGGGAGGTTTTTACGCGTTTCTATATGGCACTTACTGGGCTTTAGGGTCAGTCCGGACTCCCTAATCCGGTCTAGTACGGCTCCTATGTGGGTCAGGTGTTCGGGCCAGGAGCAGCTAAAAATGGCTATATCATCCAAGTAGGTGTGTATCAGTGTGTATCAAGGGGATCCTTAGGACAGGTGTCAATCCATATATGCCAAGAGTGACCCTATGTTGGGGTAACATTCCCTATTCTGATCTGTGTCAGTGTGTATCAGGGGCTCTGAGGACGGAGTGTCAATCCATATCTACTGCCAAGTGACCCGATGTTGGGGAGTAGCACATTCCCTATTCTGCTCTGTGTCGGTGTGTATCGGACCGCACTGATAGGCGGAAGGTATTAAACTGATAAAATAGTACTAAACACTCCCACTCCTATCTGGTGTCGCATTGGCTTGACAGTAGCAGTGCTAAATTTGCAGTAAGGGGACAGAGCCAAACCTCTTCTTCCATCTCCCTGTTACAAAAATCCACGCCGTGTACACGACCACTGATAGGAGACGTGGAAGGTATTAAACTGATCAGAACAATACTAAACACACCACTCCTATCTGGTGGCACATTAGCTTGACGGCGCAGTGCCCCAAATTTGAATTAAGAGGACCGACCAAGCCTCTTCTTCCATCTCCCTGTTACAAAAATCAATGCCGTGTACACGTCCACTGATAGGAGACGCGGAGGGTATTAAACTGATAAAAATAGTACTAAACACACCACTCCTATCTGGTGTCACATTAGCTTGACCGCGCAGTGCCCCAAATTTGCAGTAAGAGGACCCGACCAAGCCTCTTCTTCCATCTCTCTGTTACAAAAATCAATGCCGTGTACACGTCCACTGATAGGAGACGCGGAAGGTATTAAACTGAAGTCAGAACAATACTAAACACACCACTCCTATCTGGTGTCACATTAGCTTGACCGCGCAGTGCCCCAAATTTGCAGTAAGAGGACCGACCAAGCCTCTTCTTCCATCTCTCTGTTACAAAAATCAATGCCGTGTACACGTCCACTGATAGGAGACGCGGAAGGTATTAAACTGATAAAAATAGTACTAAACACACCACTCCTATCTGGTGTCACATTAGCTTGACCGCGCAGTGCCCCAAATTTGCAGTAAGAGGAACCGACCAAGCCTCTTCTTCCATCTCCCTGTTACAAAAATCAATGCCGTGTACACGTCCACTGATAGGAGCCTTGAGTAAACTGTTCAGAACAATACCCCAAACTACCACTCCTATCTGGTGGCACATTAGCTTGACCGCGCAGTGCCCCAAATTTGAATTAAGAGGACCGACCAAGCATCTTCTTCCATCTCCCTGTTACAGAAATCACTGCCATATCCATACAAATTGTACAGAATGTCAGGATAGTTTTCCAGGGACAAATGTTGTCGCCTGTTGAACGAGGTGACCTTGCTCGGGTCCCAGGTGTACGGTTCCTAAAATGGCTGCCATATACACGTCCACTGATAGGAGACGCGGAAGGTATTAAACTGATCAGACCAATACTAAACACACCACAAATATGGTTTCTCTCCTGTATGGCTTCTCAAATGATGCTTAAGATTAGAAGCGGCTGAAAAGCATTTCTCACACTCCGAACAAAAATATATTTTTTTAACATTCTCTCCACTTTGAACGAAATGACGCTTGGGAAGAGATTAACATAATTAAACACAGGCAGTAAAAATACAGATTTTAGCCATACCCTGTAACTTTAAAACTACACATCCCATCTTTCCTTAATTACATATTTGGAATCAGCACACTTAAAGAGTATAAACATAACCAAAAATCAACTGAATCCATCCAGGGTTAAAAAGTTAGCTGGGGTCCCTTGTGGCCGACTGCAAGCACATTTTCTACCCAAAACAGTTCCATAGATTTGGGCTGTGAGGTCAGTCTAGCTTCAGGCTGAAAAAGCTTGACTAAGTCCATGCGCCGAATGGGACTTAGTCTCTACTACTAATAAGGCTAGCGGCTGAAAAAAGACCGTCCCATGCTTGAGATGGGACTTAGTCTCTACAGCTGAAATAATTTCCATTTACTGAACCAAATTGGGAAATAGCAAGGCAGGCACAAGGGTTTGCACCAGGTCTGGGGACACCGTCTTAAAGGGGCCGTGTCCCCAACAAGTCTGGGGACCCGGCCTTAAAGGGGCAGTGTCCCAATCTTCCTGATGTCCCAAAAAAGGTGTTTAAAGGGCCAGCACCAGTCACATAAAGAGTCCATAAGCCCCAATATGCCCACCGACAGTCTTAAAGAGCCATACACACCAAATAAAAGTGCATACATTTTCACAATCTCCCAGGGGCCATAGTCATGCGGGAGGAGGCTGGCAAATAGGCTTCTCCACAACCCAGGGAAGCAGGGCAATTTGCCATTTAAAGAGCCCGTTACAAATAGCAGTTTGTAACAAGGTGTCAATCCATATCTGCCAAGTGACCCGATGTAGGGGGACCAGTCCCTATTCTGCTCTGTGTCAGTGTGTATCAGGGAACCTTAGGACAGGTGTCAATCCATATCTGCCAGTGACCCGATGTAGGGGGAACAGTCCCTATTCTGCTCTGTGTCAGTGTGTATCAGGGATCCTTAGGACAGGTGTCAATCCATATCTGCCAAGTGACCCTATGTAGGGGGACCAGTCTCAATTCTGCTCTGTGTCCGTGTGCATCAGGGGCTCTGAGGACAGGTGTCAATCCATATCTGCCAAAGTGACCCGATGTTGGGGTAACATTCCCTATTCTGCTCTTTGTCAGTGTGTATCAGGACCACTGATAGAGTGTGAAGGTATTAAACTGATAAAATAGTACTAAACACTCCCTCCTCATCTGAATTGTCACATTAACCCCGACGGCTGCCGGTGCCCCAAATTTGAATTAAGAGGACCGACCAAGCCTCTTCTTCCCTCTCCCTGTTACAAAAATCAATGCCGTGTACACGACCACTGATAGGAGACGTGGAAGGTATTAAACTGATCAGAACAATACTAAACACACCGCTCCTATCTGGTGGCACATTAGCTTGACCGCGCAGTGCCCCAAATTTGCAGTAAGAGGACCGACCAAGCCTCTTCTTCCATCTCCCTGTTACAAAAATCAATGCCGTGTACACGACCATGATAGGAGGCATAGAAGGTATTAAACTGATCAGAACAATACTAAACACACCACTCCTATCTGGTGGCACATTAGCTTGACCGCGCAGTGCCCCAAATTTGAATTAAGAGGACCGACCAAGCATCTTCTTCCATCTCCCTGTTACAGAAATCACTGCATATCCATACAAATTGTACAGAATGTCCAGGATAGTTTTCCAGGGACAAATGTTGTCGCCTGTTGAACGAGGTGACCTTGCTCGGGTCCCAGGTGTACGGTTCCTAAAATGGCTGCCATATACGCGTCCACTGATAGGAGACGCGGAAGGTATTAAACTGATCAGAACAATACTAAACACACCACTCCTATCTGGTGGCACATTAGCTTGACCGCGTTTGTTGAATTAAGAAGAGGACCGACCAAGCATCTTCTTCCATCTCCCTGTTACAGAAATCACTGCCATATCCATACAAATTGTACAGAATGTCCAGGATAGTTTTCCAGGGACAAATGTTGTCGCCTGTTGAACGAGGTGACCTTGCTCGGGTCCCAGGTGTACGGTTCCTAAAATGGCTGCCATATACACGTCCACTGATAGGAGGCGGAAGGTATTAAACTGATCAGAACAATACTAAACACACCACAAATAAGGTTTCTCTCCTGTATGGCTCCTCAAATGATGCTTAAGATTAGAAGCGGCTGAAAAGCATTTCTCACTCAGAACAAAAATATTTTTTTTTAACATTCTCTCCACTTTGAACGAAATGACGTTTGGGAAGAGATTAACATAATTAAACACAGGCAGTAAAAATACAGTATTTAGCCATACCCTGTAACTTTAAAACTACACATCCCATCTTCATAATTACATATTTGGAATCAGCACACTTAAAACATAAACATAACCAAAAATCAGCCAAATCCATCCAGGGGTTAAAAAGTTAGCTGGAGGTCCCTTTATGACCGACCGCAAGCACATTTTCCTGCCCAAAACAGTTCCATAGATTTGGGCTGTGAGGTCGGTCTATTTCAGGCTGAAAAAACGACTAAGTCCCATCGCGAATGGGACTTAGTCTCTGCAGCTGAAATAAGGCTGAAAAAAACGGCTGAAAAAAAGACTAAGTCCCATCGCCGAATGGGACTTAGTCTCTGCAGCTGAAATAATTTCCCATTTACTGAACCAAGTGGGAAATAGCAAGGCAGGCACAAAGGGTTTGCACCAGGTCTGGGGACACAGGGGACACCGTCTTAAAGGGGCCGTGTCCCCAACAAGTCTGGGGACACGGCCTTAAAGGGGCAGTGTCCCAATCTTCCTGATGTCCCAAAAAAGGTGTTTAAAGGGCCAGCACCAGTCACATAAAGAGTCCATAAGCCCCAATATGCCCACCGACAGTCTTAAAGGGCCATACACACCAAATAAAAGTGCATACATTTTCACAATCTCCCAGGGGCCATAGTCATGCGGGAGGAGGCTGGCAAATAGGCTTCTCCACAACCCAGGGAAGCAGGGCAATTTGCCATTTAAAGGGCCCGTTACAAATAGCAGTTTGTAACAAGGTGTCAATCCATATCTGCCAAGTGACCCGATGTAGGGGGACCAGTCCCTATTCTGCTCTGTGTCAGTGTGTACCAGGGAACCTTAGGACAGGTGTCAATCCATATCTGCCAAGTGACCCGATGTTGGGGTAACAGTCCCTATTCTGCTCTGTGTCAGTGTGTATCAGGGATCCTTAGGACAGGTGTCAATCCATATCTGCCAAGTGACCCTATGTAGGGGGACCAGTCTCTATTCTGCTCTGTGTCCGTGTGCATCAGGGGCTCTGAGAACAGGTGTCAATCCATATGTCAAGGTGTCAATATGTCATATGTCAGGTGTCAATCCATATTGATTGTGATTTAGGAATGTTAGGTGATTTCTGCCCTTTATGGATTTAAACCAGACTCTGTATCAACTGTGTAATTTTCCCCCAGAGGGCCCTCCCCCCCGTCTTAGTGTATCTCTTTCCTGAATAGTCTGAGTGAAAAATAAATAAATCATGAATCGAAGAAAGAGACCTGATATAAAACTAATATCAAGATCCATAGTGTGAGGCCCTGGCTCTAAAACAACTTCAAAAAATGACTCTTACATAGAAAAGAACACATAGATGCAATACTAGTTGCATTGTTCCGCACCATGCCAACCACATAACGTGAAAATTAAGGGTTGCGTTTATCGAGTTTATTTGACTCCCATAAACTTTACCTCTGTACCTTTAAAAATACATTTGTTGCACTTTGGCTTACAAAACATAACCCCAACAACAGTACATATGTTGTGGACCTATCAAGTGATATTTACATATAATAGTGGATTAGTGCCCTATGGAGCAGGAATAAATGTATAATTATACCAGGTACTTTTTGTGATACCAATATATATATATATATATGTATATATATATATATATACATATATATATATATATATATATAAAAGATAAATAAACATTAAAATAACTTCTCACTGGTCACATTTAACTTTGCTTGTTTTGGAGTGAAAAAAAAATGATAAATCGAAGAAAGAGACCTGATACAAAACTAATATCAAGATCCATAGTGTGAGGCCCCAGGAGGTTCTAAAACAACTTCAAAAAATGACTCTTACTTAAAAAAGAACACATAGATAAAACACTAGTTGCATTGTTCCGCACCATGCCCACCACATAACGTTAAAATTAAGGGTTGCGTTTATCGTGTTTACTTGACTCCCATAGAACTTTACCTCTTTCCCTTTAAAATACCTTTGTTGCACTTTGGCTTACAAAACATAACCCCAACAACAGTACATACATTGTGGACCTATCAAGTAATATTTACATATAATAGTGGATTAGTGCACTATGGAGCAGGAATAAATGTGTAATTATACCAGGTACCTTTTGTAATACCAATATACAGTTGCAAGAAAAAGTATGTGAACCCTTTGGAATGATATGCATTTCTGCACAAATTGGTCATAAATGTGATCTGATCATCATCTAAGTCACAACAATAGACAATCACAGTCTCCTTAAACTAATAACACACAAAGAATGAAATGTTGCCATGTTTTTTTATTGAACACACCATGTAAACATTCAATGTGCGGGTGGAAAAAGTATGTGAACCCCTAGACTAATGACATCTCCAAGAGCTAATTGGAGTGAGATGTCAGCCAACTGGAGTCTAATCAATGAGATGAGATTGGAGGTGTTGGTTACAGCTGCCCTGCCCTATAAAAAACACACACCAGTTCTGGGTTTGCTTTTCACAAGAAGCATTGCCTGATGTGAATGATGCCTCGCTCAAAAGAGCTCTCAGAAGTCCTACGATTAAGAATTGTTGACTTGCATAAAGCTGGAAAGGGTTATAAAAGTATCTCCAAAAGCCTTGCTGTTCATTAGTCCACGGTAAGACAAATTGTCTATAAATGGAGAAATTTCAGCACTGCTGCTACTCTCCCTAGGAGTGGCCATCCTGTAAAGATGACTGCAAGAGCACATCGCAGACTGCTCAATGAGGTGAAGAAGAATCCTAGAGTGTCAGCTAAAGACTTACAAAAGTCACTGGCAAATGCTAACATCCCTGTTAGCGAATCTACAATACGTAAAACACTAAACAAGAATGGATTTCATGGGAGGATACCACAAAGGAAGCCACTGCTGTCCATACAAAACATTGCTGTACGTTTACAGTTTGCACAACAGCACCTGGATGTTCCACAACAGTACTGGCAAAATATTCTGTGGACAGATGAAACCAAAGTTGAGTTGTTTGGAAAAAACACACAACACTATGTGTGGTGAAAAAAAGGCACAACACACCAACATCAAAACCTCATCCCAACTGTGAAGTATGGTAGTGGGGTCATCATGGTTTGGGGCTGCTTTGCTGCATCAGGGCCTGGATGGATTGCTATCATTGAAGGAAAAATGAATTCCCAAGTTTATCAAGACATTTTGCAGGAGAACTTAAGGCCATCTGTCTACCAGCTGAAGCTCAACAGAAGATGGGAGTTGCAACAGGACAATGACCCAAAGCATAGAAGTAAATCAACAACAGAATGGCTTTAACAGAAGAAAATATGCCTTCTAAAGTGGCACAGTCAGAGTCCTGACCTCAACCCGATTGATATGAGATGGTGTGGCATGACCTCAAGAAAGCGATTCACACCAGACATCCCAAGAATATTGCTAAACTGAAACAGTTCTGTAAAGAGGAATGTTTAAGAATTACTCTTGACTGTTGTGCATGTCTGATCTGCAACTACAGGAAACGTTTGGTTGAAGTTATTGCTGCCAAAGGAGGTTCAACCAGTTATTAAATCCAAGGGTTGACATACTTTTTCCACCTGCACTGTGAATGTTTACATGGTGTGTTCAATAAAAACATGGCAACATTTCATTCTTTGTGTGTTATTAGTTTAAGCAGACTGTGATTGTCTATTGTTGTGACTCAGATGAGGACAGATCACATTTTATGACCAATTTGTGCAGAAATCCATATCATTCCAAAGGGTTCACATACTTTTTCTTGCAACTGTATATATATAAAAGATAAAGAAACATTAGAGTAACTTCTCACTGGTGACATTTAACTTTGCTTCGTTTTGGAGCAAAAAAAAAAAATTGGATGGATCGTCTTGCATACTTTGGTTTGTAGGTCAAAGATGTCTCGGTGTGCCTTTTGGCGATCATCTGCTAGGTTTTTTAAATCTAGGAATTAAATCTAATTCTTTTAGCTGATCCTCAAATCTTTCCATATTTGCGGCAAGCGCATTTATTTCCAGTTTTATATCGGATTTGATTTTTGTGGCGGTTGAAGCCAGTTCGGCTTTTATCTCATCTAGATTAGCCTTGAGGCTGGTGTGAAACAAAGAAATCATTATCGGATATTTATCAGGGTTTTTTATACCCTCTGACTCCATACTTTCTGAACCAAGATCCATGTCATTTATCTTCTGTTTAATGGTCTTATGTTGCTGTGGAGAGAAATAAGTTGTTAAAGATTTGTCCTGAGATTTTTCCTGTGAGGAATCTTTTTTGTCTTTCCTCGTCGAGGATTTTATTTCATGGGATTTTTTTCGAAGCCATATTGTAGCAATCTCACAATATATAATCAACCAATATTTACACGGTAGACCGCTGCCAATTTCCCTTTGTGTGGGTTTAGGTTTTGACAAGATTCTATTTTTGCCAGATTTTTTACCTTTTCTTTCCCTTTTGTCTTTTATCTTGCTTCTTCCCTTCCCTTTATTCTCTTTCTCTTTCCTTTTTCCCTTTCCTTCCCTCTTTAAAGCCTATTTTAGCAGTAGACTACTTGGTTAAAGTTTTAATTATATAAAAAGCGGCAAAACTGTATTGGGAGAGAAATTCCTGAGAATATGTGGGGTTGCATAGAGGTGAATATGCACAAAAATAAATGGTTCAAAGAATCTTGTCTAAAGTCACTTATCTTTTTGTAGGATCAGACGGTGTGACAATGATCTGGTGTGTGATAATTATAGATTCTTCGGCGTCCTAGTCAGTGACAAAATGTAGTAGAGCCGCGAATGTTCCAAACTTGCAATCTAGATTTATGTGTGGTGGTACATCTGCAGATAGTCTTTATCCAACCAGTTTGTCCAGTTTGTCCAAGGAGGAGAATTTAGTTCGATGTATTGCTGTTGCAAGTTCTGTAGATATACTTGCCAAGGTGAAGTGATTGGCACAATTACGAACCGCCAAGGTTTGAAGATTATTTTTCTAAGGTGCGTGGCGGACCAGTTTAGGTTAGCGGAAAGACACCGCTTAGGTAATATATATCGCCGTTGGTTCTTCAGGTGGGGTAGAACCAACTCAGGAGCCCTCAGGAGCGGCTACCTCAACAGATCATGGCAGGTCTCCCCTCCTCTTCCCTCATCACAGCTCCCCGCACGTCAGCACGTCCGCACGTCATAACGCCTCTATGTGTTCTATTTGTGTTCTTAACTGAGTTATCAAAGACTGCATTGTGCCTGTCTGTCTGTCAAGAGGGAGAATTCTACTTATTTTGTAATACTATATAGTTGTAATAATATATAGTTGTTTGGATAAATCACCACATGGTAGTAGTCTATTTGCTAAATATTGATTCAGTTGTTAAAAGTCAATTTGCAGATTATTTGTGCTAAATTTTATCTAACAGTCTTGTAAAATACATTCCCTTATTAGTATATTTGTATTGTAACTCCTGAACAGATGCAGACTGTACATGTAGTGGCCTATCAGGACTACTATTTTATAGACTGCTAATTTGGTTTATTCTTTTAATGCCTAACAATAATTAAAATTCGAAACAAGCAATAATTAATGACTCGTACAAATATGTATCTTATATATTCAATTTAAAATTTAAAATACATATTAAAATTTATAAAAACGAATCCTTGTGTTTTTAAGAATTTTATGATGTCTTTCAACCTTTCATTAGAATATTGTCATTTTACATAAGAAACATTCTGAAAAGATGAAATCTGAAAAAGAACGCAATGTAACATAATTCATCATTCAAAGCTTCACTGACAGTCCAGAGCTCCAGTTTCCAATTTTTATGCTATTTCTTTTCATCTACCTCATCATAATTTGTGTAAATGGAATAATTTTTGTTCTTATCCTATGTGACACTAATTTTCATACTCCTATGCATACATTCTTGATGATGCTTTCCTTGATTGATCTCTCTAGCATTTCAAATATTAAACCCAATATGTTATATATGCTTCATACACAACATAAGACCATTTCATTTTTGGGATGTGTAAATCAGACATACTTATGCCTGTCCCTGACGTGTACTGACACCCTGCTGCTTGGTGCCATGGCATATGATCGATATGTGGCAATTTGTCACCCTCTTCATTACTTTACTCTCATGAGTACAGAACGTTGTGGCTTACTGATAAGCATGGCATGGACTATTGGTTTTACTGATCCTTTGGCACATTTTTTTTTTTCATATCGAAGTTGTCTTACTGCATCCAAATATATTGACCATTTCTTCTGTGATGTCATACCATTGTTAAAAATCTCCTGCAGTGACACATCCATTATAGAAATGTTAACGTATGTTATAAGAACAGTACTTATTGTTCCAGATTTTCTGCTTATTTTAATCTCTTATATATTGATTATATCCACCATTCTAAAAATAAAATCTGCAGATGGCCGACGTAAAGCTTTTTCTACCTGCACCTCTCATCTAACCTGTGTTATTATATTCTATGGGACAATTTCATGTTTATATATGAGGCCTACATCAAGCTACTCTCCAAAACAGGACAAGTTTGTTGCTCTTCTATTTGTCATATTGGTCCCCATGATGAATCCCCTTATTTATAGTCTAAAAAACCAAGAAGTAAAAACTGCATTAAAAAAAGTTAAGAACATGCTGGTAGGTTAATGAAAATACAATATACTTGCTTATCAAGGAAAATAACATAATTATCCTGAGTGTATTAATTATCTGGTGAAATACCCTAATAAAAGTACACTTATCCTGATTTTATTAAAGGAAGTGAATTTCTATAAATAAAATAAAATAAAAGCCTCATTTGTAAGATTATATTAAATTATTGAAAACTGTAACTTTGCATTATTGGTGTGTTTATAGTGTAAACATTGCACTGAGCTCTATTGATGTGTATATTTCTTTTATTTAGGAAGAATACATTTATCCAAGCATATCTTACATCTTTTAGGCTCAAGCTAGTACCGTTTTGAGAGAAAATGATCTCAACAGTAAAAGGATTAAAAGCATCCTTGGTGGGGATTATACCACGTATGCCCTATCATTGAGCAGTGTGCCTGCTCAATTAAATTTGAATAACCATTTGGTATTTTTATACACTCTCCTGGTTTTATCACAGTGAGCACTATTGTTGCTTTTTATATTACATATGGTCTCCATATGCCAAGATATCTACTTACAACACTCCCTCATGTATCCCATAAATGGGGATTATACCACTGTATGCTGTTTGTACTAAAGCTAGTTTTTAGCTCTCAAAAACGTGAGTAGGACCATGTAGACTTCTTTTATTGGCTGCTACCTATTTGGTTTTTTTTGCACTATTAGATTTTCTTTTTCTCTTTCATACAGATCCCACAAACCCCTCGATCCCACTACTCCATAGATGTCTCTACCTGGTACTGGAATAGAATTGTGATTGTTCTCTCATCCAAAGGTTTTACTGGACTCTTTTTGGACTGGGGAAAGGAGCATGAGCGGACCCTGAAACAGGAAACAGGTAACTCATTGAAGGGGTTTTAACCCCTTCAGCAACTTGGGATGAGAGTTTGTTTTCCTGGCACTGGAGAGTCCCTTTAAGATAAGGGCAGCTATACAATATATTGACTGGCATGAACTCTTTAGTGAAAAAAACACTGAGGATAAATGGACTATCTTCAAAAAAATATCTCAGTATGTACCATTGAGTAATAAATATAAAATAAACAAATTAAAACCAATATGGCATAGTGACAAAGTATTTCAAGAAATTAAAAATAAGAAAAGAACATTTAAAACCTATAAATTGGACAAATTCGAGGCATCCTATATAAGATTTAAGAAGCCATTAAATGCATGCAAAAAGGCAATTAGAAACGCAAAACTACAAAATGAGGAAGTGATAACCAAAGACAGCAAAACCAAACCCAAAACATGTTTTAAGTATATACATTCTAAAAAAAACAAAAAATAAAAGTGTAGGCACCCTAAAAAAATGGGATGGGGTGTTAGTTAATGAAGGTGAAGGCAGACATATAAAAAAACAAAAAAAAAAACAATTTCTTCTCCGTATATAGCAAGGAAGAACCTATGGCTGGACATATGCAAATGATTGCTGCAAAAAACTTGCAGAAAAATTGTGATTGGATGACTCAAGACAAGGTGCTGCAGCAATTAAAGAAAGTTAATATAAAAAAGCTCCAGGGTCTGATGCATTTCACTCACATATACTTAGCGAACTAAGTCTCAAAATAAGTGAACCACTGTTTTTAATCTTTCAAGATTCTTTTCTTCAGGAATTATACCAGAGGACTGGAGGAATGTAGATGTGGTTCCTCTATTCAAAAAGGTTTCACAATCATTGCCTGCAAATTATAGATCTGTGAGCTTAACTTATGTGGCTGGGAAAGTATTTAAAAGGTTATTAAGGGATAATATTAACCATAATTCTTGTTTTTGGGTAGAACATTTCCTCAAAAATAGAGTACAGAGGGTTTTCATTAATGGTAAATTTTCAAGTTGGACAAAGTTGGTAAGTGGTGTCCCTCAGGGTTCTGTTCTGGGACCTCTTCTATTTAACATATTTATAGATGAAATAAACATTAAAAGCCATGTTTCAGTGTTTGCAGATGACACAAGTAATACAATGTGAGCAAGATATTACTTTGCTGCAGAGGGATTTAGATTGATTGGGGTTGGGCACTCAAATGGCAAACTAAATTTAATGCAGACAAATGCAAAGTTATGCACTTCAGGGTAAAGAATGCTCAAGCAACTTACATCATTAATAGACGTGAATTAGGGATAACAACACACGAGAAGGCTTTCGGAATTCTTATAGACAACAAACTATGCAACAATGTGCAATGGCAGACAGCAGTGGCAAAGGCCTGTAAAGTATTATCATGTATAAAAAAAGGCTTTAATTCTTGGGATTAGAATATAATTTTACCTCTTTATAAATCACTGGTAAGATCACATCTTGAATATGCTGGGCACCTGTTCTAAAGAAGGCTATAATAGCACTAGAAACATGCAGAGGCGGGCTACTAAATTTGATAAAGGGAATTAAGCATTTTACTTATGAAGAGAGGTTAACAACTTTAAATCTCTTTAGTTTGGAAAAACGGCACCTCAAAGGGGATATGATAGCATTATACAAATATATCCAGAGCCAATACAAACCATTGTGTGGAAATCTATTCATAAATAGGTCTATAAATAGTACAAGAGGTCAATCATTTGGACTGGAAGAAATTAATTTTAGTCTCATGAAAAGGAAAGAGTTTATTATTATTATTATTATTGCCATATATATAGCGCCAACAGATTCCGTAGCGCTTTACAATATTTTTTACAGCGGACCGTGGCTAACCTGACCAGTTACTTATGCTATTTCCTTTCCTTCAACCGTTCAGGAACCCTTACAACAACTGTCATTAGTCTAATGCTATCCTTACCTTTTGTGTCACTTTTCCCCACTCCCTCTAACATGTAAGCTCATTGAGCAGGGCCCTCAATCCCTCTGTTCCTGTATGTCCAACTTGTCTGGTTGCAACTACATGTTTGTTTGTTCATCCAACCACTTTAAAGCGCTGCAGAATTTGTTGGCACTATATATAAATAATAATAACATGAATAATAATAACATAACAACAAGCAGACATCGATGTTCTTCCCAGTAACTGGACGAAACACAGTCCTGGAGGTTACAACACTGACTGACTTTGTTTATTTTGTACATATGTTTTTTACAGACACAGACCACTACATGGAGTCTCCAACTAAAATAAAACAGGTGTTTTAACCCCTTAAGGACGCAACTTCAAAAACTGGACTTACCCTTAAGGACACAAGCATTTTTTTGCATTTTGTGCGGTTTGTGTTCAACCTCCGTTTGCATTTTTCTTATTTATTGCACCAACACATGTTATATATTGTTTTTTAAAGGACAAAAATGGCTTTAATCTGATGTGACATATACATATATAAATTCTTATTTATTATAAAAAAAAATCCAAAAATATGCAAAAAAAATGAAAAATATTTTTTTCACAGTTTAGGCAATAATAACGTGTGCATAATAAGTGCAGCTTAAGGAAAGTAAGTTACAAAAAATTCAATTAGTTGTTCTGATTTTCAGAGTACATAATATGTCCAGGATTTCAGCTTATTTTGAAAGTTACAGGTCACAAAATACAAGAAGTAAAATAAAACATTTATGTGGAGCTATTTTAGAATTTGGTATGTTTGTCTTGTAAGCTTAATAGCCATCCCAGAAAGCAAAATTGCAGCACAAAAGTATATATTTATATAACACACATAACACAGGTTATTTACCAAAGGGTATTCTGACACTTTTTATGTAGCCATTTCACAGCCAATCTCTGCTAAATAGTGTAGTAAAATTGTGTGTTTTTTCAGATTTCTAACATACACACATAAAACAATGATTTTTAATGTGTATTTCATAAAGCCGATATATACTACTGCTGTAGAAAACCCCATTTTGTTTTCAGCCATATCAATTGAGTAAAACGATACCCCCAATCTATGCCTTTGCCACTATCCTGTGAAGTTACAGTGCCATAAAAGAGACCTGACCATATCAGTTTTCACAGTGATAATTTTGATAGATGAATTTGATGGGGGCAAGTCTCATTTTGGGGCATTGTAGCAGTTTAACTGTTGCATGTATCCCTCAAGGACCTACCATTGGTAAAAGTAGACACTACAGTGTATCTCATATGGTGTAAATTGTGCCTTAACGTGATGCCATTTTTTCACCAGTTTATGTCAAACATTGTGGTAAAATATTTTTTTTTGTATTTCTTACATACATGTTACATTTTTTGGGATAATTTTTCAAGTCTGGTATGTGCCACTGTGATTAAAACCCCATAATTATGCTTGGCAAACTCTTCTGAATAAAACAATACCCCCAATGTATGTCTTTGCCACTATCCTGTGAAGATACAGTGCCTTAAAAGAGTCCTGACCATTACAGGTTTTACAATTAGAATTTTGATAAATGGATTTGATGTGTCTATATCACATTTTAGGGCATTGTAGCAGTTTGACATTTGTAGCAGTTAAAAGTACCCCATTAATGCATACCATTTGTGAAAGTAGACACCACGGGCTATGTCATATGGTATATTTTGAGCCTTATTATACAGTTATGTTAGCACCAATTTCTTTCAAATTTGATTGTATTTTATTTTTGCATTTTTATACACACATGTTGTATTTTAGTGGTTAATTTTGGAAACTTTATATTTGCTACTGTAAATTAAATCACTAAATTATTCTCAGCTATATTTCCTGAGTGCAAAATGACCCCTTTTGTATACCTTAGCCAGGTTTTTGTGAAAAAATACAGGGCTAAAATTATATCCGGCCCAGTACAGGTTTTCTTTTAAATGGCAAATTGACGATGGGTCTTTGTTTCATTTTGGGGCGCTCATTTTTGTCGCTCATATATTTAAATTACGTCACCAATGCATACCATTTACAAAAGTGGACACCATGGGGAGCTTTATTGAAGTGACATTTTGTCACCATTTTGTTTCAAAGTTTGTGGTATTCATTTTTATTTTAACATGTTTACATACACATAGTATTTTGATGCTTATTTTTTAAATCTCGTGTGTCCCACTGTCATAAAATTATCTTAGCTGTACTCAGCAACATCTTCTCAGTACAAATATACCCCATATGTATATCTTTGGAAAGTAGCGATTTTAACCTTAATCCCAATCTAAATCCCTAATCCTAAACCAAGCCCTAATCATAAACCAAATCCTAAATCCCAAATCTAACCCTCAATCTAATAATAAACCCATAACACAATCCTAACCCATAACGTAATCCCATGTGTAACCCTAATTATAACCTTAATTCTAATCTCAATCCTACATTTAGCAATAGTGTTAAAATGATTCCCCCTAGAACAGGGTTTCTCAATGTTAGTCCTTAGGATCCCCTACCAGTCCAGGGTTTAGGGATTACCTGGGTGTTTCTACTGTGTTTAGAAAAAGAAAAAAAAAACACCTTAGAGTATAAGGTGTTTTTTTCCCTTTTTCTAAACACCTGAGACACACCCAGGTAATCCCCAAATCCTGGACTGGTAGGGGTTTCCTGAGAACTAGGTTGAGAACCCCTGCCCTAGAACATACACCAAAGTAGATACTTCTTAAAGTTCTTCCAGACAAAATCATTAAGTCTACATGGAAATTGATTTTTCTACTTCTATCTACAGTATCAACTTTAATTGCTAAGAACTGGAGTTGGAGTTGCCTTCCTTACAAGAAATCAGGATTTTGATGTCTTCAACTGTAGATTACGAACTCATTATGTGGAACCAGACAAAAAATAGTGAGACTGAGTCCGGATGTAGTTGATGGATGGCGGAGTTACTTACTAACAATCACCCCACACTTATTCTAAATTATTGACATCTATAAAGATTATAGAACAGTGAGATAGGGAATTTATAATTTCAAGTTTATATAACCCCCCCTTTTTTTTCCCTTTCTTTCTTTCCCTTTTTTTTCTCTCTTCTCTTCTTTCCCCATTTCCTGCTTTTTATCAGGGAAGATTATTGTGACGTCCACAGGTATAGCTATAAAATGTATTACTATTATGTTCTATAAATGAATTTACAGTAGCGAGAAAAGCAAGTTTTTGCTTTCATATCAATGATTATTTTTACAAGGTAGTTAGTAGTCTTTAGAAAATAATTAGTAGGGAGTATCTGATTATATTAAGATAATTCCCTATCTTCCCTTGTATTGTTAGATTTTATAATATGTAGATTTACTTATTTCTACTTTATAAGGGACTTAGAGCTCTTCTATATTTACATGTAACTGTGTTTGCAGATTTATGATATTTATCAATATTGGAATTATGTTTGGTATTTCTAAATAATTGTGGACTGTAACCCTTTCCCTTTTCTTTTCTGTACCCCTTTTTTTTCTAAAATGAAAAAAATGAATACAAATTCAAATTGTAAAAAAAAAAAAAAATGATCCCCCCTGCGTGTGTCAGCAGAGGAATTCCCTTGCTATATTCAGCAAGGGATGCCCATGGTGACCCTAATCCTAATCTGAACCATAATCCCAATACTACAATTAATTATAAATCTAATCTTAAACATAAACTTAATAATAAACTCAATAATAAACCTGATAATAAATCTAGTACTTATTCTAAACCGAATAATAATCCTTAATTGTAATGCTTAATTTAATCTTAATCCCAAAGGTTTCCCTATACTAATATCAGTACTGATATTAGTAAAGGGATTTTAAACTAAAACAGACAGTGGTATGCCATCTACTGGCTATTTTCAGTATTGCAGTCTCCCATCTTTTACATTGAAGACATTATGCCCAATGCAATGCGATCTGTACTGGGCAACTGAAAATACCCAGCACTGATCAGAAGGGCATTGGGGCATAGAGGGTGACCCTCCAGGGTCTGTTCAGACCCTGGGGGTCTCCCAAGCACCAGATCACTTGAGAGAATGACTGTAGCTCAGCTGTCTGTCTGGGACCAGTAAAAATGGCCCCAGCTGACAGAGCGGACCCCCAGGTTTCTAATGATACCTGGGTTTTCTAGTGTGAGCAGGGATTTAACCCTGCTCACACTGCATGCCACGGTCACTGCCTCCTCAACCCATGGGTCACTTAGTATAAACCATGTACACATTAGCAGAGGCTTGTGAAGACCTTTTCTCCATGCATCAGGAGTTGAGCATTTCTCCATGCATCAGGACTGCAAGAAATGCACCGCAGGCCGCAAATGTTTCTTTTTTTGTATGTCCCAATATTTTGTGGGCTACCACAATTAAAAAAAAAAAATCATAAAAAAACAGTATTGGCTACCTCATCCTCCTCCTCCACCACTGCTTCCACCCACACCGCCACGGTCACCGCCTCCTCAGCCTATGGGTCACTTAGTATAAACCATGTAAGGAGCTAATAAAGAGAACAGAGGGAAGAATACCAATCGATCCCTACAAATCAGGGATAGATCGGGTAATTCCACAGAAACCCTACTTATTATCCTCAAATGTGGGAATAACCCACTATAAGAACACAAGAAAAAAGAAAAATACGGACAGAAGTCCAAAGGAGAGGATAACAAAAAGGAGGAAGCCCTACCTTTAATAGTACTAAGGATACAGAATAATAATAATAATAATTATTATTATAAAAGAAGCATATACCAAAAAGTGGAAGGGAACAGCCCAAAAAGGCTGCAATTAGTCAGTAAAATTAAAACTGCTAATAAGGCTACAGAGGTACTGTAATAATATCAGCCTGCTTACACTGGTAAGTAAGGCTAGATGGGGTGATGTAGAGAAAAAAATCTCAGAAGCAAAAATGGGAGAGCCCCTCCTCTTCCCCCCTCCTGCAAGAATCCCCAAAGCCAAATATATGCAGAGAAGCCAGGCTGACCCTGAATTACCTCGGCACAGTGGAACATCCACTAATGCCTACCAAAGCCACTATCCCTTCCTCCACTAAGAAAAAACACACACTTAACTAACTAAAAGTCGTGCATAGTGCTACCTAGTGAATAAAGTGAAAAAAATAAACAAATAGCTCGACGCGCGTTTCGGCGTGTCAGCGCGTCGTCGAAGACGCCGAAATGCGCGTCGAGCTATTTGTTTATTTTTTTCACTTTATTCACCATGTAGCACTATGCACGATTTCTCTACATCATTCCATCTAGCCTTACTTACCAGTGTTCACCTCCAAGGATATAAGCCCTCACCATTGGGGCAAGAGTATTCAAATACCATATGTGGGTGTATATACCCATTGTAAAGCGCTGCAGAATTTGACGGTGCTCTATAAATATAATAATAATAATAATACAAAATTAAATATAATACAGGGGTGACCCCCCTACGCTGGGTGACCCCCAAGCAAGTCTGGCACCAGTCCTAAGTAACATGCATATACTGGGGTGACCCCCCCTACACTGGGTGACCCACAAGTGAGACTTGCACAGGCCTTTAGGTGGCAAGCATACTAAAGGGGTGAGCCCCCTATGCTGCGTGACCCCCAAGTGAGAACTGCACAGGCCTTTTGGTGGCAGGAATACTACAGGGGTGACCCCCCTACGCTGGGTGACTCCCAATTGAGACTTGTACAGACCCTTCAGGACAAATATTCTATAGGGGTGACACCCCTTATGTCTGGGGTGACTCCCCACTCCTTAACAAGGCCCTATATATATGTAAATATTGTGGGGGGCTCCCCTTCTCTATGCCACAACAGTTTTGGGACTGCATAGAACAGAATTCAATATTCTATATGTATATATATATATATATATATATATATAAAGGATACCATATGACACCTTAACAGGAATACCCTCATGATATCATTACCAGCCACCAGTGAATTCTTTGTATTAAGGGTGGGTGACCCTCTTACTGCTACTGGGGTGACCCCCCACATACTGGAGTGCCTATGTTTATGTGTTTACATACTCAAGTGGCAGGAATCCCCGCATTATAGCGTTACCAACCGCACGTGGCTACATTGTATTAAGGGTGACCCCCTTACTGCTAATGGGGTGACCTCCCACATACTATAGTGCCTTTACTTCACTGGTGGCTGGTAATGATATCATGTGTGTACTAATATAAGTTAATTGACGCAGAGGTGCAGCTCCGCTGTATAACTGGGATGTACCACACATCCACATGCCCTGACCAGTCGGCGGGCAGTTTTTACGAGGGTGACCCCCTCCATAACACCCGTCCCATCCTCCGGGACAATATAGGGGTGACCCCCCTCTTTATTTACGAGACTGTCAATGTCTCCAATGTAACCACGACAAGACTTTTATCCCAATTCACCCACTAGGGTGAAAGTGGATGAATGGCAAACAGCCAGCTTGAACTCTGTCGCTGACGACGGGCACTTTATGCCAACTACGGCATCTCATGTCAAGGAATATATAACGTAGTGCTCTCCACAGAGAAAGGGTTGTCACAAGATTACAAACACTGATGAAAATATCTTCATCGACACACTGGGCTTACGCCACTCAACCCACAGGCACCACGACACCCAAGATCTTCAAATAAATTGACAACAGGCTCTCGGAACCAGGGAAGAGAGCAATTGGACCATCGGCAACTGGATTATTATTTGCTGAACCTTAATTGCTGAACTTTATTTGAACATTTGAAGCATGTGAATTTCTTTACCACATTCATTACACGGTTTGATCCTATGGACCGTTCGAGAATACGTTATAGAATTCCACTCTCCACCCTAGCTGGTAGGCTGTCCTCATCCTTTATGAATGGCGGCAACCCACACACCTCTCATTGACGAAGGCATCCGGGTCCTGTTCGTCAAAGGAGCATTCCAGTTGTCTCCGGTTCCTTCAATAAGATATTCGTGGTCAGGAAAAGACAAGGGACTACCGTCCAGCCATCAACTCACATCACACGAACGGCTTTGTAGTCTATTGCTGTTTCAAGATGGATGGTATTTGTCTGTTTCAAGATCTCCTACTGGCCAATGATTGGTTCATACATCTAAGTACAAAGGATGCCTATCTCTCTGTGCCATAGCGCCAGAGAGCCCTCGCCTCCTGAGTCTCATCTGGCAGGACCATCACATTCACATGATTACCATTCGGACTTGACTCGGCACCTTGGATGCTTCCCCATACTTCTGAAACCGGTAATGGTTCATCGACGATCACAAGGTTCCGTTGTCTGATCTGGACGACATGTTATTCCTCTGCAATTCCATCTCCAGTCTGCGCTCAGAGACGGAATTGGTAATATATGTTCTAGAATCACTGGGCGTCATCGTAAGCAAGGGGTCATCCACTCTAACACCAACTCAGGTGATACAATTCCCGGGATTTGAGATCGAGGTGATCAAATGTGTCTTTTTACCTAACATGTTAGAATCAATGCCATTCGCTCAGAAATCAGGTGTACTCTGCGCAAATCCTGGCTCGTGTGGTGGGTCTCCTGTCCTCACCCATCCAGGTGATATTCCAGGTCTACTACACTACAAAACTATGCACTAACCGTAAGCCCATTACCTGCGGACGGGTCACGCATACGGCCATTGGATACCAGTAACACCCGAAAGAACGGCCGAACTCCATTGGTGATTACTTTACATGCAGGCGTGGAATGGCTACATATCGGTGGTTCGATACATAAACCGCTTGGGCAGAGCTTGATCCTGGGATCTCACAGAGGCGAAAATGGACATATTCTGCCTGCCTCGCAACACCACTCTATGTGCAGTATGCTTACCAGGATTTGAAAACCTGTGAGCAGACTGGGTTTTTCGACTCTGGAAGAACGTCAATGGCTAGAGACTAGTGATGTCGCGAACCCGAAATTTTCGGTTCGCGAACGGCGAATGCGAACTTCCGCAAATGTTCGCGAACCGGCGAACCGCCCGAAACGCCATTGACTTCAATGGGGAGGCGAATTTTAAAACACACAGGGACTCTTTCTGGCCACAATAGGGATGGAAAAGTTGTTTCAAGGGACTAACACCTGGACTGTGGCATGCCGGAGGGGGATCCATGGCAAAACTCCCATGGAAAATTACACAGTTGATACAGAGTCTGGTTTTAATCCATAAACATTCCTAAATCACAATCAATATGGATTGACACCTGACATATGACATATTGACACCTTGACATATGGATTGACGCCTGTCCTCAGAGCCCCTGATGCACACGGACACAGAGCAGAATAGGGACTGTTCCCCCTACATCGGGTCACTTGGCAGATATGGATTGACACCTGTCCTAAGGTTCCCTGATACACACTGACACAGAGCAGAATAGGGACTGGTCCCCTACATCGGGTCACTTGGCAGATATGGATTGACACCTTGTTACAAACTGCTATTTGTAACGGGCCCTTTAAATGGCAAATTGCCCTGTTTCCCTGGGTTGTGGAGAAGCCTCTTTGCCAGCCTCCTCCCGCATGACTATGGCCCCTGGGAGATTGTGGAAATGTATGCACTTTTATTTGGTGTGTATGGCCCTTTAAGACTGTCGGTGGGCATATTGGGGCTTATGGACTCTTATGTGACTGGTGCTGGCCCTTTAAACACCTTTTTTGGGACATCAGGAAGATTGGGACACTGCCCCTTTAAGGCCGTGTCCCCAGACTTGTTGGGGACACGGCCCCTTTAAGACGGTGTCCCCTGTGTCCCCAGACCTGGTGCAAACCCTTTGTGCCTGCCTTGCTATTTCCCACTTGGTTCAGCAAATGGGAAATTATTTCAGCTGCAGAGACTAAGTCCCATTCGGCGATGGGACTTAGTCTTTTTTTCAGCCGTTTTTTTCAGCCTTATTTCAGCTGCAGAGACTAAGTCCCATTCGCCATGGGACTTAGTCGTTTTTTCAGCGCCGTTTTTTTCAGCCTTATTTCAGCTGCAGAGACTAAGTCCCATTCGCCATGGGACTTAGTCGTTTTTTCAGCCTGAAATAGACCGACCTCACAGCCCAAATCTATGGAACTGTTT
>OW240922.1:85253343-85268420 GCA_933207985.1 Pelobates cultripes
AAGACTGACGCAGCAGTTATCCATATGTCTATAAAGACCACTCTACCTATTGACTCCATGGCTTATATGAGGGAGCCTGTAACGGAAACGCTGGCACCCCGACCGGGTACCTTCCGCCGACGGATGCTCCTAGTGCTTTCCGAGGACTCCAAGCACTCTGCCTGACACCATAACCACTGCAGACCCCACGAACCGCCACAGCTTGGTTGGGATCTCGCCGTCTCCACCCACTCTGGACCCAGGACCAGGGTCCAGCTTCCAGCAGGTCGACCTCTCTCCGAATTCCAGAGAGCAGGAACAGGAAAAAGCTCTTAGCAGAGCTTAGTGATTATACCCTGGGGAGTATAGTGATTATAGCAATCCCCAGAGTGTAGTTTCTCCGAAACTTCATGAAGGTACAAGATGATCTGACTCCAATGAGCGCTTATTACTCCTTATATACAAGTTTTCAGGTCAGAGGCACACCCCCTGGACCTGGTGGTAAACTGTGACAAAAGGGACACAAACCAATGGGAACACTAATTAACATGATAACACCCTCACATACACAATGAAATCCCTCCTCTCCATCCTGGAGATAATTGGCTTAAGGCACTGCAGTAAACTCAATTATCTCCAGGTACAGAAAATATCTACATTTTACACTAACAGCAAAATACGTAAAAGTACATAAAAATACATAATTCTTATTTTATTACACAGAACCCCCACATTTAACCTATCCTCAGATAGCTCGGATCTGAGCGCCCAATCTAGATGAACAGCGCTCAGATCCCATGAACAGAGTAGATTTTCCATGGGGTAAAGCATAGCAAGGGCTGTTGAGAAACCAAGGAGGGACAAAAGCAGTCAGTTCCAACTGGTTTGGAAGTGTGCCTGGGACAACGCCCTGCTGGGGAACAATAGACAGGAAATGGGGGAGGGGAAGAAACACACCTTCCCATGGATTCAAATGGGAAGAAACTGTCTTTAGAAGCCAATAAGCCCCAAATAGTCTTTTTAAATGGCAATACACCCCAGGGCCATAGTCATGAGGAAGGAGGCTGGCAATCAGGCTCCTCCAAAAGCCGGGGACAAAGGGCAGCTTGTCACCTAACAATCCAGGGACAAAAGGCATTTCGTCACACATCTCCCCTTTGGGGGGGAGACTAACCAGGTACCTCAGTGCCTGAGTTAGTCTATAAACCCACCCACAGTGGACAAGTACATGAGTAGCCCACCCACAAATAACAAGTGGCAAAGTAGCCCCCCCCACAATAAACAGTACTGGCCGGTAGGTTCCAGGTTGTAGGATAAAAATGCAGCATCCTCGGCCTTCCTGGTGCAGCTGGGCAAATAGCTGGTGGTACTTGGGGGGCAAAGGCCAGCGGTGCTCTGCCCTGATGTCAGCTCTTGCGCTGGGATAGCCGGCAGAATGTCAAGCTCTGTACAAAGGTCAAAGGGAGGGCAGAGGCCAACTGCACTCTGCCCAGCTGCCAGCTCTTCCGCTGGTATAGGCTGCAGGACATCAGGCTCTGGACAAGGGACACAGGGAGGGCAGAGGCCGACTGCACTCTGCCCAGCTGTCAGCTCTTCTGCTGGGGTGCTGGGAACATAGTCCGGCTCAGTAGCCAGGGGAACATGGGAGTCAGTGGGGGTTAACATATCCTCTGTTAACCCTGGGGCCAAGTTAGGAGTTAGCTGGGGAGGGGAATTCGTACTTACCCCCTCCTCCTGTTGTTCATGTGAGGGTAGTTGGGGATCTGGACAGGCTGTCCAGCATCCCTGTAGGTCAGGCACGGAGACCACGGTCCCCTCTGCACCATCTGGGAGAATGGTGTCTCCCCTTGGTAGGGTAAGCTGCCGCTGGGGAGATAGGGTGCTGTGCTCCTCTCCCTGAAACACAGTCTGCCGCTGGAGAGGGAGACCGCCTGTCTCCACTCCCATAACATTGTCCTGCTGCTGGAGAGAGAGACCAACTGTCTCTGCTCCCGGTAGGACACACTGCTGCTGGGGGAGAAGGACGACACCTTCGGCCCCCTGGAATTCTCACTGCCGCTGGGGAGGAAGGGCGACACCTTCGGCTCCCTGTAATTCACACTGCTGCTGGGGAGGAAGGACGACACCTTCGGCTCCCTGTAATTCCCACTGCCGCTGGGGAGGAAGGACGACACCTTCAGCTCCCTGTAACTTGCACTGCCGCTGGGGAGAGAGACCGGTTGTCTCTTCTCCCTTGTCAACACACTGCAGCTGGGGAGTCAGACCGACTGTCTCGACTCCCAGTGATGATGGTTGCTGCAGGGACGAGGGACCGACAATCTCCTCTCCCTGGGATGCTGTCTGCCGCTGGGGATAGAGACCGGTTGTCTCCTCTCCCTTGACAACCCACTGCCGCTGGGGAGTCAGAGCGACTGTCTCAACTCCCAGTGATGATGGTTGCTGCAGGGACGATGGACCGACTATCTCCTCTCCCTGGGATGCTGTCTGCCGCTGGGGAGAGAGACCGGTTGTCTCTTCTCCCTTGACAACACACTGCCGCTGGGGAGTCAGAGCGACTGTCTCAACTCCCAGTGATGATGGTTGTTGCAGGGACGAGGGATCGACAATCTCCTCTCTCTGGGATGCTGTCTGCCGCTGGGGAGAGAGATCAATTGGCCACAGCCCCAATCTCCGCAATCAGAGCTCAAATTTCCATGTCGCTCGATTCTCCTCATCCAACTTGCGCATGGTTGCCAGGGTCGTCTCTAATGAGGGATCCGGGCCATACCTGGTTAACCGCCTCTTTGCCTCCTCCCTGTAAGCGGCACCCTCAAAACGATAGGTCATGTTTGCTGTGACCAGGGGCACTGTACGAATACTAGCGTTGCCCTCAAATTGTAATTCCAAACATTACCGGTCCCTCTGCGCTGCTTCTCCTCACACTAGGACGCCATCCCACCGCTGCCACCACTGTGACGGAACCGCTGGCACCCCGACCGGGTACCTTCCGCCGACGGATGCTCCTAGTGCTTTCCGAGGACTCCAAGCACTCTGCCTGACACCATAACCACTACAGACCCCACGAACCGCCGCAGCTTGGTTGGGGTCTCGCCGTCTCCACCCACTCTGGACCCAGGACCAGGGTCCAGCTTCCAGCAGGTCGACCTCTCTCCGAGTTCCAGAGAGCAGGAACAGGAACAAGCTCTTAGCAGAGCTTAGTGATTATACCCTGGGGAGTATAGTGATTATAGCAATCCCCAGAGTGTAGTTCTCCAATCCCCCAAACATGAGCCAAAACTTCATGAAGGTACAAGATGATCTGACTCCAATGAGCGTTTATTACTCCTGATATACAAGTATTCAGGTCAGAGGCACACCCCCTGGACCTGGTGGTAAACCATGACAAAAGGGACACAAACCAATGAAAACACTAATTTGCATAATAACACTCCCACATACACAATGAAATCCCTCCTCTCCATCCTGGAGATAATTGGCTTAAGGCACTGCAGTAAACTCAATTATCTCCAGGTACAGAAAATATCTACATTTTACACTAACAGCAAAAATACGTAAAAGTACATAAAAATACATAATTCTTATTATATTACACAGAACCCCCACATTTCACCTATCCCCAGATAGCTCGGATCTGAGCGCCCAATCTAGGTGAACAGTGCTCAGATCCCATGAACAGAGTAGATTTTCCATGGAGTAAAGCATAGCAAGGGCTGTTGAGAAACCAAGGAGGGACAAAAGCAGTCAGTTCCAACTGGTTTGGCAGTGTGCCTGGGACAACGCCCTGCTGGAGAACAATAGACAGGAAACGGGGGAGGGGAAACACACCTTCCCATGGATTCAAATGGGAAGAAACTGTCAAACTGGGGGGAAACACACCTTCCCATGGATTCAAATGGGAAGAAACTGTCTTTAGAAGCCAATAAGCCCCAAATAGTCTTTTTTAAATGGCAATACACCTCAGGGCCATAGTCATGAGGAAGGAGGCTGGCAATCAGGCTCCTCCAAAAGTCGGGGGCAAAGGGCAGCTTGTCACCTAACAATCCAGGGACAAAAGGCATTTCGTCACACATCTCCCCTTTGGGGGGGAGACTAACCAGGTACCTGACCTGTCGGTCAGTGCCTGAGTTAGTCGATAAGCCCACCCACAGTGGACAAGTACATGAGTAGCCCACCCACAAATAACAAGTGGCAAAGTAGCCCCCCCACAATAAACAGTACTGGCCGGTAGGTTCCAGGTTGTAGGATAAAAATGCAGCATCCTCGGCCTTCCTGGTGCAGCTGGGCAAATAGCTGGTGGTACTTGGGGGGCAAAGGCCAGCAGTGCTCTGCCCTGATGTCAGCTCTTGCGCTGGGATAGCCGGCAGAATGTCAAGCTCTGTACAAGGGTCAAAGGGAGGGCAGAGGCCAACTGCACTCTGCCCAGCTGCCAGCTCTTCCGCTGGTATAGGCTGCAGGACATCAGGCTCTGGACAAGGGACACAGGGAGGGCAGAGGCCGACTGCACTCTGCCCAGCTGTCAGCTCTTCTGCTGGGGTGCGGGGAACATAGTCCGGCTCAGTAGCCAGGGGAACATGGGAGTCAGTGGGGGTTAACATATCCTCTGTTAACCCTGGGGCCAAGTTAGGAGTTAGCTGGGGAGGGGAATTCGTACTTACCCCCTCCTCCTGTTGTTCCTGTGAGGGTAGTTGGGGATCTGGACAGGCTGTCCAGCATCCCTGTAGGTCAGGCACGGAGACCACGGTCCCCTCTGCGCCATCTGGGAGAATGGTGTCTCCCCTTGGTAGGGTAAGCTGCCGCTGGGGAGATAGGGTGCTGTGCTCCTCTCCCTGAAACACAGTCTGCCGCTGGAGAGGGAGACCGCCTGTCTCCACTCCCATAACATTGTCCTGCTGCTGGAGAGAGAGACCAACTGTCTCTGCTCCCGGTAGGACACACTGCTGCTGGGGGGGAAGGACGACACCTTCGGCCCCCTGGAATTCTCACTGCCGCTGGGGAGGAAGGGCGACACCTTCGGCTCCCTGTAATTCACACTGCTGCTGGGGAGGAAGGACGACACCTTCGGCTCCCTGTAATTCCCACTGCCGTTGGGGAGGAAGGACGACACCTTCAGCTCCCTGTAACTTGCACTGCCGCTGGGGAGAGAGACCGGTTGTCTCTTCTCCCTTGTCAACACACTGCAGCTGGGGAGTCAGACCGACTGTCTCGACTCCCAGTGATGATGGTTGCTGCAGGGATGAGGGACCGACAATCTCCTCTCCCTGGGATGCTGTCTGCCGCTGGGGATAGAGACTGGTTGTCTCCTCTCCCTTGACAACCCACTGCCGCTGGGGAGTCAGAGCGACTGTCTCAACTCCCAGTGATGATGGTTGCTGCAGGGATGATGGACCGACAATCTCCTCTCCCTGGGATGCTGTCTGCCGCTGGGGAGAGAGATCAATTGGCCACAGCCCCAATCTCCCCAATCGGAGCTCAAATTCCCATGCCGCTCGATTCTCCTCATCCAACTTGCGCATGGTTGCCAGAATCGCCTCTGTCGAAAGATTTGGGCCATATCTGGTTAACCGCCTCTTGACCTCCTCCCTGTAAGTGTCGCCCTCAAAGCGATAGGTCATGTTTGCTGTGAACAGGGGCGCTGTACGAATACTAGCGTTGCCCTCAAATTGTAATTCCAAATGTTACCGGTGCCTCTGCGCTGCTTCTCCTCGCACTAGGACGCCATCCCACCACTGCCACCACTGTAACGGAACCGCTGGCACCCCGACCGGGTACCTTCCGCCGACGGATGCTCCTAGTGCTTTCCGAGGACTCCAAGCACTCTGCCTGACACCATAACCACTGCAGACCCCACGAACCGCCGCAGCTTGGTTGGGGTCTCGCCGTCTCCACCCACTCTGGACCCAGGACCAGGGTCCAGCTTCCAGCAGGTCGACCTCTCTCCGAATTCCAGAGAGCAGGAACAGGAACAAGCTCTTAGCAGAGCTTAGTGATTATACCCTGGGGAGTATAGTGATTATAGCAATCCCCAGAGTGTAGTTTCTCCAATCCCCCAAACATGAGCCGAAACTTCATGAAGGTACAAGATGATCTGACTCCAATGAGCGTTTATTACTCCTTATATACAAGTTTTCAGGTCAGAGGCACACCCCCTGGACCTGGTGGTAAACTGTGACAAAAGGGACACAAACCAATGGGAACACTAATTAACATGATAACACTCTCACATACACAATGAAATCCCTCCTCTCCATCCTGGAGATAATTGGCTTAAGGCACTGCAGTAAACTCAATTATCTCCAGGTACAGAAAATATCTACATTTAACACTAACAGCAAAATACGTAAAAGTACATAAAAATACATAATTCTTATTTTATTACACAGAACCCCCACATTTAACCTATCCCCAGATAGCTCGGATCTGAGCGCCCAATCTAGGTGAACAGTGCTCAGATCCCATGAACAGAGTAGATTTTCCATGGGGTAAAGCATAGCAAGGGCTGTTGAGAAACCAAGGAGGGACAAAAGCAGTCAGTTCCAACTGGTTTGGCAGTGTGCCTGGGACAACGCCCTGCTGGAGAACAATAGACAGGAAACGGGGGAGGGGAAGAAACACACCTTCCCATGGATTCAAATGGGAAGAAACTGTCTTTAGAAGCCAATAAGCCCCAAATAGTCTTTTTTAAATGGCAATACACCCCAGGGCCATAGTCATGAGGAAGGAGGCTGGCAATCAGGCTCCTCCAAAAGTCGGGGGCAAAGGGCAGCTTGTCACCTAACAATCCAGGGACAAAAGGCATTTTGTCACAAGTATCTCTTGCTGTTCATCAGGAACCCAGAAGTATTTTAAAAGATTCTTGGTCTGCAAACCCAGACACCACCAGAAGCTTCCCCCAGGCTGGATCGAAATAGTGGATCAAAGACCAGCACCAACACCGTGCACAGACTGACCAGGCTATCAGGAGGAGTTGCCTCCTGGCGATTAACCCCAGTTTACAGTCCCTAACCCCAGTTAGGTCCTAGGGGTTTAGCTTGGGTCTAGTCATTCACCCCAGAATGCAGAGATGCATACCTTCAGCAGTAGACATAGTTTTCCTTTGCTTTGTACTATCTCATTAACCATATATATATTATTTGTTTATATTGGAAAAGTTGTGCATTATTCACATTAACTCAATAAAATACAAATAATACATTTAAAAAAACAAACTGCCTTTTCACAGTTGAAATCATCAGCATTATATGTTTTACTGCTCTAAAAAACTCATATTTGTGTTCAGTAATATCTGACAAGCACAACAGTACCCCCGATGTCAAGGTTTTATGGTGTTTTGGAAAGTTACATGGTTTAATATAGGGCTTGCAAATTAAATTCTCTGGACTTTCTGCCTGGGTTATTAGGCAGGACCCTCAAATTGTAATTAATAAAATCTCATAATTATGTAAAAAAAAAAAAAAATGACACAAATATCCACATAGAATTTAAATATATATATATATATATATATATATATATATATATATATTTATATATTTGTGATTAGGGACAATAAGCTGAATTATGTTAAGTCAGTTGTGGAGTGCCGAAACTGATGTTCGAGTAGGCCTTTAAAAAGAGGGCCCACCAATTTAAATGGCTTGATAAAGGGAGTGGTGGGTAAGGTGAACCAGACAGTTTTAGACCAGAGGAAGGGGCAGCCTGTGTATTTATAGGCTGGAATATCCCCTCTCACAACTACAGGCTCCACCCATAGGCTCAGCCTTTCCATTTGTGGTCAGGGTCAATAAGCAGAGTTATGTTAAGTCAGTTGTGGTGTGCCGAAACCGATGTTCGAGTAGGCCTGTAAAAAGAAGGCAATAAGTTAATAGTTTAACACTTTTATACGAATCGACATTACACAAACAATACTTTAAATTTGATCAGCATTTACAACCATACTTGAAAGAGAACATTTGTAAGTGGGAGACAGGGCTGGACTGGGAAGAAAATTCAATTACAACGGCCCACTGAAAAGGGGGCAGGGCCAGATAGGGTGTGTTTTGTCATCATCAATGACAAGCAAGGCCCATCACAAGTGAGCATGCTGGTTCAATGCTCTTCCAGGGCAGACCATGCGCAGAATTCTGCTAAAGAGTTCTAGCATGAGAATAAGGCCCTATAATTGTTCTGCACAGTGCAAGCAAATTTAATAACATGGTTGCACTGTGCTTGCTTGAAATTTGTCTCTGCTGTCTCCATAGATGGGATACCAGGAGACATAAATGCCAGAGTATTGTGCAGTGTGTGTATGATGGTCAGTGTGTGTGTGTGTGAGGGTGCTGTGTGTGTGAGGGTGATGTGTATATGTCTGTGAGTGGTGTAGTATGTGTGCAAGAGGGGTGCAGTGTGTGTATGATGGTCAGTGTGTGTGTGTGTGTGAGGGTGCTGTGTGTGTGAGGGTGATGTGTATATGTCTGTGAGTGGTGTAGTATGTGTGCAAGAGGGGTGCAGTGTGTGTGTGAGGGGTGTAGTGTGTGCAAGAGGGGTGCAGTGTGTGTGTGAGGGGGCTGTGTGGGTAAGGGTGCTGTGTGTTTGAGGGTGCTGTGTTTGAGTGAGGGTGCTATGTATGTGTGAGGAATCTGTGTGTGAGGGTGCAGTGTGTGTGTGTGTGTGTGAAGGTGCTGTGAGTGTCAGGGGTGCAGTGTGTGTGTGTGTGTGTAAGTGAGGGTGCTGTGAGTGCCAGGGGTACAGTGTGTGTGTGTGTGTGTGTGTGTGAGAGAGTGCTGTGAGTGTCAGGGGTGCAGTGTGTGTGTGTGTGAGGGTGCTGGTGTGTTGGGGGAGGCAGATTATCATCTATATATTAATTTTAAAATAAATAAAAATGCATTGATTATATCCCCCACTCCCTTCTTACCTTTAGCCTGGGAGGAGGGACCATGCTGCCATCCCTGGTGGTGCTAGTGGTGAGTGAACTCTAGCTCTGAATCTCACGAGATGAACTCAGCGGAGCTGCAAGATAGAGCTCCTTTGGGTTTCTCTCCTGTCTCCCCTCTCTCTCTCTCCCCCGCCGGCGGCCACAATACACTACATGTGGGCCTGTGAGGGAGATCTTTGATCTCCTCACCGGCCCGTCATGGTACACAGCGGGGCCGGTGCTCGCATAATGTCGGCCCTGCATAGATCAGCAGGGGATATCCCAAGATTTCCCCTGCCGGCTTCGGCCTATTGCCACCGTGGCCCACCTGCATTTGCCTGTAGTACCCGATAGTCAGTTCAGGACTGGTGGGAGATACTGTATAACACCAAGATACTGGCTGACCTATGTTATGCCAAGTGGGGAAACAATTAAACTAAATTGGTGGCTAGGGAACCTAACTATTTTCCAAGTGGTGATGAGAGGCTCTACCTATGATTTGGCCTGTTATGTAGGTTTGCCACCAAGCGTCTAGGTGAGGATTAAAGATATTCAAAATAAGTTGGTTGTGACAGGTGAGGTCCTAACTGCTTTTGCCAAGTGGGTGGTGATGCAAGGCAGTAACTATGATTTGGCCTGATGGGTGTATATCTCCATAGTTGAGGATGGGAGTTGGCCTTGTGGGACAGCTATATAATTGCACAAGGAGCCAAAAACTATCTATGGCCTTTAAAGTTACCCTAACAGCCAGTCCAAGCTAAGGATAAGTTCTGTAAAGCAAATGGTTGTTGTAAGAAGGGAGGTAGTATTGTAAAGAGAGTCACTTACATGGTGACTTAAAAAAACAAACATATAAAAGTATAAATATAAAGGCATTGCCTGGAGTTGTGGGAGGGACTTGTTCCTTTTTAAAGTTCTCCTTTCACTACTCCATACCGTTACCTGATCGCCTACTCTGATTGCCCCTCCCTCCACTCCCATTATTCTCATATTTCTTATTTCTCTCTTTTCTTTCTCCACACTTTATACCTTATTCCTTTCTAGGTTGGCCCTCTTTATTTTACAGGCCTGCTGATATGTCAGTTTCGGCACACCCAAACCGACTTTCACATACTATTATGTTACTTTTACACATGTCTACTTACTATCAGCTTGCCTGAGGGGGACTGCCTGTGTTGTCATGAATAGTTTAGAATTCAGATTAATCTTTTGGGATGAAATAGCTGAGCTGAATGCCTAGCTGTTTTGGGAAACAAAATCCAGTTTGGTGAAAAAATGTTCAACTCCCTGATGAATTCAGGGAATTCTCATATTTACTACAGCTTAGTACCATCCCCAAGCAAAACCGCAGTAATTGCCCAGATGAATTTGGTGTCTGGATTAAAATTTATGTTTTTGAATCTGAATCCGTAACAAAGTATCGGATTTGGAGGATTTACAAAGCACAAGATTTAAAAAAAAAAAAATGGACATTCGCAAATTATAGTTTACTTGCCTTCATGCACGCAAACAATAATTTTAAGTGAAGAAACAAACAAATAACGTGAAATATGGCGCATATGTACTCGTGCAACAATCCCCTGTGCCATGATCACCCACTGGGGCACAGTTATCAAAATAGAATAATATTAAATTGTGAAGCATACACAATAAATTAGGGGAGTGCAAAATGTAACAATAAAATACTTAAACCGACTTGCTCCTATGTCAACAAACTCTGTACAAATCTGTATAAAATACTACAGCATAAAACATTCATAGTGCAACACATATAGATACTAAGTGTAACTTTCATTGAACCACTCACATGGACCTGAGCCTCATATAGTAGGCTCTGGCTTTAAAGGTGTTGTGCTTATTTATCTTATTTGTTTATGGCTGTTTTCATTGAATAAATCTACCCTTTTAAATCAAGAGCAAAGTTTTCCTGCTGATTCCTGCATTTTGGAAACAAATCATCTTGAAGGGGATTTGATATTCAACCTACATGCCTTTAAAGCCAGAGCCTGCTATAGGAGGCTCAGGTGTGAGTGGTTCAATGAAAGTTACACTTAGGACCTACATGTGTTACAGTGTTGCACTATGAATGTTTTTCTCTGTTGTATTTTATACAGAGATGTTGCCATAGGAGCAAGTCAGTTTAAATAATTTTAAATACAATTTGCCAGCTGCCGTGGTGATATAGATAAATAATCATTGGCAGCGCAAGAATAAAGTATGTGGCAGCTGGCCTGCTACCACATTACAAAGTAACTAAATAAAAGACCTTTAATGGATGTTTTTAACCTCCATGTGCCAACCACCTGCCATGCGTCAGGCATGAAAATATCTACTAGACATTTAAGGGATCGGGTAGGGGACTTTAAAATATGTAATTGACAGATCTCCTAGCCACCCCAATAACAAAAAGTCAGAGTCTCATTTCTCTTGAGATTTGGCTGTCAGAGAGTTCTAATTGATTGGCTTACCATGGGATGTAATAACTGACATGTGTAGCGGACCGCCTGCTACCCCGACTGGGTACCTCTGCCAATTCACGCTTCCTAGTAATCACTGAGTACCATAAGCACTGTACCGGGACACCATAAGCACTTCCATCCCCTAGCCGCCACAGCTTGGCTGAGGACTTGCCGTCTATGCCCACCCTGGACCTAAGTCCTGGATCCAGCTCCCAGTGGGTAGACCTCTCATCCAGAGAGTATATCAGGTATAGCAAGTATAGCTGTTCCCCCCTACACATGAGCCAAGACTTAATGCTGGGAGTAGACTGTTTAATGCAGGCACTCACAATTTACACACACATTTTAACCCCCAACAGCCTCATTTACATACAATAGGATACATTGAGTGTAAAAAAATATTATTAGACATGTTTAAAATTAAATAAAAGTATATTTATATATATAATATATGTATATCTATTATACATATAATATATATATATATATATGTTATATATATATATATATATATATATATTATATATATACATATATTATATATGTAAGGTCATACAAAGTGTGTTTTAAAATTAATACATGTACATATATTAGTATTAAAATACACTTAGAATGATGTTACATATATATGTAAATATATTATATATATAATAGATATATACACATATATTATATATATATACGTATAATTAAAATAATAAATAAATAAAATAATAAAATAAATAAATAAAATATTGAAACAAAATGTAATATAAATTACATATTCATATAAAATTTCATTCTAACTGTATTTTGTTATTAATATATATATATATATATATATATATATTGGTAACAAAATACACTTAGAATGACATTCTATATATATCTATCTATATATAAAACAAATAACTGCAAATATATATATATATATATATATAGATAAATACATATAATTACATAAAAGATTACATTAGTATACACAAAGAATTTAAATACCTATAAATGCATATATATTAAAACTCTACGTGTATATTTAAGTAATATTTTAACGTAATTATGTGATTTGATTAATTAAAATTTGATTGACATGCCTGACAACACAGGGAAAAAGTGCAGATAATTTAATTTGCAAGCACTATATTTGACCCTGTAACTCTCCAAGACACCATAAAACCTGTACATAGGGGGTACTGTTTTACTCGGGAGACTTTGATGAACTCAAATATTAGTGTTTCAAAATGATAAATTGTATTACAACGATGACATTTTAAGTAAAAGTGACATTTTTTGCATTTTTTACAAACAAACGGCACTTTTATGGACTATATTATTGTTGTAATATGTTTTACTGTTTTAAAACACTAATATTTGTGTTTAGTGAAGTCTCCCGAGAATAACAGTACCCCCCATGTACAGGTTTTATGGTGTTTTGGAAAGTTAGAGAGTCACATATAAGGCTTGCATTTCATTTTTTTGACATTAGAAATTTTCCAGATTTGTTATGTTGCCTTTGAGAGCGTATGGTAGCCCAGGAATGAGAATTACCCCTGTGATGGCATACCATTTGCAAAAGTAGACAACCCAAGGTATTGCAAGTGGGGTATGTCCAGTCTTTCTTAGTAGCCACTTAGTCACGAAACACTGGCCAAATATCAGTTTTTTGCTTTTTTCACACAAAAACCAATATGAACACTTACTTTGGCCAGTGTTTGTGACTAAGTGGCTACTAAAAAAGACTAAACATACCCCACTTTCAATACCTTGGGTTGTCTACTTTTTCAAATGGTATGCCATTATGGGGGTAATTCTCATTCCTGGGCTACCACACCGTCTCAAAGGTAACATTACTAATCTGGCAAATTTCAATTTGAAAATGGAATGTTCTATATTTGACCCTGTAACTTTCCAAAACACCGTAAAACCTGTTAATGGGGTTACTGTTGTACTCATGAGACATCACTGATTACAAATATGTGCATTTTTTTTCAGTAAAAGCCAACAGTATTATGACATTAACAGCTAAAATATCAGACGGAAATAAAAAATTGAATTAAATTTTATTCATAAGAAATTATGTTCCATAAATGAATAGTTAATGGTAAATTAAAGCCCTGTTTCTCCTGAACAAAATTATATATAATAAGTATGGGTGCACTTAATTTGACAGCGGTGAATTACGGTTTAACAGACATATAGTGCAAATTCCAGTTTTTGTTTACGTTTTGTTTTGATCAGAACGTGTACTATTGACTCCGTCCTGAAGGGGTTAAGGGAGCCCTGATCGATCTTCCTAGAGCTGCCGACCTGGGTCCAGATCTGATCCATTTGGTCACCATGGAATGGGAGTTGGAGCAGAGTTACCAATGGCTGTTCAGCTCCTCTCCCGAATCCCAGCTCGAGCTACTGGGAGTAGAGACAACCGGTCTCCCTCCCCAAAGACAGTGTATCCTGCAGGGAGAGGAGACAACCGGTCCCTCTCCCCAACCCCAGTTGGAGTTATTGGGAGTAGAGACAACCAGTCTCTCTCCTAAATGGCAGTGTATCCTGCATGGATAGGAGACAACCGGTCTCCCTCCCCAGCGGCAGTGTATCCTGCCGGGAGAGGAGACAACCGGTCTCTCTCCCCAGCAGCAGTGTTCCCTGCAGGGAGAGGAGACAACCAGTTCCTCTCCCCAACCCCAGTTAGAGTTATTGGGAGTAGGGACAACTGGTCTCTCTCACCAGCAACTGTGTATCCTGCAGGGGGAAGAGATGATCCCTCCCTCTAGCCTACAGCAGCAAGAGTCCCTGGAAGTAGAGACAACCGATCTCACTGCCCAGTGGCAACAAACATACTTGGGAAGAGAGAGAATTGGTCTCTCTCCCCAGCAGTAGTGTATCCTGCAGGGAGAGGAGACAACCGGTCTTCCCAGTCACTAGTTTTAAATGTATAGTAGATACCCAGATGGCATTATATGGGGTATTTAAACCTCCATTACTGGGGTCTCATTGACACCAATAGGCTTTTTATTTATGTATTTATTTGTGTTTTTATTTATTTATGTATTACTTGTGGTGGCTGGCTAGCAAACAAGTTTATGTGTCAAGTATACAGAGAAGGGAGAGGAAAAATGGTGCACATACAAGGTGCAACCTCCAATGAAGATATAACACAGGCATGCAGAGATACTGTGCAAGCTTGTGAAAATACCAAAAGAATATTGGCCATTCAATTGACAACCAAGAAAAAAGGGCAAAATGAATAGGTAAAAATACAAGTAAAAAAGAGGGTAGGACCTGTACTCCATGGCGACTGGATGCATTGTGTGAGAGCTCCTCTATATACGCTCGACTCACTAGAATTTATAGACTCTGTGTACCCTAATTCTCCACCCAAAAAGACTTGACTCAATCCTGGACCAGACAGTACCCTCTGGAGAGAAGTGGAATTGTGCCTGACACTGATTGCATCAGAAACTGCAGTGAGGCCTCGCCATCACAAGACTTTTTCGGAGATGGTGGCTCAAGCCATCACCATGGCTGATGCATAACAGCCGCAGACATATGGAGAAGAGAAGTCTGCAAAAGCAACAGTTGGAACCTTGCTTGTTACATACCACTTGCTACTCCCCACCACCATGACCCTAAAAGGCGCCATGCAGAATGCACACTCAGAGATCATCATCCATGCTAGCACTCAGTGGAGCCAAATGCATGCATCAGGATAGATCTGGAGTTCTGTCCCTGAGGTTGGTTGATGCTAGCCTCATGAGTTCCCTCCAGTACTT
>OW240922.1:85294502-85312167 GCA_933207985.1 Pelobates cultripes
GGAAGATCCTCTTGAGCTCTGGGGTGGTGAAAGGGGTGAGTAGAGGTAATTGACAGTCTGTCAGAGTCGTGTGCAGGCTTACCTAGTAGAGTGGTCAAACTCTGAAAAAGCTAGTGACCTTGGGGACTGGTGTGAGTTTCCACAACCCGCCCCACGTCGCGTCCCCCAGCCTCATCCCTTAGGTCCTCCTTCTAGGAGGGAGGGGGCCTGGGGACATCCAATCCAATAGGAGTGCGGGAACGTATGGCAACAGTTCATGAACAGTGGCATACTTAAAAATCAACAGTACATCAACATAAACCGTGCAGAACCAGCTCCCACACCCCGCCCAGAGTCCCCCAACCCCATCCTCCAGTCTCTCTTTCTGGGAAAGAGGGGGCCAGGGAAGGTCCGGCGGGCGTCCTCAGCTGTGTTTTCCCTCAGGAGTAAGGGAACATATATATCCAGCTGCACAGAGACCTCGGCATCTAGTCTTGAACTTAGGCATGCTGATAAACAGTACATAAAACAGTGCAAAACCAGTAACTCTTATTTTGTCAGCTTTGCCAACTTTCCAGGTGTGCGGGAGGGAGGCATGGAGGTTGTGCTTTCTGATTGGGGAGCTTCAGTCTCAACCTTTTCTAGTTGTATGGTGTGCAGCTCTGCATTGTGGGGCTGCAAATAAGACACTGGCCTAGTGGGTAATTGTGGGCTGAGAAGCCTTCTGAGTGGTAATGCTCGACCCCCCCATGTGTGTCGGGTCCCCATCCTCTTCGGTGCGTGTTAAGTGGCGGGCGGGGAGTATGCTTTGGAGGGCAGCCTAAATGTTGGTGCGGTGTTATGGGGGAGCATATTTGCTTAAAGTGCCCGCTTAGTCTGGTGGTGCGGGGAGCTCCACGATCGGAGCTGATAAGCCACAGTGGGGAGGAGAGGCAAGCGGGGAGCTTGGGGGTTAATGCCCTGCTTTGTGTGTCCATGCAGGGTATAACCCAGTGTTAAGTGCTCAGCCCAGTGGTGCAGGGTGTCTTGTCGGGTGTGTCATTATCACAACCCCATTGGCATTATTGTGGCCATTAGATAGCCGTACGAACTTTTTCACATGAAAACTCCTGGAGTGGAATGAGATGCTACATTAATACAATAAGGAATCAGAGAGGGGAGGAGGCTGTGTGTGCAGGGTTAAGGGACATTGGCTTGGAAGGGGTAGCAATAGCAGAGTTCAGCTTTTATGAACCAATAGCTATACATGGTTGCATTTCTGCCTGCCTCGTTGCCATGTGCTTCAGAGTGAGGTAAGGCTAGCTCAGGTTGGATAATGTTCGTGGATATAATTACTCCGTCTCCTATTCGTTGTGTCATTGTCCTGTCTTTATGCTGTATAGCGTCCTTTGTGGTGTGAGGAAAGGAAAAGTTTTAGCTGGTCATCTGGAGTTGGCAAAGCTGGGTCCGATATTAGGAGGATGGCTGACGGTCTACTCCTGGGGGATCTTCCAGAGCTGCCTGGTTGAGTTGGAGATGATCCCGCGCTCTTCTGCAAATCTGTGCATTTCCATTGGATGGTGGAGTGCATGAGTCGGATTGTCCTTGCGTATAAGTAGTTTGAATGGATGACCCCAGGCATATCGGATCCTCCTTTGAGTTAGTGCTTGTGTGAGTGGTTGCAATTCCCTGCACTTGCAGAGGGTGCTTGGGGCCATATCCTGGAAGCGGTGTCTCTTGCCGTTCTCATGATTGCCTCCTTGATGTGAAAATAGTGCATCTGCACTATGACATCCCACAGCATGGAGGTATATAGGGAGGGAGCCCACAGTGCCCTGTGAGCTCTGTCAATGAGCGACTCCGCTAGAGGGGCCTCAGGGAGTAGGCCACAAAACGTTTCCTGGAGTGTAGCTGGTCATTTCAATGGTTACAGTTTCAGGGAGCCCCTGGATCCTAATATTGTTCCTTCTGGAACGGTTATGGAGGTCCTCCTGTGCGTCTTCCAATGCTCCGACCTGTTCCCCGAGGTCTTGTATGGCTTACACTTGGGTAGAGGAGTCTGAGGTTACCTGCTCCATCTTGTCCTCCATTTTAGAGGTCCTCCTGGACAGGTACACCATTCCTTCTCTGACAGGGGCCAGGTCTTTATTAAATTGTTAGTTTTTATGTCCATCAGTAGGCTTTGTAGGTCTCTTGATGACCAAAAGGTCTCTTTTGGGGAGTGGTGCTTGGTCCAGAGAGCGGCTGTGATCACTTATCTCAGAGCCAGAGTCCAAGTCCGGGATGCCATTGCCACGTGGCGATTCCCACTCGCTGCGACAGATCGGGGCTACTGCTGCATTGTGCTTTGACTTTCCGCCACCTCCCATGCTTCTCCGTACTGCCGGGGTTCAGTCGCTGACTGTTCGCTGCTTATTTTTGGTTGGGTTTGACTGCTTTTGCGGAGCTCTAACACAGTGTTGCCATTTGTACCAGCAGCCAGTCGTTTCATTTAAAAAAACATTTTTTTTTTATTTTTTTAAAAGGGCAGTAATCTAATTAATAAAAAAGAAATGATAAATTGCACATATATTGTTATTTATAAAGCGCTAACAAACTTCTGTAGTGCTGTGTTTGCAACAGGATAAGTTGGACGCACAGGAACGCACAGGAACAGACTGATGAGCTCAAACAAGTTTACATTCTAGAGGGAGTGGGGTAAAGGGACAAGAGGTAGGGGTAGGTTGTAGTTAATGTACAGGAAAGAGTAAATGTAGGTTACTATAATAGTTTACAATGAAGGATTTGTGTTTCGATCACACAGAAGCAGTATGGATTACTAAGGTGGGAATGCTATTAACATTTTCTTTCCTAAAGAAGTGAGTTTTCAAGGAAAAGGAACAGAGATTGGGTTAGAGTCTAACAAAGATGGGAAGGGAGTTCCACAGGAACGGTGCAGCCCTAGAGAAGTCTCTTAAGTGGGTTTCAGAGGTGCAAGTACAAACAGAGGATAGACGCAGGTCTTCAGAGTGTAGTGGTCTGGACAGGGCATACTTGTGTATTAGTGAGGATAGGTAGGAGCAGTGTTGTGTAGAGATTTGTAAGCAAGTACCAGAATTTGGGAAGTGAGTGTACGGAGTTACAGAGTAAGGGGGCATAGGAGGTATGGCTGGACAGGAGGATTAGCAATGCTGCTACATTCAAGATAGGCTAACAAGGCAAGCTGAGAATGTGCAAGACTACTGAGAAGCTGATTGAAGTATTGAAGGCAGGAGAGTACAGTGGTATGGACCAGCACCTTAAATCACATCTGTCATTCGATAGGGGCAAATGAGAGTTAGGTTTTTGAGATGGAAGAGGCAGGATTTGACGAGTGACTGAGCATGAGGGGTGAAGGAGAGGTCTGAGTCAAAGAACACTTACGCAGCAAGCCTGTGAGGTAGAGCTGATGGTAGTGCCATTGACTTGGATTGACAGACAGTAAGTAGCAGCAACACTTGAGGATGGGAAGACAAGTTCTGTTTTGGACAGTTTAAGTTTAAGTAAATGAATAGCCATACAGTTACAAATAGCAGACAGGCTGTCTGAGACAAATCAAGAGGGACGGCAAGAGAAATCAGGAGAAAACAGATGTGTGTCATCTGCATAGAAGTGATATTGGAAGCCAATGGAGCAGATGTTTTTACAACAGTAGGGAACCAGGGACAAAAACCATTTACGAACACGGACAGAGGGGAAGAGGAAGAGCCAGAGAAAGAAACACTGAAAGAGTTAGGGAGAACCAGGAGAAAGTTTTGTAGACCAAGATTATGGAGGAGCAAAAGAGTTGTAGATGATCAATGTAGAAAGCAGAAGGAAAGTCAGAGAGAGTAGTGACCACTGGATTTAGCAGCAGAAATTAAATCACTGGATATTTTGGTCAGGGCCATTTCGACATGTGAGGAGTGCAAAATACAGACTAAAGATGGTCAAGCAGAGAGTTGGATTTAAGGAAGTCTGTCAATGGAGCATACACAACTCTCTCTAGGTAGTTCAATGGGGAGTTGGGTCAAGATTGGTCATTTTATAATTGTGGTTACGGTAGCATGCATAATGGATAAAGGAAATATGTCAGAGGAAAGGGAGAAAGGGGGGTTGGGGGAAAGAGGGAAGTATTGACAGGGGTAGGAGAGAGAGATTTGAGATCTCTTTCCTGATCGTGGAAATCTTCCTAGTGAAGGGAGTTTAAAAATAAATCTATCTATATCTCATCTTCCGTTAAAGGGAAAGTGACATAGGCTAGATCAATAAAAAGGGTGGGGATGCCAGAGGATGAAGCAGACTGAGATTAAGCCAGACTGTTTTTATGGAGTTTTACATATGTTTATAATCTTCTTGGTTAATAAAATAACCATTTTATGATAACAGCATTCCTTTGTCAGTGCACATGCAGCCCAATATTGCATAACAGGGCGTACCTGAAAGCTGCATTGCCAATGATTAGTCACTATAAACAGTAAGTTGTAGTTGGCTAAAAAAAGAATTACAAAGTTTAGGAGAACATGCGTAATGGTTAGAAATTCTCCAATATGTTCACCTCTTGGCTATTTCAGTTTCTGTTCTGCAATAATGTTTTAATTCACTAAGTGACTATTTGGTGAATAAACCCCACATAAGCATATGAAAGTTTAGTGGAGCAATTCTTTCCGGTCATATGCGGTATTCGTGTGCTGCAGAGCAGGTTTCCAGAGTGTGGCGTGGAGTGTACCAATACAATGTAGAATAATGCACAATACACTTCAGAACAACACTCCCTTGTCACACTGCAGAGGGTATTTAAAATGCAAAGTGCCATCTGATACAGATTTATTTACTAAAGTGAGATTCAAATTTAAAATAAAATGTAAAAAAAAATAAAAAATTGTAGTTTGAAAACTTCTCCAAGTTAAGTCTGTTTTCAGTTTGAATTAAGTTTAAAATTCACTTTTGAATCCCTGACAATTCTAAATTTAAAGGCAGCCTAAGGAGGGTGTGTGTTTGGTAGGAAACATCCTAACTTGGAATCTTTAAATATGGCAAACTCACGCAAGGATAGCGATACACGAGGCTGTAACCTACTACCCAAGATGGCCGTTGTACCGCAGACTACACAGCCCTTCCCACAAGCAATTACCTATGCTGACCCGCTCCTGCAGGCCTTTGACAAATTGTGCGCTCAGTTCTGGGTGAAGCTGAGTAAACGCACGCTCACCACTCTACCTACTAGCCCAGGCGAACTCCCCCCGCTCGGGTCCGCGGACCAGCACCACAAGGTGGGTCCATGCAAACGTGGCCAGCATGGGACATCACAAAGCGGGAGTCCCAGGCACCGGATGCAGGGGGCGCACAGCCGTCGCGTCCTGAAGGCGAGGAGAGGAAGACAGGGGCCGCGGCGGTGGCCGCTCACTGTTCTCCGCCAAACGTGTCACGACGAGCCGCCCTGGAAGAGGCAAGCATTACCTGCATGGCGGGAAACCTGCCGCAACACTGGAGAGCTGGAAGCTTGTTCCTGCAGCTGCCCGGCTCAGTACCACAACATGCCGTCCACAACATAATGGACAATCACACGCGATCAATTGCCTTCCATCTGCGGGTATTGGCTGAGCAGACCCAAGTAAACCTGTCGGAGATAGACTGTTTTGTAGGCCGGTAGCTTATGATCCTTGTCCTGTCTCTCGTTTTAAATTGCTTACATCACTTTAAAATTCTTATGTCGCTCCTCAGAAGGGGTCAGCACTGTACATTAGCAAGCCATACATGCTTGGGTTGCGGGTTAACAACACTTACTCTATTAGGGGACCCTAATGGACTGTCTTTACTGATTAAGCTACCCAACCAGTGGTATTATCTCCTGTAATTGAGTAACTACAGTTCTATGTTAAAGCCTTAGTATTCCTCTTTCAGTTGGTAAAAATAGCATTGTATAACTTAATTATATTTAAATTCTACGTTTCAATCCACATGATTAAGTCTGACTAAATCAAAAATTTTTGCTTGTTATTCATGTACACGTGGGAAAAGCCAGAGGACTGCTTTCGGGGCACCTCTTGCCAGCCTGTATTATATACTTGCACTACAAAAATAAAGAATTTAAAAAAAAAAAAAAAAAATTAAGAAAAGGGCTTAACTTCCTAAATTGGTATCCTTGGAGGATTGCCATATCCAAGGATAACCGATTAGGGAGCTATTTGGGAGATCGCTCCCTAATTTGGTAACCTTGTATATGGCAATCCAACATAAGGATAGCAAGTTAGGGACTAAATTATCTACTAAACAGATTAAGGCACTCCATAGTAGGAGGACACCACACATGAATTCCTAAAGCTATAGTGTCCCCTAACTATAAAAAAAAAAATTAGAGGTCACCCCCTACTTAAAATAAATTTAGTAAAATAAATAAAACGTTGAAGGATTTGACTTATTTTTCCACGGCTGTGACTCACTCAGAGGTTGCCTGCTCCACTTTCCACGACGTCAACAATCAGGCATCGCTTCATTGCCTTCTTGTCCAATCCCCTGGCACAAGCCCATTCAAATACAAGTATTGAACCGAATGCTTCTCTATGATCAGCATTTGATGAAATTTGTATTCCTCGAGGACGTCGAACGTCACATAAAGTCAAACACTGTTAGGAGTGCGAACGCGTCTCTAGTGGCTGCCAAAAGACCACCACTAGAGGTGTGCTTGACTCTCCGTTAAAACCATTGTTGTATCTACTAAATGGCAATGTTTTAGATTGCAGGGTTAAAACACCACAGACAGACACTGCACCCAGAGTGTTGATTAAGTGCTCTGTATCCCTTTAATGTTCCTATAAGAACATTGAATCTGTTTAATAGATAGCTCTAATTCGGTATCCTTAATTATGGCAATCCCACATAAGGATACCAAATTAAAGAGCCATTGACTATTATCTGAATTTAGCTATATAGATTAAGGAGTTTTTCCATCCATTGACAGACCTGGCATTCAGCCCGCATATTGAAAAAAAGTTGCTGACCCACTTTGTTTTGCTTTTGTACAACATGAATATAAATCCTATTGAATATGTCGCAGGGCAAAGCAGTACAATAATACCGGACAAATCTGCTTTTTTCCCAGCTAAGCTTTTTTTTTGGCCTACAATACTTCCTGGTTACATCCTAACAATACTAAGTTTAATGAATGACCCATTACCCGGCCTGCAGCAATGTGTATTAATCTGATGCAGAGCAGTACATCACTACGTTCCCTTTAGCAGACTGTGCCAATAGGAAATGGATCGTCTCCATAATTAATACCCTAAAATCCTGCGTGTTCTGCACAGTTTGCTCCAGTTTTGGTACAAACCCCCATGTGTGATATTGTACAGACTAACATTCTGTTTGGGATGTTCTCCGTGTTCCAAACTAATATTCTACAGTCACGTTACCTTAAAAGAGGCCTCTGTCAGTTTGAAGGAATGAAACCAGGAAGCAGAGTAAGGGTGGAGGCAGACTGGAGACAGGGCTTCGTATTACTCCACCCTCCCTGCAGGCTCTCACCCCACCCCTCTGCAATGCCAGTGCATGGATTGTTCAGCAAACTGGCAACCATTCTTTTGGACAATCTGTGTGCTAGCCCTATGGGTCACCTGTGTGCAGGCATGAATTTTCACTGTAGTGAATAACCCTGAAATTCTCTTCGGAATCCAACAATGCACCCACAAACAAATTGCTAGTTCGGGGTCATTCACGAACAAGGAATTTGTAGAGAACTGGAACTAAGCTGAAGTCTTGGGCGTCACGGAGGGTGAGCCTCGCCACCACTGGTAGTCTGTTAAATGCACAGATTAAACCGTAGCCAGTCCAAAGCTCTCGCTCTGCGCTAGCTAATGACGTGGCAGGATATGGAGTTATACCTCTGGCAGCAAAGAGCTTTAACTAGTAATGTGCAGTGTTTCAGACATCAAGCACCATAACCACTTCAAATCACTTCAGTAGTCGTGGTGGTTGGCGTTACCCTTTAATACAATATAAATTTAAATTCCAGGCTGGCTGTTTAATCCAAAACTTGCAATTCACTAGGAATTCCTGACCGTTAACACTTTACAGGGTGGGATCTAGCAATACACCTATGCCAAAACTAACCAGAGACCTAGTAGTTAAATTGATTTCAAACTGGTAAAACTTCAAAGACTTTTCGAATCATACAAACTATTGGCCCACTTTTTTTCAATTTACTGTATTAAACATTAACAGATTAGGTCTATTGTGGATACAAGACCAATTTATTTTGCCGTCACTCAAGTTGTGCTGGCAACACTGGAGATTCCAACAAATCCTATTGCCTGGCTGCCAATACAAAGGGGGTTTAAATTCCCCATGTTACAGCAAAGTAAATATTGCTTCATACATCCAGCTGCAGTGACTTGTTTTAAATAGAACAAAAAAACTCAATATAATAAAAAGGCACGGAGCTACCCTACTTAATACGGGCATCTGCCCCCCTGGAAATTATTTCCAAAGTGCCAAGAAATTCTTCAGCAAGTATTGTAACAAAATGAGTTTGACGCATAGGAACAGTGTGTGTTGAGGGTCCTGCTCAAATTTTATAACATGACAGGAGGCTTCATATTTTGCATCAACTTTCTTTACTAGCTCCATAGCAGCAAAGAAAAAACTGTTAAAAGAAAGAACCAATCAGAGTGAAACAGAGAATATATAAGTCCAAGCATAGCCAATCATTTCCTCTTTCTTTGCTGCTCCATCACAAGTCAGGTCAGAGTACTACTGTCACATATTCATCCGCTTATAGAAATGTGGTTAATGACATTTACTGTCCACACAGGAAAATTTGTGCCGAGCAGCAACCTAATCCACAGAAGGGTTAATGCTGAGCAGTAATTGTGCAAATGAAACCTGGTGTCATGTATTCATCCGCTTAGAGAAAAGTGGTTAATGACATTTACTGTCCACACAGGAAAAGTTGTGCCGAGCAGCAACCTAATCCACAGAAGGGTTAATGTTGAGCATCAATTATGCAAATGAAACCTGGTAACTGACTTTGGGGTCAAAGGCCGGTTACAGCCTATCAGAACTAAAGGAGGGGTATTTAGGCCCAGTTCCCACCCCTCCCCCTCGTGGCTACGTTCGCCACTTCTTATATCTGTTGCCCACACTGTTCACACAAGCTACTGTGTGAACAGACCAGGGCAACTTGGGAGGCAGCGCTCACGTCTTTTCCCTAAGCCCGGAGGGCTGCTTTTTTCAAACCGCCCTCCCTGCGCCGTCTCTCCTCCGTTCGTGCGTTACCGGAGGTTTCCCTGGCAACCCTGTACACAGCGTTCGGTACGTGAACAGGGGAGACATTGAGTGATCAGCCAGCTCTATGTACTTGCGTTCGGCTGTTTGTTCAACAGACAAACATGCCGAACGCAATCATACTTACACTGCACCCCACTAATTTTTTCGCGGGCTTTTAAAGTGACAGGGCTTGCGAGACTCACTGCAGGCTTTTCCACCGTAACCACAACACCAACACCAACAAGATGGCCACCGCAAGTGAACGCTCCTGTTCTGACAAAATTATTATAAACGTGTGTTACGTTTTTTGTATTAAAGGGACCTGTGCATTTGGGCAAATTAACCCTTAGGGAGTGGGACTGCAAGTCAGTTGTAAACGAGTATTCTGGTAAGGGGTGAGCCCCCATATGAGTGCTGCCTACTGGAATTTGCTATAGCAATTCAGTCTTCCCTGGGTGAGCCCCAGTGAGAGTCTGCTTTACACGCTATTAAGCGTTATATACTACACGGCCGACTGCCTCTCCCACACCTCTCAAACCTGTGCCTGTCAGCCACCTCATACGATGGAAAAGGAGACACAGATTTCCACTGATCAAATGCAGGCTATGATCAACACGGCTGTAGCCGCATCGCTAGAGAAAGCCATGGCAATGGTGCTCCCAGCGGCCCCCGACACCCTCAAGCCGACTGGCAAATCAGACGACGACTCCCAAGAGAGACAGCGCCCGGGGAAACGCCACTGGAAGGGCAAGGGGTCTCGGAAGGCCTCTAAAAAGGGCAAAGCGCCCTTCAAGCATAACACGCACCCGCACCTCCAGCAATCCCCGAAGACACCTCCTCGGATGAGGAAGAAGAGATGCCCCACTCCCTTTCTATCCTTGATGAGTGGCAGGCAGAGACCTCGGATTCGGATGACGGCGATTGGGGATCCAATGCCTACGTCACAGAGACTTTCCTGGGTGAGCCCCAGATGAAAGGGGTTGCAGAGTCTTCCATGACAACTGCTACCCAGGAGCAGGAGACCTTCATGGATACCACAGGACAACGCATGTTTGATCCCAGAAATATACGCCATCCCCGCTCTGGTGAATGGGCTCCACCCGACCACCTCGTGAAATTTTATGCATTTCTGGATCCGAAAACCGCTAGAGAAGCACGTCCGTAAGAGGATGCGGGCAGAGTGCCCTCGACCTTCCCTGCCAGACAGTGGCGTTTACGCCAGAGTTCGATCAGCTCATGCTGACGTTTATGGAGAGAGGTGGTCGTGATCCACGCAGGGGGATCGAACGGAGCTTTAAAGGGGCGCAAGACAAGCTCCTTGATGCAATGGGGCCACTAGCCCAAATGATGTATCTGGCGGATGACGCCTACACTAGAGTGGACTCTTACCGTGGACATGGTGCACAATTGGGCACATGATATAAGAGAATGGACGTATTTGCGGCCCTCTCTCGAGGCCATTCACCTCCGACAACTGGCACGGATAGTGGGTCTTCTATCCTCCTCCATCCAGGCCATATTTCTGGGACCCCTACACTACCGAGCCATGCAAAGGTTGAAAGCCCGCTTCCTCAGAAAAAATCCCACATACAACCAATCGGTTCCTCTGACGAACGAGGTACGCCAGGAACTCGATTGGTGGCTCAACTGCATGCAGGACTTCATTCTAGAATCGGATGCGAGCCGATGGGGATGGGACGCCACAGATGGGACAGCATCCACAGGTGGTACCTGGACGAATCAGGAACTCACCATGCACATCAATTGTCTGGTACGATTAGCCGGATCCTTCGCCATTCGAAGCCTGGTAAAAGGGCATTCCAATTGCTGCATCCTACTGCAGATGGACAATATTTCCGCAGTACATTACATCAACCACCTGGGAGGGACTCGCTCCCAAACACTGGCCAATTTGACTAAAGAGATCTTCGACTATTGCCTCCCGCGCAACATCTCAATCAAGGCCAAACACCTACCAGGGGAATCGAACCTCACCGCAGATTGGTATTCAATTCATTGGAGGGATGCCAGCGATTGGCAATTGAACACGCAGACATTCGCCCACTTGAACGAAAGGAGAGGACCATTCCCCCTCGACCTCTTCGCAGCACGCAGCCAGGGCCGTCTTTAATTTAGATTGGACCCTGGGCGAGCATTTACTTGGGCCCCGTGACTACGTCTAGATACACACAAATACACTACCTGACACACATGCAGATACACACTGACCACATATAGATACACACAAGAACATACAGATACACACAGACTACATATAGATACACTGACACACACATAGACACACACACAGATACAAACACTGACATACATGCAGATACAAAGGTACACACACTGACTACTTATAGATACACAACCTGACACACATGCAGATATACAGATACAAACACTGACACATACAGATACACACACAAATACAAATGGACAACATACAGATACAGAGACACATTCTGACAGACGTACTGACACAGACTCACACACAGAAAACCATACTGAAACACACATACACAAAGACATACTGAACCACACAGACACTGATGGACTCTCACACACACAGACATACAGATACACTGACAGACATACTGGCACATATACACACAGACAGACGGACATACTGAAACACACATACACACAGACATTGACAGACATATTGACAAACACAGACATACAGAACCACACTGACAGACTCACACATAGACATACTGACAGACATACACACATTCTGGCACACACACAGACACAGACAGAAACACACAGACACTGACAGATATACACACATACAGACATTTTGAAACTCACAGACAGCCATACTGAAACACACAGACACTGACAGACTCACACAGACATACTGACACACTGACAGACATACTGGCACACAGACAGACATTCTGGCACACAGACAGACATTCTGGCACACAGACAGACATTCTGGCACACAGACAGACAGACATGCTGAAACACACATACACACATACAGACAGACAGACATGCTGAAACACACATACACACTGAACCACACAGACACTGACAGACTCACACACAGACATACTGACACACTGACAGACATACACACATACAGACATACTGAACCACACAGACACTGACAGACTCTCACACACACAGACATACAGATACACTGACAGACTTTGATAACCACCCTCCAGTTTCTTACCTTTTCCTGGAGGGTGGCTTCCCTGGGGTCCAGTGGGCTGGCTGGGAGTTAAGCTCCCGGCCTGGCCCCCTCCGGAACAGCTGGTCCGCCTTCCTCCCGCGCGGCTCCTGTTTCTGTGGGAGGAAGTGACGCACGGCTGTCACTTCCTCCCAGTGCTGCCGAAAAGCAAGGGCCCGGTCGCGCTGTTAAAGCGCCACAGCGCCCGACCGGGCCCCTGCTGACACAGGCCCACCGGGTGGCCCTAAGTGCATGGGCCACCCGATGGGCCACTATAGTTTGTGGGCAGAGGGAAAACAGGGTAGTTACCTCGGGCCCCCCAGCAGGGACAGGGCCCGGGGCAGCTGCCCCGTTTGCCCCGCGTTAAAGACGGCCCTGCACGCAGCAATCATCAACTACCAAGATTTTACAGCTGGCTCCCGGACCCGGAAAGCGTGGCGGTGGATGCGTTCATCCAACACTGGCCCAGACAAGGAGCGGATGCCTTTCCTCCATTCGCAATGATTGCGAGTGTACTTCACCACATCCGACGACGAGAAGTAACGCTAATGCTACTGACACCACTATGGCAGAGTCAGCCCTGGTTCCCCGACCTTCTCAAACTATTGTGTGATGATCCACTCCTCCTGCAGAGCGACCCAGTAGGCAACCCACATCCCATGCTTCTGGACGGCTGACTACCTCTGGTAGCCTTGACTCTTTCAGGGGCACATGGGACACCCACGAACTATCGGCTAAAGCTAAGGACCTCCTGTGGGATTCATGGGCCCCGGGAACTAGAAGAAGTTACCTATCTGCATGGAGAACTTGGACCAATTGGTGCGTGGGACGGAATTTGGATCCCTTTACGGCTCCTGTGTCTGAGATAATGAATTTCCTCTCTTCCATCTTCGAAGAAGGTAAATCGTATCGCACCATCAACGTCATCAGGTCGGCTATATCAGCATCCCACATTCTATCCCAAGGGAGAGCAATCGGCCAAGATCCTCTGATTTGCCGATTACTACGGGGGATTAAAATAAGCACCTAAATATCAACATCTCTGGAATGTGGAAATGGTACTTAGATTCCTGAAGGAATGGCCTCAAAATGAACACCTATCCTTAAAACAACTGACAGCGAAATTCACCTTCTTACTCAGCCTAGTCTCATTTCGTTGAGTCTCAGACATACGGGCGTTCGATTTGGATGCCTTTAATATCGGCCCGGAAGGGGTCACATTCCAAATCTCTCGAAGAACCAAAACCGATTCGACATCAATTTTCTACCCGTTCTTCACATTAGAACCCCAACTATGTGTAGTTAAGGCTTTGAGAGCATATATGGTGGCAACGGAGACACTACGTCGGCCAAACTCCCGACAACTACTGATATCATATGTTAACCCTCACGGTCCAGTCTCGACCACTACATTATCCAGAGGGATTAGATGGCTCCTCACCCTGGCGGTGGTGGACCCGTCCTTTGGCGCTCACTCTGTGAGAGGAGCAACGGAGTCGTCAGCCTTTTTGGCAGGCGCACAGTTGTCAGATATCCTACAAGCGGCAGACTGGTCTCGCGAATCAACATTTTGGACGTTTTACTTCCGCCAGTCTTCTAACGCCGCATTCTCTCTTTTACCTAAGCGTTAAAATTGCAAAATATGAAGCCTCCTGTCATGTTATAAAATTGAAGATTATGCTTGCGCAGTGTACTAATAATCTTAATAATGACAGGAGGCGAGTATTTTCCCTCCCCTTCTTCTTGATGTTCCCACCCAAATGAAGAGATAAGTTAAGGCTAATGATTATAATCGAATCCTGTGCTTCAATTTAGGTTCAGAAATGAGTTATGATGGGGAGTATTACTGTCTTTTACAATGTAGATTGATTTAGACCAATAATATTTTAGGGATAGTCGAATATAATTAGTGAAGAGTTTACATACATAACCAGACATTTGTTACCTACGGTCAGTTCCGTATCATTGATACTAGTCTCTCTTTCCTTTCAGTTTAACAAGTTTTATGCATGATGGAGAAGTCGACAGTCCTTGTTGGATTAAGTAGAATCAAGTTGGGTCAAGTTGGATCGGACACGTTTGTCACACTATGAACTTGTGATGTCGCATTAGTCAAGAGGAAATGATTGGCTATGCTTGGACTTATATATTCTCTGTTTTACTCTGATTGGTTCTTTCTTTTAACAGTTTTTAATTTGCTGCTATTAAGCTAGTAAAAAAAGTTGATGCAAAATATGAAGCCTCCTGTCATTATTAAAATTAAGATTATTAGTACACTGCGCTAGCATAATCTTCAGTTAGCTTATGTGACGAGACCAATCTCGCCACATTGCATTGGAGAAGCCTGGTTGCTCACCTGTTGGCTTTAGACCATGGCCCCATGTTAAAAGATATCTTTTTTTACCTGCAGAAAAAATTTATTCGTGCTTTTCTGCCTGGTGTTCGTTAGATTCAATCTACCGAACAACCGCACGAATGACTGGACCACCTGGGAGCTGGAGTGTGCCGGTAATTAGCCTCCCTGAAGATGCGGTTAATTGACGAATGCTGGGTGGCCGCCATTCGTATAACGAACACGAGGTTGCGGCCATTTTAAACACGCGAACGCACAGCGGTGTTCGACACTTAATTCATGGAACTAAAATCGGACACAGTTTTGCGCGAACACCGCTGAAGCCGCCGACCTCCCTTCTTGTTCGGCAGGAGTGCACGAACGGCCCGGTGTTCGGGAGTTTTACCTGACTATGTTATACCCCAGATAGGAATCCCATGGAGCCCATTTGTATGAGAACTGTATTTGTGTGGTCTGAGCGCCATTCGCTTAATAATGTGCGTTCAGACCTGAGCTATCTGGGGATATGTTAAATGTATGGTTTTAATGTAACATGTCCTACATGGTGTATTTTAACAGTAATTCATGTTTTAGTATCCCCACGTGCATAATGGCGATTTGCCTTTGTCTTGGGAGATAATTGAATTACGTCTCAATTATCTCCAAGGCAGAGGGGAGGAAGCCAGGATGCATTGTGGGAATATAATGTAAATGTGTGTCCTATTTGTCTACTTGTCTGTCTTTTGTCACAGTCTCCCATTTGGTCCCCTAGGGGAGTGTCCACCAGATGGGAGACCTGCATAAATACTAGGCAGGTAGCCCTCATTAAACAAACCACTGCTTGACCCTTAACACGGAGCCTTGTCTCGTCTTTGGGGGGGGGGGGAATTTACTGAACGCTGATAGAGACTGATTGCTAGGAGTGTAAGCCGCTTGGATGCTTTTCCTATTCGTCTGCTAGCAGCAATTCGTATGGTTCCAGTTCGTGTATTTGGAGTGCTATATTGTATGCCGTTCGGGAGTTTGGAGCATTCACTTATTGGCGGTTCGTGAGTTTGGTGTGTTATAATAGCGGTGCCTGCATCTCTGAAAAGGGGACGATCGCCTAAATGGTTTTTACCCCTTGTGTGCCAAACGGTCCGTTACAGCTTACATTCTAGAAGAGGTTTGGGAGAAGCCTGTTCTAGAGGGAGCAGGGTAAAGTGACACAAGAGGTAAGGGCAGGATGTATTTCATGAACAGGAAAAGCAAGTTGCTAAAATCGTTAATGAAGGGTTAATTTTTTGGGATGACCGTTGCAGCATATGAAGCAAGGTGGGTTACCAGGTGCAGGGAGAGAAAGCCATTAACAGTTTAATTGATATGCTTTCCTAAAGAATTGAGTTTTCAAAGACTACAGACACAGGTCTTCGGCAGAACCTATGGACCTGGACGGGACACACGTGTACTAGGAAGGATGGGTAGGTAGAAGATGAGTTATGTAGAAATTTGTAGGCAAGTACCAGAATTCTAAATTGAGCACTATATCTAATGGGTGGCCAGAGTTGGGTTAGTCAGAAAGGAAGCGAAGGAAGTACGGGTGGACAGGAGGTAGGCCTTGACTTGAAGGGAGACAGACCAGAGTATCATCACTTGAGAAAGGAAAGAAGCAAAGTTTGGCTTTGGACAGGTTAAGTTTAAGAAAATGAGTAGCGATCAAGTTAGAAATAGAGAAGGGTTTCGGAGAAGAGGAAGAGCCAGAGAAAGAAACAGAGGAAACCAAGGAGAGAGAAGTAGACAGATTATGAAAGACCAGAAGAAGTTGATGACGAACAAAGTCTAATGCACAGGGTTGGATGATCTATATCATCCAAGTGACCAGAGTTTAATTTAAATAATTAGGGCATTGCTGTACTTTTTAGTCTCTTACATATTAAATTTACCTTTTTTAATTTGACTAGTTTAAATTTCCGTATTTTAAATTAGTTAAGATTTATTAAAATCTTACAATAATATAGCTGTGGCATTGGACAGAGTCCAATGTGATCACACCATCATTTCTGTTGCTGATGAAGTGTGGTGCAAGCTGGAAAAAAGATCTAACAGACCAACCTCAGAGTGTAAAGAAACGGTTTGTGAAGTGTAGAAACATGGCCAGTTCACTACCTAGCAAACATCTGTGATCACAGATTCCGTGGGAACCAGTCTAACTGAAAGACAAAAACAGTCAGCATTTGAGTACTTAAAGCGGCACTGTCATGCCGAATCCTGTTTTTTTTTTTTAACCCCCCTCCGGCCTCCACTACATCTAACTAACACCCTAGTCACCCCCAAATACCCCTAAGCCCCCCACATTACCTATTTTTTTTATCTTTATTTTCTGTCCAGATCTATATTCAGGGCACCGCCATCTTTGTGTGGGTAGATGAAGTCTCTGTGGGACACGTCATCAGCCCACACTAGATAGCACTGAGATTCCCGCACATGCCCAGTGAAACACCTGGACATGCGAACGGGAATTTCATCTATTCATTCATTCAGACAGCCGAATGAGTGAATAGAAATATCAGCCGAACAAACAAACACTATGTATCAGTGTTGGCTTGTTCGTGCAGGTTATTACAAGGAGGGAGCTACCGGCACGCAGCTCCCTCCTTGTAATATGTAACTATAGAAGTGACAGGGAGCAGTGCTCCCCACCACTTCATAAACCCCTCCCCCCAGGTCCCCCCTCACTCTATGGGGGTTAATATGATCCCCATAATAGCACAAGGGAGATTAAAATCTCCCCCATGCCCCTACTCGCTAGACCGCGAGTAGGGGCATGTCCACTAAACAGCCTGTGGCTGCTCACTGTAAAAAAAATAAAAAAACAACTATTGGCCCCCACCCCTAAACGACGGGTGGGGGCCCTAAAGTAAGATAAGGGGGGAGACCTAATGTCCCCC
>OW240922.1:85312267-85326041 GCA_933207985.1 Pelobates cultripes
TGCAAGTTACAGGGAGCCGAAGGTGTCGTCCTTCCTCCACAGCGGCAGTGTGAATTACAGGGAGCGAAGGTGTCGCCCTTCCTCCCCAGCGGCAGTGTGAATTCCAGGGGGCCGAAGGTGTCGTCCATCCCCCCCAGCAGCAGTGTGTCCTACCGGGAGCAGAGACAGTTGGTCTCTCTCTCCAGCAGCAGGACAATGTTATGGGAGTGGAGACAGGCGGTCTCCCTCTCCAGCGGCAGACTGTGTTTCAGGGAAAGGAGCACAGCACCCTATCTCCCCAGCGGCAGCTTACCCTACCAAGGGGAGACACCAATCTCCCAGATGGCGCAGAGGGGACCATGGTCTCCGTGCACGACCTACAGGGAGGCTGGACAGACTGTCCAGATCCCCAACTACCCTCACAGGGACAACAGGAGGAGGGGGTAAGTACGATTTCCCCTCCCCAGCTAACTCCTAACTTGGCCCCAGGGTTAACAGAGGAGATGTTAACCCCCACTGACTCCCATGTTCCCCTGGCTACTGAGCCGGACTATGTTCCCAGCACCCCAGCAGAAGAGCTGACAGCTGGGCAGAGTGCAGTCGGCCTCTGCCCTCACTGTGTCCCTTGTCCAGAGCCTGATGTCCTGCAGCCTATACCAGCGGAAGAGCTGGCAGCTGGGCAGAGTGCAGTTGGCCTCTGCCCTCCCTTTGACCCTTGTACAGAGCTTGACATTCTGCCGGCTATCCCAGCGCAAGAGCTGACATCAGGGCAGAGCACCGCTGGCCTTTGCCCCCCAAGTACCACCAGCTATTTGCCCAGCTGCACCAGGAAGGCCGAGGATGCTGCATTTTTATCCTACAACCTGGAACCTACCGGCCAGTACTGTTTATTGTGGGGGGGCTACTTTGCCACTTTTTATTTGTGGGTGGGCTACTCATGTACTTGTTCACTGTGGGTGGGTTTATCGACTAACTCAGGCACTGACCGACAGGTCAGGTACCTGGTTAGTCTCCCCCCCAAAGGGGAGATGTGTGACGAAATGCCTTTTGTCCCTGGATTGTTAGGTGACAAGCTGCCCTTTGCCCCCGACTTTTGGAGGAGCCTGATTGCCAGCCTCCTTCCTCATGACTATGGCCCTGAGGTGTATTGCCATTTAAAAAAGACTATTTGGGGCTTATTGGCTTCTAAAGACAGTTTCTTCCCATTTGAATCCATGGGAAGGTGTGTTTCCCCCCAGTTTGACAGTTTCTTCCCATTTGAATCCATGGGAAGGTGTGTTTCCCCTCCCCCGTTTCCTGTCTATTGTTCTCCAGCAGGGCGTTGTCCCAGGCACACTGCCAAACCAGTTGGAACTGACTGCTTTTGTCCCTCCTTGGTTTCTCAACAGCCCTTGCTATGCTTTACTCCATGGAAAATCTACTCTGTTCATGGGATCTGAGCACTGTTCACCTAGATTGGGCGCTCAGATCCGAGCTATCTGGGGATAGGTTAAATGTGGGGGTTCTGTGTAATAAAATAAGAATTATGTATTTTTATGTACTTTTACGTATTTTGCTGTTAGTGTTAAATGTAGATATTTTCTGTACCTGGATATAATTGAGTTTACTGCAGTGCCTTAAGCCAATTATCTCCAGGATGGAGAGGAGGGATTTCATTGTGTATGTGAGAGTGTTATCATGTTAATTAGTGTTCCCATTGGTTTGTGTCCCTTTTGTCACAGTTTACCACCAGGTCCAGGGGGTGTGCCTCTGGCCTGAAAACTTGTATATAAGGAGTAATAAACGCTCATTGGAGTCAGATCATCTTGTACCTTCATGAAGTTTCGCTCATGTTTGGGGGATTGGAGAAACTACACTCTGGGGATTGCTATAATCACTATACTCCCCAGGGTATAATCACTAAGCTCTGCTAAGAGCTTGTTCCTGTTCCTGCTCTCTGGAATTCGGAGAGAGGTCGACCTGCTGGAAGCTGGACCCTGGTCCTGGGTCCAGAGTGGGTGGAGACGGCGAGACCCCAACCAAGCTGCGGCGGTTCGTGGGGTCTGTAGTGGTTATGGTGTCAGGCAGAGTGCTTGGAGTCCTCGGAAAGCACTAGGAGCATCCGTCGGCGGAAGGTACCCGGTCGGGGTGCCAGCGGTTCCGTTACAGTGGTGGCAGCGGTGGGATGGCGTCCTAGTGCGAGGAGAAGCAGCGCAGAGGCACCGGTAACATTTGGAATTACAATTTGAGGGCAACGCTAGTATTCGTACAGCGCCCCTGTTCACAGCAAACATGACCTATCGCTTTGAGGGCGACACTTACAGGGAGGAGGTCAAGAGGCGGTTAACCAGATATGGCCCAAATCTTTCGACAGAGGCGATTCTGGCAACCATGCGCAAGTTGGATGAGGAGAATCGAGCGGCATGGGAATTTGAGCTCCGATTGCGGAGATTGGGGCTGTGGCCAATTGATCTCTCTCCCCAGCGGCAGACAGCATCCCAGGGCGAGGAGATTGTCGGTCCCTCGTCCCTGCAACAACCATCATCACTGGGAGTTGAGACAGTCGCTCTGACTCCCCAGCGGCAGTGTGTTGTCAAGGGAGAAGAGACAACCGGTCTCTCTCCCCAGCGGCAGACAGCATCCCAGGGAGAGGAGATAGTCGGTCCATCGTCCCTGCAGCAACCATCATCACTGGGAGTTGAGACAGTCGCTCTGACTCCCCAGCGGCAGTGGGTTGTCAAGGGAGAGGAGACAACCGGTCTCTATCCCCAGCGGCAGACAGCATCCCAGGGAGAGGAGATTGTCGGTCCCTCGTCCCTGCAGCAACCATCATCACTGGGAGTCGAGACAGTCGGTCTGACTCCCCAGCTGCAGTGTGTTGACAAGGGAGAAGAGACAACCGGTCTCTCTCCCCAGCGGCAGTGCAAGTTACAGGGAGCTGAAGGTGTCGTCCTTCCTCCCCAGCGGCAGTGGGAATTACAGGGAGCCGAAGGTGTCGTCCTTCCTCCCCAGCAGCAGTGTGAATTACAGGGAGCCGAAGGTGTCGCCCTTCCTCCCCAGCGGCAGTGAGAATTCCAGGGGGCCGAAGGTGTCGTCCTTCTCCCCCAGCAGCAGTGTGTCCTACCGGGAGCAGAGACAGTTGGTCTCTCTCTCCAGCAGCAGGACAATGTTATGGGAGTGGAGACAGGCGGTCTCCCTCTCCAGCGGCAGACTGTGTTTCAGGGAGAGGAGCACAGCACCCTATCTCCCCAGCGGCAGCTTACCCTACCAAGGGGAGACACCATTCTCCCAGATGGTGCAGAGGGGACCGTGGTCTCCGTGCCTGACCTACAGGGATGCTGGACAGCCTGTCCAGATCCCCAACTACCCTCACATGAACAACAGGAGGAGGGGGTAAGTACGAATTCCCCTCCCCAGCTAACTCCTAACTTGGCCCCAGGGTTAACAGAGGATATGTTAACCCCCACTGACTCCCATGTTCCCCTGGCTACTGAGCCGGACTATGTTCCCCGCACCCCAGCAGAAGAGCTGACAGCTGGGCAGAGTGCAGTCGGCCTCTGCCCTCCCTGTGTCCCTTGTCCAGAGCCTGATGTCCTGCAGCCTATACCAGCGGAAGAGCTGGCAGCTGGGCAGAGTGCAGTTGGCCTCTGCCCTCCCTTTGTCCCTTGTACAGAGCTTGACATTCTGCCGGCTATCCCAGCGCAAGAGCTGACATCAGGGCAGAGCACCGCTGGCCTTTGCCCCCCAAGTACCACCAGCTATTTGCCCAGCTGCACCAGGAAGGCCGAGGATGCTGCATTTTTATCCTACAACCTGGAACCTACCGGCCAGTACTGTTTATTGTGGGGGGGGCTACTTTGCCACTTGTTATTTGTGGGTGGGCTACTCATGTACTTGTCCACTGTGGGTGGGTTTATAGACTAACTCAGGCACTGAGGTACCTGGTTAGTCTCCCCCCCAAAGGGGAGATGTGTGACGAAATGCCTTTTGTCCCTGGATTGTTAGGTGACAAGCTGCCCTTTGCCCCCGACTTTTGGAGGAGCCTGATTGCCAGCCTCCTTCCTCATGACTATGGCCCTGGGGTGTATTGCCATTTAAAAAGACTATTTGGGGCTTATTGGCTTCTAAAGACAGTTTCTTCCCATTTGAATCCATGGGAAGGTGTGTTTCTTCCCCTCCCCCATTTCCTGTCTATTGTTCTCCAGCAGGGCGTTGTCCCAGGCACACTGCCAAACCAGTTGGAACTGACTGCTTTTGTCCCTCCTTGGTTTCTCAACAGCCCTTGCTATGCTTTACTCCATGGAAAATCTACTCTGTTCATGGGATCTGAGCGCTGTTCACCTAGATTGGGCGCTCAGATCCGAGCTATCTGGGGATAGGTTAAATGTGGGGGTTCTGTGTAATAAAATAAGAATTATGTATTTTTATGTACTTTTACGTATTTTGCTGTTAGTGTTAAATGTAGATATTTTCTGTACCTGGAGATAATTGAGTTTACTGCAGTGCCTTAAGCCAATTATCTCCAGGATGGAGAGGAGGGATTTCATTGTGTATGTGAGAGTGTTATCATGTTAATTAGTGTTCCCATTGGTTTGTGTCCCTTTTGTCACAGTTTACCACCAGGTCCAGGGGGTGTGCCTCTGACCTGAAAACTTGTATATAAGGAGTAATAAACGCTCATTGGAGTCAGATCATCTTGTACCTTCATGAAGTTTCGGCTCATGTTTGGGGGATTGGAGAAACTACACTCTGGGGATTGCTATAATCACTATACTCCCAGGGTATAATCACTAAGCTCTGCTAAGAGCTTGTTCCTGTTCCTGCTCTCTGGAATTCGGAGAGAGGTCGACCTGCTGGAAGCTGGACCCTGGTCCTGGGTCCAGAGTGGGTGGAGACGGCGAGACCCCAACCAAGCTGCGGCGGTTCGTGGGGTCTGTAGTGGTTATGGTGTCAGGCAGAGTGCTTGGAGTCCTCGGAAAGCACTAGGAGCATCTGTCGGCGGAAGGTACCCGGTCGGGGTGCCAGCGGTTCCGTTACAATACTTTTATAACCCTTTCCAGCTTTATGCAAGTCAACAATTCTTAATTTGTATAGGGCAGGGCAGCTGTAACCATCTCATCTCATTGATTGGACTCCAGTTGGCTGACATCTCACTCCAATTAGCTCTTGGAGATGTCATTAGTCTAGGGGTTTACATACTTTTTCCACCTGTACTGTGAATGTTTACATGGTGTGTTCAATAAAAACATTGCAACATTTCATTCTTTGTGTGTTATTAGTTTAAGCAGACTGTAATTGTCTATTGTTGTGACTTAGATGATGATCAGATCACATTTTATGACCAATTTGTGCAGAAATCCATATGATTCCAAAGGGTTCACATACTTCTTCTTGCAACTGTATATATTTATCGTGTATCAGGTAGGACACTTATTGTGTATCAGGTAGGACAAAATATTTTTTATGATATTTAAGAAAGTTTTCACCTGTGATGATCGCTTGAGCTCTTAACAGCTGGACCTAAAATTAGAAGGTTCCAATTCGGAAACCTGATTTAGTTATTTAGGAAAGTGCAGCATACTTCATGTGTAATCCATAGAAATAATTGATATCTAATAAAGTTATTATTTTTGATACAACTAGGAAACACTAGAATAACATTTTAAAGGTATCAAATCAGAAAAATTACCTATCTGTCTATTTATCTATCTCATCCATCTAATCTATCTATATATCTATCTAAATCAGGGGTTACCAAAGGTTAGATCCCAAGAGGTGTTAAAAATACAACTTCCATGATGCCTTGTCATTCTAAAGGCAAGTAAAGCATCATGAGAGTTGTAGTTCTACAACATCTGGGGATCTACCTTTTGGGCACACCTGATCGAAAGCATACAATGTATTCATACAATGTTGATACTTTCCGTAATGATTTATTATTATCATATTAAACAAACATACATATATAAATATATTTGTGTTCTCTTTTTTTTAATACATTTTTATTTAAATTTTTTCCTAGTTACAAAAATTCTAAATACATACCAACACACAGAATATAATCGATTAATACAGGGGAAACATCCTCTTAATACAAGGGAAACTCATGTGTGAGATAAAAATCATATACAGACCAAATTCAATCGAATATATGGAAAGTAAAAAAAAAAAAAAAAGACATAAAATTATAAACTACAGCAAGAAGAAAGTAGCCCTTCAACTGTTGTTAGAGCAGGAGAGAATCCTATAGTGAGAGAGAGGTATAAAAATGTATAAAAAAAATGTATCAATACAGGTAAACGCACAGTTGTTTACAATCTATTATCCCTGGGCTATTTTCATCTAACCAGGAAAAAAGATATAAAGAAAATTAATAATTTCTATAGCCCTAATTAGTCTAAATGAATAAGATAAATAGGTTGACCATATAATTGAGCAAATTTTTGAAGCCAGGTTGAGTACCAATCTCTTTATTTTGACAAAACTGTCCAATTTTTTGTGATATCTTTTTCCATTGTCAATTGGAATATAATTTGATTGATCAAGGAAGTTTTCTGAAATGGGTTAGAAGATTTCCACTGTCTGGCAATAATGATTTTAACTGCAACAAAACAGTGGGTGGCTAAACAAATATATTTACGTGAGTTAAACTGCCAATTCAGATGTAGAAGGGCCGAGGCTGAGTTTTTATTGATTTCATTAAAATATACTTCGGAGAAGATATTAAATGCCCATGCCCAAAGTGTCTTAACTGCTGGACACGCCCACCATATATGAATATATGTACCAGAATAAGTGCCACACCTCCAGCAGGTGGGGTCTTGAGTATTATACATTTTGGCTAGTCTGGTCGGGGTGTAATACCATCTATGTGTAACCTTGAAGTGGCACTCGGTCAGGTTTAGACAATTAACATATTTATTTACATAAATTAAAGAAGAAAGCCATTCTTTTGGAGAAATTGCTACGTTTAATTCCTTCTCCCAAGTGTTTATCAATTTGTAAGGAATGGCATCTGAGCCTTTGAAAAGAGAATTTGCAACGGAAATAACCTTTGGGGCTGTTTGGTAACAGAATAGAGCTTCTAGCTTTTTACCCAAGGAAAAGAAGATTGAATAACATGTTTCTAGATATAATGTTTAATACAGAGGTAAGTAAATACCTCTCTGGGAGGAATATGTAGGATATCAACAATCTGTTGGAAGGGCAGGGTATTGTCTCCTTGCATGATATCCAATAAAGTTAATGAGTCTTTATTGACCCAATGTCTCAGTGAGAAATCTTCTAAAATATATTCCAATATATTGAGTTTACAATTTCTATGGATTAGTTGTGTAAAACCCAATATTTTCTTAATTTCAGCCCATACCTCTAAGGATTGAACCAAAGAAGTTAGGCAATTGGGCGAATCTTCCCAAGGTCCATCCACATATAAAAATAGAGTCCAGAAGAATGGACAGCTTCCGATTCCATGATATACCATGGTTCAGAAATAAAGTGAGGATCTTGTAAAGTTTATATGTGTATTATAAAATATTATGGATGATATTTGCATAGTAAAGATGAGTTATACTTGGAAAGGTAAAACTTCCCTGAGACAATTTTTTAGATAACATTTTTTGACTGATTCTAATTTTTTTTATTTTTCCAAATGAAATTGTTAAAACTAGATTGGATCATTGCTAACCAAGGCTTGGGGATTTTGAGTGGGGCCATAGAGAATAGATATAACCACTTAGGTAAAATATAAGAGTTTATAATATTAATTTTAACCATCCACAAAGTTTCTAAATTTTTCAATTTTTTTAGATTTCGATTCATATCTTTCATTAAAATCATAACATTACTCTCCATTATATAAGAGACATTGGCAGGAAAAGTTAGACCCAAGTAATTTATTTCCCTATATGTCCAAATGAATTCAAATTTTTGGGATAACCTTTCAACCTGACCTGAGGACATGTTAATGGTTAAAGCAGTGGATTTTGAGATGTTTAACTTGAAATTAGAAATCTTTGAATATTTGTCAATTTCAACCATTAGTGGCTCAAGTGAGTCCTCCGGGGATGTGAGGGTAACTAAAGCATCATCAGTATATAATGCAATTTTAATGTCTCTTGATTTCGTAAGAACCCCCTTTATTAATGGGTTGTTTCTAATATTAACAGCGAGGGGTTCAAGAGACAAAATATACAGTAGGGGTGACAAAGGACACGCCTGCCTAGTACCATTTTTAAGGGCGATCCAGCCCACGGTAATATTTGGACCCACCATTCTGGCCAAGGGTACAGAGTACAAAGCTAAAATTGCGGTGTAAATCCATCCTTTAAAGCAGAAGGCCTTAAGGACTTCACTTAAGTAACTCCACCCGACCCTGTCAAATGCTTTTTCGGCATCTAAAGACAGGGCCAGGAGGGGAACAGTATGTGTTTTAACTAAATCAATAATATCGATCAACTTTCGGGTGTTATTAGATGCCCATCTGCCAGGGATAAACTCAATCTGATCCGGGTGAATAAGTTTAGTTATGATGGTTTTTATTCTCTCTGCAATAATTGAGAGTATATTTTCATGTCTACATTGATTAATGTGATCGGTCTATAATTTCTCGGATCAGTACTGTCTTTATCCTGGTTCAGAATAGGGACAAGATTTGATTGTAATAATTCTTTTAGGATCGCATTATTTTCGGCAATTTGGTTGAACATTTCAGTTAAAGGATTTAATAACTGAAGCTTCATATATTTATAATATAGATTTATAAACCCATCAGGGCCAGGAGTTTTATTTGTAGCTAGTCTATCGATTTGAAATTGGACTTCTTCAGAGGAGATTTTTTTATTTAAAGTGGACAAATCTTGAAAATAAATTTTCGGGATTAATGAGTTAGATAAATAGTTTTGGATGTCCGCTAATTCTGGGCTCAGTTTTAAATTATATAAGTCTTGATAAAACTGGTTAAATTTTTGTCTGATTTGAGATGGAGTAGAATAGACAGTTTGGTCAACCACCAATTTTTCTACCCTATTCTTAGCATAGTGGTTTCGTAATCTCTTAGTTAAGTTTTTACTAGCTCACTTAAAGATATGACCTAATTTGGGGGGGGGGGGGTGTCCTGACTGGAGACCAGAGCGGTCGCAAGCACTAGTAACTCCGTTCCCAATTAACCTTGGATGAGTAATTAAACAAAAAAAACAACAACCAACCTTGCAGGGATGTAGCAACCCAAGGGGAAAAAGACCACTGACAGGTCAGAGAAAGCAAACTTTTTCGCCTTCAGAGCCGGCCAGCAAAATACTCCACAGACACAAGAGCAGGCCCAAGATGGCGACGACAACAATGTGGAACATGCGGAGCAGATGACGGACCAAACACACGTCCTAACACATGGTACACTGAAAGCACTACTGGAGGAAATATGTCTGATAAAATACTCAGTAAACTAGATACTGCAATGAATGACATCCACAAAGATTTACATGAGCTGGGCACAAGAACCTCGCAAATGGAAGACAAAATGGTGGAATATGAAACAGCCCATAACACCATGGCAGATACTATAGACAGCCTTATCACCAGAATTGAAGAGCAGGACATGGAGGACTTGGCCCGCAGGAATAACCTGCGCATACGAGGTATAACGGAAACCATGAGCACACCTGACCTTATGGTCCATGTTACAGGGCTCCTAAAATGTCTCTTACCGACTGGCCCCAGGAGATGCTCTTGATCGACAGGATACACCGCACAGTAAAACCGAGCTTCCTACTGCCTGAAACACCAAGGGATGTGCTGCTCCGCATTCTTTACTTTCACGCTAAGGACGCAGCACTCAATGTTAACAGAACAAAGAAAAACCTACCGGAGACATACAAGAGCATATCGACATTTCTACCTACACGCTGAAACACCGGAGAGAGTTTAAAGATATCACACAATCACTGAGAGACAACCATCTCCCTTACCGTTGGGGATATCCTACAAAGCTCATCATAACCAGGAAAGGGAAAACTACAGTAGTGAAATCCCTGGAGGAAGGTTACAGACTTCTCAAAACCTGGGATATCACCTTGCCAGTGATGGCCATCATTAGAATAGAACAGACAGAATACCACACAACAAGGAACTATAAAGAACCACCGTGAGGATCTGTATTTATAACTTAAGGGGGCTTAACAACCCCACAAAAAGACACCTACTTGTCAGAGATCTCAAGTCACTAGACATAGATATATTGTGTCTACAAGAGACGCATTTTAGACATAATGACCACCCGCAGGTTCAAGTGGCAAATTGTCCACACCAATACCACTCAACCTCACCATACAAATCCAAAGGGACTTCTATACTCATAAGCAAACACATTAACTTCATACCGCATGCCCATGACGAAGACAAGAATGGCAGATATGTCAAAGTAACATGAACAATAAATGACATGTTATACACGTTAGTAAGCATATATGCACCTAACACCAACCAGAGGAATTTTCTACATAGTGTACTAAACAAACTCAGCAAACTACAACAGGGCATAACGGTGATATGCGGGGATTTCAATCACATACTGGACCCTATACTAGACAGCACACTGCCACAACACCGCCATAGGCATCAAAACAGTGCAAAAGCATACAAAAACTCCTCCACAAACACCATCTTTACGACACATGGAGAATCACACACCCGGAGACCAAAGCATTCACACACTTTTCCGCGGTTCACAATTCCTAATCCAGAATAGACAGATTCCTCACATCAGGCTCACATTTGAACCAAATATAGGCTTGTGATATCCAACAAATCACATGGTCAGATCACGCACCAGTAATACTAGATATGAAAAACACATACGATTTCAAACACCGTAGCCTATGGAAACTAAATAATTCACTAATACAGGACAGAATCTTTATTAAAGATCTTCAAAACGATCTAGAATCCTACATCAAAAAAGTCACCCACACTAAACTTAGGGAATGGAAAAAAAACTATATGACCTTAACTCCCAAAACCAAGTGCAACCAACAGCAGAAATTAAACAACAAATAGTGACCATATCCAGACTGATACACCAACAGGCCCTAGAACAAACACAGGCACGCATGACGAAACTAAAAATAACTCATTACATGCAGGGCAATAAAGCAAGCAAACTACTAGCGAACCACCTCAAAAAGAAACAAGTGAATCAAAAAATAGCTTACCTAATAGACGGTAAGGGAAGGAAGATCACTAAACCCAAAGACATAAGCGATGAATTCGCCAAATACTACCATAGCCTATACAACTTGAAAGAGGATAGTAACACTGCCCACCCCACAGAAACGAGTATCCAATCCTACCTAGCACAGATTAATTTGCCAGAACTCACGACACAGCAGAAAGCAGACCTGATTAAACCCATAGACGCACAAGAGATCATAAATGTCATTAAAACGTTACCTACCGGCAAATCACCTGGACCAGACGGTCTAACAAACCAGTACTACAGAAAGTTCAGCTCGACCATATTTAGCCATGACCTTCAACTATGCAACAGCCACAAAATTGCTCCCGAGAGAAATGCTGCTAGCCCATATAGTCACATTACCGAAACCCAACAAACCCACCACGGTTCCACAAAACTTCAGACCCATATCATTACTAAATACTGATGCAAAAAAATTTGTGAAACTATATGCAATGAGATTAGGGCAAATCATACCACATATCATACACAATGATCAGGTGGGATTTGTGAAAGGAAGACAGGGGTCCGACAGCACAAGGAAAGTATTAAACCTACTATACAAACTTCAAACACACGGACCGGGAGGCCTCTTCATATCCTTGGACGCAGAGAAGGCCTTTGAGGGGTTGCACTGGGGTTTTCTCAAGGCAACATTAACAAAATTTGGGATTCCAAAGGACTTCGTCACAGTAGTAGAAACACTATACAGCGCACCTGCGGCACAGGTCCTAAACTCAGGCTTCTTATCGGAACCTTTCCAACTAACAAACGGTACCCGCCAGGGCTGCCCCTTGTCACCACTGCTTTACATCCTGGTCTTAGAACCCTTAGCTAGCAAAATCAGAGTCAGTACAAATATACATGGCATACAGATAGGGAAAGCTGAATACAAAGCAGGGCTGTTTGCTGATGACGTGATTCTGACACTCACAAAACTCATCTCACTACCCAACCTCCTTACCGAAATCTACACATACGGGGAACACTCTTACTACAAACTCAACCTCACTAAAATGCAAGCTATGGGGATGGGAATACCCGCTAAAACACTGACACAACTAAAAGACTGTTTTCAGTTTGACTGGAGAGAGGATTACATTCCTGGGACTGAAGATCCCTAAACACTCTGCGCAATTATTGGAGCTAATCTATGGCAGGTTATTACGAGAGCTAAGGGAAACATTGAAGAGCTGGGAGAACAAATACCTGTCCTGGATAGGAAGAATGGTGGCCATAAAGATGATGCTACTACCCAAGTACCAATACTTATTACGCACATTACAGATATTCCTCCCGAACACCTACCTTAATAAATTACAAAGGATAATCACACAATTTGTATGGGTGAACAAGAAAACTAGAGTAGCTACAAATCTCCTGTGCAAACCAATGAAACATGGGGGTCTGGGACTCCCGAATGTACACATGTACTACAGAGCCGCCATCATGTCAGTAGCCCTACAAACACACAAAACACAAACAGCAGGGGAAAGACCACAATGGGAGGAGATAGAATCTGCTGTACAGAGGCAGCAGAGGCATAAAACACCTGTTTTGGGTACCACACAAGTTAAGACCAAAACCTCCAAAAATACTCCCGACAACAGCACTATTGTTGGATGTCTGGGACTCCACAACACGACAAGTGGGACACATTAACCACTGGGCACTGCAGACACCGATACACAGCCTATTCATAGCAAACCCCACACTGAACATTCGACCGTGGACACAAAATGGTTGCACAAAAGTAGACCAACTATTCCGTGAGGGTAAAATAGAACAGTATTCTGATTTGCGACAGAAATACAGCCTACCTAATAGCACACTGTTCTTCTACCTCCAAATGAAATCTCTATTAGTGAACAACATAAATAAAACTTCCTTCCAACCCCTAGAGCAGTTGTACAAAATATGCGAAACAGGGACCATACCAAAAAAACTGCTATTCATACTATACGCAACTCTAAATGATAGTCCACCCAACGATACACTAGATAAATTTAGAGAACACTGGCAAAGGGACATACACAAACAGTTTACAGATGCTCAATGGTATAAGGCATTTATGACACACAAAAGGAAGGTCAAGGTGTTCTTCACATGTAGAGTTGATGAGGAAAATCCAATATAGATGGTATATGGTACCGACCAGGTTAGCAAATATCTATCCAAACACAACGAAATTATGCTGGAGGTGTGGGGAAGATGAAGGCAGTATGTACCAAATTTGGTGTACATGCCAAAAGATAAAGGGATACTGGGAGCTGGTGGAGGGGCTTATCAACGGTTCCTTACAGACAAAAATCACACTGCAGCCTGAGAATGGGCTGCTTTTCATGATTCCAGATACTCTCAACAAAGCACAAAAGACACTCTTGTTTCACATACTGATAGCTGCAAACACACTGATAGCACGGGCATGGAAGCAAACCACTTGCCCTAAGCAAAACAGGCTGCTATCTCAGATCTCCTTGAACTTACTGTATGAAACGAAGCTTACAACAAACTATACATCCATAGGCCATATCTTAGAGGCCAGACACAACTGGGAAATGTTTAGAATAGGGAGGGAACAAACGG
>OW240922.1:85358622-85403335 GCA_933207985.1 Pelobates cultripes
ACACACAGCGCACCCAGACACACACAGCGCACCCAGACACACACACCGCACCCAGACACACACAGCACCCCCCAGACACACACAGCACACTCCCACACATATACAGCACACACATATATATATATATAAAATAACCCTCAGTGAGTTAACAGACAAAGAAAATCAGAAACCTAGAATGTGACAGCAGATAAAAACACCCTCACACACAGCACCCCTCTTACATACACACACAGCACCCAGACACAGCAACCCCCCAGGACACACAGCACCCCCAGACAAAGCAACTCCCCCAGACACACACACAGTAACCCCAGACACAGCCCCCAGACACACACACACAGCACCCAGACACAGCTCCAGACACACACATGCAACCCAGACACACAGCACCCCCAGACACACACAGTGCAACCCAGACACACACAGCACCCCCAGACACACACAGCGCAACCCAGACACACACACAGACCCAGACACACAGCGACCCAGACACACAGCGACCCAGACACACACTGCACTCCAGACACACACACAGCAACCCGAGATACACACAGCACCCAAACACACACAGCACCCCCAGATACACACACAGCACCCCCAGACACACACACACAGCACCCCCAGACACACACTGCACCCCAGACACACACAGCACCCCCAGACACACACTGCAACCCCCAGACACAGCACCCAGACACACACAGCACCCCCAGACACAGCCCCAGACACACACACAGCACCCCAGACACACACCGCAACCCAGACACAGCCCCACCCAGACACACACACAGCCCCAGACACACACAGCACCCCCAGACACACACAGCCCCCCAGACACACACCTAGACACACAGTCCCCCAGACACACATACACAGCCCCCAGACACACACAGCACCCCCAGACACAGCCCCCAGACACACACAGCACCCCCCAGACACAGCACCACCCAGACACACACTGCACCCAGACACACACTGCACCCCCAGACACACACAGCACACAGAATGTGACAGCAGATAAAAACACCCTCACACACAGCACCCCTCTTACATACACACACTGCACCCTTCACACATACAATAAGTCCAAATATATATAAATATATACATACACACACACACACACACACACTACAGCACCCCTCACACTGCACCACTACACACATTACGCTCCAGATACACACTAGATCCCTTACCCTATATGCACTCTTAATCCTTTACACACACACACACACACACACACACACTTACAAACTGGGTCATTTGCACAGTAGATCTCCTACACACACACACTACATTCCTTGTCAGCAAACACATACAACATTCTCTAAACACACTCTCTCTGCAACCCCTACACACACTACGTTACCTATACACACACACTTCAGCCTGTATGCACACACTCGCTGCATCCCCTATAAAACTATGCCCCCTATACACACACTCTCTACAGCCCCTAGCCACACATATTACACCACAAACACAAATTATATTGACCTATTTATACAATACCACACCACACTCTACACCCACGCAATCCCACAAGCAGGCTCCAAACATATGCACCATGCACTTTCCTGGCCCTTTTGTCCTCTGGTATCCCACTTGTGGAGACACCAGAGACAATTTAAAAGCAAACACAGCGCAAGCATGTTATTAAATTTGCTTGCGCTGCGCAGAACAAATTTGGGGCCTTTTTCTAATGCCAGAGCTCTTCAGCGGGGCTCTGGGCATTGAACCAACATGCTCACTTTGAGATTAGTGATGACAAAACACACACTCTCTGGCCCCGCCCCCTTCTTAGGGGGCCGCTCTGATTGAAAAATGCCCGGGCCTAATTTTTTTCCCAGTCCGGCCCTGCACAACAGTCCAGAACAAGTCCTTATAATATATGCTCATATAAAAAGCAAATGGCTGGTATACCCTCTATGTATACAGCAGGGAAACAAGCCAGTATGAGCTAATTATATAGTAACAAACTAATATGAATAACCAATATCAGTATGTTACATCAAAGAAAGAAACAGTAACCAGATGAAACAAATGTATAACTGTATGATAAACAGTTGTACATCTAAAATAGATGAAAATAGCTCCTTGGATCTGCTGACAAATGATAGTGCTAAGCGATATATAAATCTTCCAAAGGTCAAGTTCTTCTTAAAATAGACTTTATTAGACGAAAAAAATATAAGTGCATAAAAAACAGCTCACAGATAGCGAATAAAAGGGAACTTTCCTTTGATGTCTTCCTCCAAGTGCTCTGAAAACTCCAAGTATACTGCATCCTCAAAGCCGGCTTCAGAGACAGTATCAGAGTCGTAGTTGGAAACAGCTCATCGAGGAAATCCACCGCGTGCATTCAACTTTACTTCCGCATGCGTTCCACTGTGAGTGTGTGTATGGAAAAGATGCAACCTTACGCGTTTCGTGACGTCCTGTCACTTCATCAGAGGTATGCATCTATGGGATGCCGATAGGATTTAAATACCCCTTCGGCAAAGTGTTAACCCTATCCTTGCTTAATAACATGTAAGTGACATGGAAAATGGGACCTGCCTACAACTATACAAATACTGAATCCAATATGCATGCAATAGACAGGTTACAGAAGAATAATTATTCTCAAATATGGATAAAAATATAAAATATAAAAGTTGCATACAAACATATAAAAAAGAATATAAAAAAGATATAGTTTCAAAACTCACATTAGAAACATACTCAATTCATTCATATAAAACAGGGAATATCATCCTATAAAATCACCTCTTGCTGAGAACATGAATATCATAAAAAAAATAAATTAAAAATAAACCATAAAAATTCATCATATAGACTATTCCAGTTATACATCAAATAGCAGCTTATCATAACGTGAAGAACAATAAAATTATGGAAGATGTGTCTAGATAATTAAATACATCCTAATATGCCACACTGAAAGAGAGAAAAAAAAAAAAAGGAAATACATTTATAAAAAAGCATTCAATTCAAAGTCCAAATTTAGACCCTTAGGTTCTAGAGTATCCAGCTGAAAAATCCATTTTGCTTCTGCTCTATCGAGGGCTTTGTCAAAATCACCTCCTCTCCAATGTCGGGAAACCTTCTCTATAGCCATAAATAATAACTCTCCTGGATCACTTGAATGCGTGATTTGAAAGTGTCTCGAGAGGTTATGTGTTGGGGGCTCTTCTTTATGTTCCGGATATGTTCAGCTATCCTGACTTTGAATGGTCTTTACGTCCTACCAATATAATATTTACCACATGGGCAGATGAGCAAATAAATTACTCCACTTGAATTACAATTTAAATGTCTTTTGACCTTAAAAATCTCATTAGTTAAAGGGTGTTTAAATTCTTTGGTGCAGGATGCTTGTGTTATATTATTTTTGCACCCCATACATTTCCCACATTTGTAAAATCCCACTGAAGTGGGACCAGATGGTTTCTTCTTCTCCTCTTTCAGTGTTGGGGCTACCATGGTTTGTAAATTGGGTGCCCTAGAATATATAATCTTTGGTTTATTGCCTAGAATTTTGTCTAATATAGGATCACCTTTAAGTATATTCCAATGTTTATTGAGGATCTTACTCAACTTGAAAGATTGGTTGATATACTGTGTAATGAAAGCTGGAATTTCCATATTCTGTTGTGGTTCTTTACATTTTTTCATTAATGTATCTTCCCTCGGTGTCTCGATTGCTCTCTTAAGCGCACACTCTACTAAATCTACAGAATAACCTTTGTTCAAAAATTGTTTCTTCATATCTTCCATCTGTAGTTTGCAAATTTCCATTTCTGAACAATTCCGCCTAATTCTTCTAAATGGACCGTATGGGATGTTGTTCAGCCAAGTCTTTTTATGGTAACTATTAAAGGTTATAAAGCTGTTGCAGTCAACCGTTTTTTTTAAAAGTTTTAGTATTGATTAAATTATCCTTAATGTAAATTTCTAAATCCAAAAATTCCACTGCTTCTTTCGAATGTTGAAAAGTGAATTTCAAGTTGTATGGGTTAAAATTCAGATACTGTTTGAATTCTTCTAAAGCCATCAGGTCTCCTTTCCAAATAAAAATACAATCATCTATATACCTCTGCCACAGGACCAGTTTTGCTACTGCCGGGGAGTTATTCCAGATGAATTCATCCTCCCATTTACCCATAAAAAGATTTGCATAGCTAGGAGCAAACCTGGTTCCCATGACATTCCCTTCTATTTGCAGAAAGAATTTGTCTTCTGAACAAAAAAAGTTGTGACTTAAAATAAATGCTATACACTCCACCAGATAGTTAATTTGATTGTTTTTTTAACTCAGAGTGGACTGCTAGATTATATTGTACGGCTTCGCATCCTTGTAGATGGGCATGGAGCGTGGAATATTATCCAAAAGTTAATCAGATCACATTCTGTGTAAACACCCCAAACTAGCCGTCTTTTATCATCTACCTAAGATCCATAGGTACTAATCCTCCAGGAAGACCAATAATTTCAGGGATAGGCTCATTAACTTCAAATCTGTCTGAATATGTCGATCACTTTCTTCAACCTGTTGTTAGTGAATTAAAATCTTATCTTAGAGACACTACTCAAATCATTAAGGTTTTGAGTGATGTGCAATGGGAAGAGGATTACATTCTGGTAACAGCAGTTGTGACATCACTATACACAATAATAGAGCATCTACAAGGATGCAAAGCCGTACAATATAACCTAGCAGTCCACTCTGAGTTAAAAAATGATCAAATTAACTATCTGGTGGAGTGTATAGAATTTATTTAAGTCACAACTTTTTTTGTTCAGAAGACGAATTCTTTCTGCAAATAGAAGGGATTGCCATGGGTACCAGGTTTGCTCCTAGCTATGCAAATCTTTTTATGGGTAAATGGGAGGATGAATTCATCTGGAATAACTCCAGTAGCAATCCTGGTCCTATGGCATGTCTGGTAAAAACTGCACCTCACATGCTTTATGCCTGTACCACAGGCCATTCCAACTCACTCACCTGGGCAGTCATCCTGACGTCTTCATGAACAACATGAAGTCTCTGACTCTCAGAGAGTGCACCTCCAGTGGTGAAGACCATGATGACATTACTCGAGATAGTAAACAGGCCTGCTCCAGTGCTGAGGCCATGTGGGCTGCAGAAGGAAGAAGTGCACAAGGAGACAGGGAGGATGCCAAGTTATCTTGTTACCACATCAACAGCCCTAATGTTACTGGGTTGGCATAATTACACCATTTTGTGGGATTGTCTTACCTGTTGCAGGTATTGGCTGAATGGAGTCCAAGCAGTGCCTCATTTCCCCTTAAGCTTAGCTAAGCTGCTCGATTTTCTACTATGTTTAATTTTACTTGTCTCTCTCTCCCCTATGGTTGACTTTCTTTTTCTGTCGATACAGTTCACAATGTGTTATTATGCTTTGTCAGGTAAAATTCTACTATGGATCCCTGTGTGGTAGAATATATGCTAGTTAACAGTCACCCAGCCTGCTTACCCCCATTCAAATCTAACAGACACTCTGTATGCCTTTGAAAAATCACCACAACTAGTCTTACTTTTATGACTCAATGTTTTACTTATGTCATGTGGGTGGACATGTTTGCCTAGACTGATTTTCACCTACATTACAAAATTGTGTTGTACCCTCGTGTTGCCACACAACATTATATTGTAGGAAGAATTTAACTTTATCATGCAAATTTTTCATCTCTGTAATTTAAAACACTTGTAATCACATTTGAGGCATTACAAGATTCATAATGCAAAATTAGAATAACAAGTAACACATTTAAATATTTAGTATAACATATGTTTTTGTTTGTGAAATTAATTAATGAAAATATTCTTGAGGCTAATGGCAACTCTAAAAATTACATTGTAGGAAACTAACAGTATCGGTAGAAAAAAAGTGTTAATAAAAATGATACAATAAAATAAAATCAGAGACACCTAAAGTAATGTCATAAATATTACTTAGTTATTTACACCCAACGAAAAAAGTCTATAAACATGTCTTCAAACTATTTTAGCTCACATTTTTTTAATAGAATAAAAATCAAATTATATAAAAAAAAAAAGATACAAATAATGAATTTATGAATGTTATGACTCAATCTAAAAAAGTATTTTCTGCAATTGTGATACATGATACATTTTTACTTTATCAGTTTTAAAAATAAATGCTTTGATTTTTGAAGAATCTAGTTGAAGACAAATCTGCTTTTTTTCAGAAATCTTATACTTTTTAGAATCTACTGAAAATCCTGTTTCCTCCAAGTTGTAATCTGTGGCTAATTCACCTGTTTAACAATGCATCTATTTAGGAACGCTTATGGCTTCCCAGAGTAACCTCTACCTTCCACACCTGTCTCTTGCTCTCTCCTAAAGGGCAGCACTCTCCTCCAGCTCTGCCTCACTCCCACCTTATTTGATTGCAAATTCCTGTCCTATTGTGTTTTACACCCCTCCTCTTATAGAATGTAAGCTCGTTTGAGCAGGGTCCTCTTCAACCTATCGTTCCTGTAAGTTTTATTTTAATTGTCTATTTATAGTTAAATCCCCCTCTCATAATATTGTAAAGCTCTACGGAATCTGTTGGAGCTATATAAATAGCAATAATAATAATAATAATTTGTATCTCTTCTGGAATTCATAGCTGGGCTTCTATGAGGCCTGGTCCTTGACATTCTCACACATGTCTACAGCAAGCTAGCCTACCACACATAGGTAGCTCACTCATCGTAATCACCCACACTTCTACCTTCCTCCTCGCTGCAGCTAAGGCTTGTAGAAAAAAAAATTCTAGAAGAGCAAACACTTTGCCATTACAAAATGTCCGACAGCAGGTCACCAGCAGATTCCATGTCATTATTTGGCAAGTCAGGTGTATAGTATCATGGAGAGTATACCTAAACTCACAGGATATAAAAAAAAAAAGGAGGGACAATATTAGACATATTACTGGGCCTTAGAGTGGCTGGACTTAATATAATAAACAGAGACAAAATAAGAAACTAGCCAAGGTCAGGATTATAACTAGATGGAAATATGAAAAGTAAGCCAGGTCAGAATTCCATATGTTTGCAAATAACAAAATAACTAGCGGAGGTTAATAACAGAAATACAAATAGACTTACAAAATACACTAATTGGGCATCAAGGCAGATATGACAGTGACTGACCCCTTAAGGACCGCGGACGGATCAAGTACATCGGACAAAAAAACACTCCTTAAAGAACACAGACTCACCTGATACATCCACGGCTAATTAGAGCGCTGGAAGCGATCATGATCACTTCCAGCTGCTCTAACAGTATTGCAGCAATGCCTTAATGTCGAGGCATCTTGCAATACCCCCCCTCACTTCCGGGCCCCCCGGCAGTGAGACAGAGCATCGGAAGCCTACCTCTCCCTCTCCCTTCCCATTCACTTACCTGATTGCCGACGTTTCCTCGCCGGCGATCGGTCTTCTGTTCCAATGGGGGGACTCTCTGACAGCCCAGACAGTCCCCCCCCCTCTGCAAATTAGGCCCCCACGGGCCAAGTGATCACTCTGAAAGAGCGGTCACATGGCCGCAATAGGTGTCCAGGCAGTCTCCCTGCTGGTGAAAAAAAGTTTATAAAAAATGTTTACAAATAAAGTTAATAAATTTAAAAAATGATATATATATATATATATATATATATATATATGTATGTATGTATACATTATATATATATATATAAACATTATCTATTTTTAATACGTGTGTGTGTGTGTGTGTGTGTGTGTGTGTATATATATATATATATATATAAAATTAAATTCTTCGTTCATATTTATGTAATATTTTTACATAATTAAATAATTTTATTGAATGCAATTTGGGGGACCTGCCTGACAACCCAGGCTGAAGTCCAGAGAACTTAATTTGCTAGCACTATATTTAACCCTGTAACTTTCCAAGACACCCTAAAACCTGTAGATGGAGGGTACTGTTTTACTCGAGACTTCGCTGAACACAAATATTAGTAATATTAAGTTTTACTGTTTTGAAACACTAATATTTATGTTCAGCAAAGTCTCCCGAGTATAACCGTACCCCCTATGTACAGATTTTATAGTGTTTTTTTAAAGTTAAAGGGTCAAATTTAAGGCCGTTTTTTCACATTGAAATTTGACAGATTGGTTACGTTGCATTTGAGTGCGTATGGTAGCCCAGGAATGAGAATTACAGAATGCCCAAGTTTACTAGTTATTCCCTATGTTAGCAGTTTAAATGGACACTTCAAGTACACTCTGGGTGCTAAATAACTTTAGTGCAGTAAATGGGTTTTAGGTTCAGCTTAATAATGTATAAGTTCTTTAGTTCTTCAGTTTTGTTAAAAAAAAAAAAAGCTTGGCAGATTTCTGCAGCATAACCACACAGTAAACAAGGCAATAGATCTGCTCATCTGTCTCAATTGTTATTCAGGTGAAATGGTTATAGACAGCAATCTGGAGTCAGCTCAATAGCTGGTGTTTGTGTAATTTTTCGCTGTTTTGATATCCATATCCATGCAATTAATTTATACCATATATAAATTATTAAGGAGATTTTATCTTGAAGGTGTCAGCAATTCTTTTGTTTAGGACATTCCTCACTGGAAGTATACACTGTACATACACAGCTCAACCAATGAGAAATCAGTTTAAACTGAGCTGCAGCCCTGACTGTACCCCACAGATAGTCATTGTTCTCTTATCTGCCCTTCATATATTTTTAGCCTTAGCACAGCTTTGAAGGTTTACATTAATCAAAAGAGGTAAAAAGCATAAACAGGAACATGTATATATTTGTTGCATTTCTTCTACATTTTGCTAAATAATTAATACAGAAAATTATAACATTTGAAATGCTTTTTTATATTTTAAGATTTTGCAGGCATGCTAATGCATTTTGACTATTTTTTAAAATTGATTGATTAGAGTCACTATTGCAATACTGTTAGGAAACATTTGTATTATCACTCTAAATTCTGATTGTACCAGATATTATACATTTACTAAATCATACTTATACTATATTACATTATAATAGTGACAAAGAAAAACAAAGACTATGGAAGCAAAAAAAAATATTTAAATGTCAGAGTACAATAAGATTATATATAACATAGAACCTGGACAACCAACATGCAGCCCGCTGGACAATGAGGTGCGGCCTGCAAGAGATCTGCACGTCCAGCTGCTGACTGTATGTGAAAGCAGCATCGGAGAATTAAGTTTTGACCCAGAGTGCCGCATACAATGTAGTGTGCACGCTGTGTCGAAACATCACACTGAGAAAAGCTAAGTGGAAGTGCAGTCCCACCTGGAGCCCACAGTCCTATTTAAAAATAGGCTGGTTGGGTAGGTTTACAGCCCACCCACTCAATCTCCATGTGATCCAGGCCAATATTGACAGTGTGCTTCTCCCAGCCTGATACCCACAGTCTGCTGAAGGCCAATATCTGACTTTGTTTTACTATTTACATTATTTTGTATTGTTACAATAATATATAAAAGTTTATCTAAAAACTCTTGACTGCTTTTCCAGAATTACCAAATGAGCCCGGTATTAACATGGATTACACAGCTAAAAGGCCATATTTTTTTTGCAGTGAAAAATGTTTGCGGCCCATGCATGCACATATTTCTGATGAAGGTGCACACCCCTGATATAGATGGATCTTCTTCATCTCTTAAATATCCCCTTTTTATAATTGTAAAGCACAGCAGAATATGTTTACACTACATGGATGCTATAAATAATAAATAATGCATAAATAATAAAATAATAATGCAGAATAAAACTTACCCGTAAAGGTTAAAGGATCTTAAAATGTATAGGTTGAAGGAAAGATGAGACATGGGGTATATGATTTAACATTTAACATGTAAATACATGAAGGGAATCAACACAGTAAAGGAGGGGACTATATTTAAAAGAAGAAAAACTACCACAACAAGAGGACATGGACATTAGTGGGGCAAAAGTTTAAAAATAATATCAGAAAGTATTACTTTACAGAGAGGTTAGTAGACATATGTAATAGCCATCCAGTGAAAGTGTTAGAGGTTAACATATTGAGGGAATTTAAGCATGCGTGAGATAGGCATAAGGCTATCCTAGACTTAAGATAAGGCCAGAGACTAATGAAAGTATTTAGAAAATTGGGCAGACTAGATGGGCCAAACGATTCTTACCTGACGTCACATTCTGTGTTTCTATGTTTCTATATTAATAATAATGATAACAATAACTTTATTACTTTGTCTTAAAAAAGCCACTAGCATTACTATATTTTTTCTGGAATTTACACAATTGATTAGAACATTAAAAATCACGTATAACTTGTATTAACCTTTTTATGATATGGAAGATATATCAAATTGCATCACAATCCACTTCAGACAGGACAAAGCCAGTGCAAATATTGCAAATCAAAAAGAAAAACATTGTTTAATTTCTAATTTTCTCTATGCTTTCTCTATGTTGACTGTCAAGTGCAAAATACAGAGTTTATAAACAATGATTGGCAGTTAGCTAAGATAGAGGTGACATTTAATTTAATTTTTTATTTTAAATAAGTACAATTTTTTTGCCATGAATACTTCTTGTAAATATTGTTTTTCATTTAGAAAAATTGGTGGAATTTTTAAATTTCACTTAAATTTAACTGCCACTTTTCAGAACACTTTGATAAATACCTACAAAGTCCCTTTTCTCCATTTGAGTTCTAACTTTTTCTTTAAGTTTTCTTTAAGGGAATCACTTGTCCACATGTGCTGTGTGAATCTGGATTTATTGTCATAATACTTTTTTCTCTCATTGTAGAATCAACTACTTGCTATTGATCCTGGGTTCCCTATTGTACCCCTACCACAAAAGTAACCATGTTGTTTGATTCACCTATTTCTCATTGCCCTGTCATGGTTTCCCTAGTGGTTGTCACAGCGCGTTATCGATTCTGATTATTCTGGTTATTTGACTTTGGCATTGATTTTGACTTTCTGGCATCCCCGACCTCTGGCTTTCCTTTATTGTTGTGTCCCTTTCTGTGTCCCCTGACCTCGGTTATTCCTGACTATTCTTTGATACGTTAGTCCGTTATCTATCAGTCACCTGTGTTACACAAATCTACGTGCTGGATCATACAGTAATCCTGACATTATGACATTGCCATAGATCCTGTAGAATTGTGTAAGCACATAGTTGCTTGCGAAAGGAAACTGGAGGATAATGATCACCGCATGGATCAATTCGCCCAGGCCTTCAATATGCTTCTTACTCGAACAGCGCATCTGCAACCTGCGGCTTCACCTCCACCTTATGTACCTCCACCTATAGTACACAAGGCACCTACTATCTCCCTATCTCCTCCCCTGCATTTTGATGGTGATATTCAAGAATGCCGGGGATTTCTTAACCAAATGGAGCATCATTTTGAGGCCTCACTGGCATCTTTTCCCACAGACAGAGCTAAAATTGGTTACCTAATGAATCAGATAAAAGGTAAAGCTTTAGCCCATTATGGGAGAGTAATAGGAGTGTGGCACACAATTACCAGGAGTTCCTTACGGAATTTAAACTTATGTTTGAACCATTAGGCAGGGAGGATGACGCTTCTACTGTCCTGATGCATATCAAACAAGGGAACCGGTCTATCTCAGAATATGACATAGAATTTCATACCCTAGCTTCAGAGGTAGACTGGACTAATAGTGGGTAAATCTCTGCATTTAAAAAGGGACTATCTGAAACTATGCTAGATAAGATTGCCGCAAAAGAGTTACCCAAAAAACTTAATGAATTTATCACTTTTGTCATCCAGATTGATAATAGATTGAGAACCAGAGAAGCTACTAAAAACATGACCAGATGCATGACTATGCCTTTAGCACCCCGTTTCTACAGACTTATTGTCCCTGAAATTCCTGTACAGTCCGAACCCAAACCCATGCAGTTGGGGGTCACTTGACTGTCGGAAGCAGAAAGACAATATAGGAGAAAAGAAGGCCTATGCCTATACTGCGGTAGAAAAGGACATATGAGAAACAATTGTCCTATACGTCCAGAAAACTACCGCACCCAAGCAGCTTAAGGAGACAGGTCTTAGGTGTAATGGAGACATCCTCTGGAAAGAATAAAAATAGGTTTATCCTTGATATTTCTATCGCCTTTGATAAAAATAACTTTAATGCTAAGCCCTGATGGATTCAGGTGCTGCTGGAAACTTCATTGACGTTCAATTTGTTACAGGTAATACTATACCTATCAAAGAGAGACCATCACCCCTAGCCATTGAAGCTATTGATGGGAGACCACTCTCACAACCATTGATTAATCATGAAACTTTACCCATTAATATGTCCATTGGTGCCTTACATAAGGAAGAGACTACATTTCAGCTTATTGCATCTCCTTCTTGTCCTATCATATTGGGCTTTTGTAGAATATTGCATATTCTATGTTTCTATTGATTATATATGGATGTCTGGATTGACATAAGTAACAGATGGTATAAGTCACAAGGCTCTGGAATGTGGATTTGGGGGTTTTGTCCTTATATGGCTAGAGTTATAGTCTGACGTCATTATGGTCATATCTATATATTAACTGAACACAAGGTCTCTCTCTCTCGCTCTCTTTCCTGTACAAGATGTAACTCTCCTATCAGAAGTCCAGCAATTACCATCTGCTGTTGAATGTCCATTATCCTGTAACATAATTTGTTGTTTTATTATGTATCAGTAACTAAGAATAAACCTGAAGAAACCGTAAGTCAGATTGTGTATTAGTACTTTTCATTAATATAGACATATATTAATGTCTGAGCAAATTTGGCCCAAGACTATATATACAAAAGACGTATGTATATCAATCAACGTTGACGATCTATTCAAACCAGCCAGATTATACAGCTTTCCATGGCTTAGAAAGCATAACCCTCATATTGACTGGGTTAATGGGGAAATATTAGAATGGGGTAAGGATTGTAATGAAAGGTGTATATTGCATGTCACCAAAAGAGTGGGCACTATTGAATTACACACTAGTACACCTCAAAGCCCTGAGATTCCTATACAATACCAAGACATTAAAGAAGTATTCAGCAAAACTCAGTCTAATACTCTACCTCCTCACAGAAAATATGACTGTTCCATTAACTTACTACCCAGGGCCATGCCACCTAAGGGAGCAGTCTATGCTCTGTCACCTCAAGAGAGTAGAGTAATGGAGGAATATAGTAAGGATTCATTGAATAAAGGCCATATATGAAAATCATCCTCACCTGCCGGTGCAGGATTCTTTTTTGTATTTAAAAAGGATGGTGAGTTGCGCCCATGTATCGATTACAGGGCATTGAACAAAATCACCATTAAGAACGGCTACCCCATTCCTCTTATTGCTGAATTATTTGACAGACTCCAAGGTTCTAAAATATTTACTAAGCTTGACCTTAGAAGCGCATACAATTTGGTGAGAATCAAGGAAAACCACGAGTGGAAGACTGCATTTAATACCAGAAGTGGACACTATGAATATCTATTGATGCCATTCGGGTTGTGCAACGCTCCAGCGGTTTTCCAATATTTCATTAATGATGTACTCAGGGATTACATTTACTTGTTTGTCTTGGTCTATCTGGATGATATCCTTATTTATTCTCCTGACCTTCAGACTCACCACGATCACGTTAAACAAGTTCTGCAAACCTTGTTAAAAAATCAACTTAATTGTAAATTAGAAAAATGCATCTTTGACTAGTCTGAACTACAGTTTTTAGGATATGATATTTCTGCCTCATGGTTTCAGATGGATCCTTTAAAACTGGAATCTGTTCTACAGTGGCCTTTACCCACTGGGTTGAGAGCCATTCAAAGGTTCATTAGTTTTGCCAATTAATACAGAAGGTTTTAAAGGGATTTTATTCAGTAATAGCCCCCATCACCAATATGACTGGCTAGCAGTACGATATGGTCTAAGGAGGCTATAGAAGCCTTTGAAACTCTCAAACAGCGATTTGCCTCTGCCGACATATTGATACATCTTGACACCAGTAAATATTTCATACTGGAGGTTGATGCATCAGAGACCGCCTTTTGATCATTTCTGATGACAAAAACCGGCTTACATAGGAGATGCTAAGCGATTGTCTTCTAGACAAGCTAGGTGGTCTCTATTTCTTTCTCTCTTTAATTTTCTCATTACTTATAGACCTGGTTCTAAAAATGTCAAGGCCAGTTTGACACCGAGTCTATACAAGAGCAAGAAACGTCCCATATCATTCCCCCAGAATGTATAATTACTTCCACTATCATTTCATTGTCCTCTCCGCTGCTTGGCTCCATCATGGAGGCTCAGTCTCAGGAGCCATGCAGTAAACCTCAGGACATATTGTTTGTTCCATTGGAGGAAAGGGTTAATATCATGAAGGTGTTTCACGACACTGTGTCTGATGGTCACCTGGGTATTAATAAACCCACTTCTGCTATCATGAGATCATTTTGGTGGGATTCTCTCAGGAAGGATGTTAAGGAGTATGTGCAGGCTTGCTCTGTTTGTGCGGTTTCTAAAGTTCATCATAAACTTCCTTGTGGCTTCTTGCAACCTCTTCCCATTCCTGAGTTCCCGTTTTCCCACTTGTCCATGGATTTCATTGTTGAACTTCCTAGTTCTAATGGTTGTACCACTGTTCTCATGGTTGTGGACTGTTTTTCTAAAATGGCTCATTTTATCCCACTCAAGTAATTGCTGTCATCTCAAGACCTGGTACTAATCTTTATATGAGAAATTGTCTGTTTGCATGGCATTCCTCACTATATAGTATCAGATAGAGCTTCTCAGTTTGTGTCCTGGTTTTGGAGGGCTTTCAATAAACAATTAGGGATTGAATTGTCTTTTTCATCCTCTTACCACCCCCAGACTAATGGTACAGCTGAGAGGGCTAACCAGTCCTTAGAATTATATTTGCGTTGTTTCGTTAATAGCACTCAAGACAATTGGTCCGAATTACTACCATGGGCAGAGTTTGCTAGGAACAATGCTGACCATGACTCCTCTGGACATAGCCCATTTTTTGTTAATAATGGCCGACATCCTACTGTTCTCCTGGCTGTTTTTTCTGACACAACTATTCTTGCTTTGGATGACCGTCTTGCTTACATTCGTAAAAAAGTTCACTCTGCCCTGGGGACTGCTGCTGACCGCTTCAAACATTATGCTGACACACGTTGTTTACCAAGTGGTTTGGTTATCTTCTCATAACACCAGGCTCAAAGTCCCTAGCATGATATTTGCTCCTAGGTTCCTTGGACCTTTTTGTGTCCTTCGTAGGCTCAATCCTGTTGCTTACTCTCTGGCCTTTCCGTCCCCCTTGAGAATCCCCAATACCTTTCATGTGTCATTACTCAAAACTCTTGTTTGCAATAAATATACTGTCCCAAGTGACCCTCCTCCTCCCTTGGTTGTTTATGGACAGGAAGAGCATGAGATCACCTCCATAATTGATTCCAGGTTTTCTTGGGGCACTTTGCAGTACTTGGTAGATTAGAAAGGTTATGGTTCCGCCGACCGTTCTTGGGTTCCGGCATCTGATATACATGCTGAACGCAAGATTTGCTATTTTCACACTAAGTTTCCTCTTAAGCCTGGTCCTGCAACCTGGTGGGCAGTCTTCAGGTGGGGGGGAAATGTAAAATTTTTCCTCAACATGCGGTCTCTGCACCTAGCTGCCATGCGTCTGCATGACTGACACTTGCGGCATGTTAATGGACGCCGGCCACTGCAAATCCACGGCAAAATATACCCCAACGTTCGTTCACGTGATTGACGATGTCGGCACGCGCGTGACGTCATGCACGCACCGCGCGTGCGCATGTTTTGGAGTCAAAGACCGATTTCGTCCAGTCAGAAGATTTGAAAAGGTATTTAAACCTCATTATACCTGACACTCATTGCCCTGTTATGGTTTCCCTAGTGGTTGTCCAAGCGCGTTATCGATTCTGATTATTCTGCCAGGTATGCTGTGTTTCTCACTTTTTTGTTTAATCCCATTCAAATGTTCAAGACATGTCCAAGTAGTTTCCTACAAGTCCGCCCTATGTACTGAACTCCTCAGTTACATTGGAGCAGATACACCACGTTTTTACTTTGGCAGTTTACAAAGCTTTATAGTTCAAAAATTTCACCTGTAATAGAACTTTTAAAACTTTTAGTTTTTCTAGCTTGAAATTTGCAGATTCTACAGTTTCCACGTTTAAAAAAAACCAAACTTTAGGTTGATCTTTTAAAAACCCTTTTTATCTGCGTTATACATAGAGAGGATACTAGGGGCTAAAATAATTTTCACATTTTCTGTCTTTTTATATATAACCCATGTACATGTTCTTGTGCAATCTTTCAGTGTTTGATATCTCTTACTCCTCGACCATTATACCCAAACTGTTGGTCATGCTCTTCACACAATGTAAGACCATATCCTTCGTAGGGTGCATGCTTCAGGTGTATTTCTTCATGGTTTTTGTCTGTACAGAAGGGCTTCTTTTGGCTGCAATGGCTTATGATCATTATGTAGCAATCTGTTTTCCCCTCAGTTACATTCTCTTTATGAGCCCCAAGCACTGTACTCAGCTGACAGTGGCAGTATGGATAATTGGTTTAATAGAGCCAATTGTACATACTGTCTTTATTTGTAACTCAACCTATTGTTCTTCACACCACATTGACCATTTTTTCTGTGATGTTTCTCCATTGATGAAGCTTTCTTGCAGTCATACCTAAATCATTGATATCTGAACATATATTTCGGGGTTTCTCATCGGAACGAGTATGCTATCATATGTGTTTATTATCTCTATCCTAAATATTGGTTGACATAAAGCCTTTTCTACCTGTGCCTCCCACGTGACCTGTGTTATCATCTTTTATGGAACAATGCTTTGTTTGTATATAAGGCCAACATCTATGTATTCACCAAGGCAGGACAAGTTTTATGCTTTATTGTACGTTATACTTATTCCACTACTGAATCCTCTTATTTACAACCTAAAGAATAAAGACTTCAAACAGGTCTTCAAACTATTTCAACTCTATTTTAATAAATAGGTATGCACTAGCAAAATTACATTTTAGAAAAAATAAAACACAGTAATAATGAACTACATTAGGATTCTATCTAAAGAATAGTTTTCTGAAACTGCAATACATATGATTTTTCACTTTATATTTTCTGAAAGTAAATGTTTTGATTTTTGTATAATTTAGTTGTGGACAAATCAGTTATTTTTCAGAAAGCTTATATTTTTAGAGGCTATGCCTATCCTGTTTCCTCCGAGAAATGATCTGTGGCCAATTCACCTAATGTTTAACAATGCATTGATTAATTATTTGTTTGGAAATATCCCTGTAGTGTGTAAATGTTTTGCTTCAATAGTCCAACACCATAGAGTAATTAAACTCTAATGAACAAAATATAAAAATTAATTTTAAAAAATCAGAAAAGATCTTTCAGCAGAAAGATGATGAGTTTATTATGTTGGAGACAATGAATAAAAAAAAATAATGTGACTAGGACCTTACTCGGTGTAAGGGTTTGTGTTAGTTGGGTTTTAGTGTTAGCCATTTTTCCTTTTTTAATTTAGATTCTTGTTTGGTTAAAAATGTTGAATATGTGTTTTTGAATGTAAAATGAAATAATAAAAATATTCTTAAGCCCGGTGGCACCTCTAAAAATTAAACTGTAAGAAACAAACACTTAGTTTTAGTAGATAAAAGTGTTAATAAAAAATGACACAATAACATAAAATTAGAGACACTGAAAATTATCTCCTAAATATTACTTTCCTTTTTATCCTACTTACCATACCTTTTCCTTCATCCCACTTTTTCTTCTTTGTTAAATTAAATGGTAAGCTTTATTTCATTGGCATATTTAAGTTACTTTAGATTAAAATTAAAAACAACATGAGAGTAGAACTTGGGATATATTGTAAATACTGCTATTAAGTTTATGTAATGTTTTATATTTTAAATATCTTTATTATACCTGAGAGGTGTATGCTGTTAAAATTTGTTTTATATTGTTTTGAATGCTTTAGATATGTCTGTAGTAACTTTGATGTATGACCAACTCTGTACTATGTCTCATTTCAATAAGAAACTATTTAAAAAAATAAATAAAATTGTACTTCATATTGTACAGCTCAGCTTTGTTTTTTTGTCAGTCGTTGTACTTACATATTGCATTTTTGTTTTTGTTTTTGTCATGTTGCTTCCTTTCAATACACTACAAATAAAATGATCCACTAAAGGCTACCTATTCCCTGTAGAAAGTTTAACCATTGTGAAATACACTCAGAGGAGCAGTATTTTTTTTTTTTACAGAAGAGCTTAAATTCTCTCAGAAAGTCCAAAAATTGTTCACAATTTTGACGTTGACTTGAAGGATGATTGAACAACCTATCGACTATGTGTAAGTTGCACTTCAAGTTTTCACTTCATATTAAAACCATTGTTATATTATTAAATGTGTGCATATGCTTTATATTATTTCTGAACCATATCTTAATATATTATTTCTGAATCATATCTTAAGGAAGTATGATTGTTGTAAACGGTATTTATTCTGTTCATAAAATAAATAGGAGTAAATTATAATGATGATATTTTATTAAAAGTAAAATGTGCCAAAGTAAATGACCATAACTTGGATCAAAGAAGAGAATTGGAAATGTAAAAAGATGTATGATTTCTATTATTAAGAGTAAAAACAATATATTTTAGTAATGGCACCCTAAATATATTTTAACACAAACTATTTAAAAAAAAAACAATTAAAATAAGAGTGTAATCTAGAAGTGGTGGTCAGACTCACAAGTGCATTGCAAAGGTAGTTGTGTTTGGGAAATGTAATAGCTGCAGATGGATAAATGGCAGAACCTGCATTTGAGTGGTATTCATCACTCCAGACAGTGCTTTAGTATGGCAATAAACATAACACCCTAATTTGTCTAATGTGCAAAAGTCTATGTATTTTTCTTAAAGAATTTCAAATTTCAAAGTAGGGGGAGTAGGTAACTGTTCTATGCAAAGGGTCAGATACAAATAAGCACAGCTTACTTAAATGATGAATTAACAAAAGTAATTTATAATATCAGTTCCTTTGACTAGAACAACTTGTTAAAAGCATAGTTTTGATCTTCCTGTGACACTAAGCAAGGGATACAATCCATGTAGATCAAAATAATAATGTTTACTTGTAAAATACATTATAAAATATCTCCGAATAATAGGTTGAAAGGGTTAATAAAAAGTATATGTTTATATTGGTGGAGGAGTACAAACAGCTAAACTCTGAACATTACAATGAGAATTGAAAGGAATTAATAAGGTTCTCACTTTTCACAGAGTAAACAGGGCCAGCAGACAATAAGTGACACTATATCAGAGCTAGAGTTAACTATATAATTATAATTAAATGAGAAATATTATTATGATATTTGTGTAATGAATAGTACTGGAATGACTTGCCGTATTACTCACTTTACTATAAGTAACATGTATGACTTTTACAGGTATGTCTACATATCACAGCATCCTGAAATAACGACTGACGTACTTGCAAACAAAATTAGTTTCCTGGGTAAGGTGTTTAGTTTGCAAAGCATTCAACAGATGGGCATGTGACTCATGAACAACAGCTGGAGGCACTGAGCTGAGAGGAGAAGTTTGATCAGAAAGTCACATGCAAGATTTCAGACAAACGTAAGTGAAATGTATAAATCAATGTCTATAACATTTAAGCTTCTGGAGATGTTGTTTGCAGTATGTATGTGTGTGCCAATATATGAGGAAATGTGAAAACAAATAGGACTACGTGAGGATAAATGTGACAGCATAAAGCAAATATAAAGGAACTGTAACAATATATGGTGGGCGATGAAGGTGAATATGATAACATTTGGGACCTCATGGACTAGAGAAACATATTGACAGTATATGGAGGTAATATAGGATAATTGTGACAAGATATGAGGAAATGATAATGTATGTGGCAGTATATATAGTGCAATATGACAATAAATGAGGGACAATATATACAATGGACAAAATCATAAACGCAACACTTTTGTTTTTGCCCTCATTTTTCATGAGCTGGACTCAAACATCTAAGACTTTTTCTACATACACAAAAGGCCTATTTCTCTCAAATATTGTTCACAAATCTGTCTAAATCTGTGTTAGTGGGCACTTTTCCTTTGCTGAGATAATCCATCCACCTCACAGGTGTGGCATATCAAGATGCAGATTAGACAGCATTTGTGAACAATATTTGAGAGAAATAGGCCTTTTGTGTACATAGAAAAAGTTTTAGATCATTTTAGGTGGCAAAAACAAAAGTGTTGCGTTTATAATTGTGTTCAGTGTAGGTCAGTATGACAACATATACAGTAATTAAGTCCCATTTCAAACAGGGAATGTTGCTACATGGGGGACATAATTTGAGAGAAGTGCAGCACACATGAGAGGATTATGATATATGCAGGGAGTTGTATTACAAAATGCAATATATTAAATATGTAAAATGTTTTTTTTTATAATTTGTGTTTGTTTTTGTTAAATAATTTTTGTTTTGCTAAATAATTTGTTCACAAATGAAATCTGGAAAAGACTCTTCAATAGTGATGTCCCGAACTGTTCGCCGAACGATTCGCGAACGGTTCGCCACGGACTCATCATTGAGTAAACTTTGACCCTGTACCTCACATTCCAGCCAGTCAGCAGCAGACCCTCCCACCTCCTGGACAGCATCCATTGTGAAGCTGCATTCTTAGTGAGCTGTCCAGGAGGTGGGAGGGTCTGGGAAGGAGGGTCTGCTGCTGATTGGCTGGAATGTGTCTGCTGACTGTGAGGTACAGGGTCAAAGTTTACTCAATGATTAGTCCGTGGCGAGCCGTTCGTGACGAACCATTCGCGAACCATTCGGCAAACAGTTCGGGACATCACTACTCTTCAACCTTTTGCTTGGGGATGGGGGAGTTAAAATGTTGTCTGCCACTCTTTTTCATTCAAATTTTAGGTTCACATCCTGCAGCTAACATTGAACTTAATTTAATACACTTTCCAAATAGTTCAATACAGTTAGAAAAGCTTTGAAGTGATTTGGCTACATAAATCACCATTGGAATTCTATGGCAATTTCTGTAGATAAACCATTTGGAATTTTTTGTAACAGCGTTGAATAATTTGGAAAGATTATTATACTGAGGCCATTGTTTCTAATGTTGGGGGGAGAGAGTGGGGGACATTTGGCCAAGTCATGACCCAGTTCAAATTATATTCAAATCCCAAAGCCAAGGAAGTATGAAGTGATAGGGAAAATAGTTGCTGTCTATTGCTTCCTTCTAACAGTAAAGGAAGGATCTCAGAGTTCCCTCCTTGTAATAGAAATAAATTTGAAACAAAAAAGGGTAGTGGTGGTATCTAATGTCTACAGGCAAAAAAGGGGGAATCAACCCGGATGATTGAAACATAATAATTGGTTGGGTACCCTGACTAAAATGATTGTTGATAAAGTTTAAATTTAACCTTTAACCCCTTAAGGACGGAGCCAAATGTACACGTTGTGAACGAAACAAAATGTAAACAAAACCTGGCATTTGCGCTACATGTCTGTCCAACCGTAATTCACCTCTTTCATATTAAATGCACCCACCCTTATTATATATCATTTTATTCAGGGGAAACAGGGCTTTCATTTAATATCAAATATTTAGCTATGAAACATAATTTAATATGAAAAAAATGGGAGAAAATAAGATTTGTTTAGATTTTTTTTAGTTCTACATGACATTTTAACTGTCAATGTCATAATACTGTTTGCTTTTACTGCAATAAAATACACATATTTCTATTCAGCAAAGTCTCACGTGTAAAACAATACCCCCTATGTACAGGTTTTATGGCGTTTTGGGATGTTACAAGGTCAAATATAGCACGCTACATTTGAAATTGAAATTTGCCAGATTGGTTACGTTGCCTTTGGGACTTTATAGTAGCCCAGGAATTAAATTTACACCCTCAATGGCATACCATTTGCAATAGTAGACAACCCAAGGTATTGCAAATGGGGTATCCATCTTTTTTAGTAGCCATTTGTCACAAACACCGGCCAAAGCTAGCGTTAGTATTTGTTTGTGTGAAAAATGCAAAAAACGCCAATTTTGGCCAGTGTTTGTGACTAACTGACTACTAAAAAGACTGACATACCCCTTTGCAATACCTTGGGTCTACTATTGCAAAATGGTATGCCAACATAGGGTAATTTTCATTCTTATTCACCATAGGGTCTCAAAGGCAACGTAACCAATCTGGCTAATTTTAATGTGAAAATGAAACGCAAGCCTATATTTGACGCTGTAACTTTGAAAACATTAAAATCTGTACATGAGGGTACTACTCTGGAGATTGCTGAACACAAATATTTGTGTTTCAAAACAGCAAAAAGTATTGCAGCAATAATATCGTCCGTGTAAGTGCTGTTTGTGCACGAAAAATGCAAAAAACAGCACTTTTACTGGCGATATCATCGTTGTAATACATTTTACTGTTTTGAAACACTAATATTTGTGTTCAGCGAAGTCTCCCGAGTAGAACAGTACCCCCCATGTACAGGTTTTAATGGTGTCTTGGAAAGTTATAGGGTTAAATATAGTGCTAGTAAATTAAATTCCCTTTACTTTCGGCATGGGTTGTCAGGCAGGTCCCGCTAATTGTAATTAATTAAGATACCTAATTATGTAAAAATATTACATAAATATATATCTAGAATTAATATATGTATATATATATATATATATAAAACAATGTTTTTCTTGGCACTCACCCTTTCAAATGTGTAGCTCAATATCGCCTGGGTGCAATCCCATGTAGATAAAATATATAGAGGATAAAGAGATGCACTCTCAGGACTTTGAAAAAATAGTTAATTTATTCCAGCAGGTATAACATCAAAGTTTGCCGACATTTCGACCCATTCGGGTCTTTCTCAAGGTCAATGTACCTGTGCTTACAAGCCATTTATATAGGACATAAAAAGAAGTACTCACCAATCTGTGAAGAACCCCCTGAATCCCTCCGTGCACACCCGGAAGTGAAACCGGAAATAGAACCCACGATCACATGATCCATGCATAAGTGATCATGTGGTGTTGCTAAGATACCGATAGGAAAACATTTAATTATAAGATCGGTAAATATCTCATAGATGTGCAAGTGAAATGTCTAATATCAATCTATTGATGAAATCTGATTAAAGTGCAGAGTGCATAAATCCGCAAAAATGCAGCCTAATATAAAAAAATAAGCAAAGATCATAAGATCAAATATACTGTGTAAAGTGTCACCATATATCTAAAGAAGTGATCAAAATAAAGAATGTTATGTTAAAAACATTTCACCAACCATGTCAAGTTTAGAAGGCATTTAGCTGAAGCAATCTATAACATAAAAAAATAGATTGATATTAGACATTTCACTTGCACATCTATGAGATATTTACCGATCTTATAATTAATTGTTTTCCTATCGGTATCTTAGCAACACCACATGATCACTTATGCATGGATCATGTGATCGTGGGTTCTATTTCCGGTTTCACTTCCGGGTGTGCATGGAGGGATTCAGGGGGTTCTTCACAGATTGGTGAGTACTTCTTTTTATGTCCTATATAAATGGCTTGTAAGCACAGGTACATTGACCTTGAGAAAGACCCGAATGGGTCGAAACGTCGGCAAACTTTGATGTTATACCTGCTGGAATAAATTAACTATTTTTTTCAAAGTCCTGAGAGTGCATCTCTTTATCCTCTATATATATATATATATATATACGTATGTGAATCTATATGTGTGTGTATATATATATATATATATATAATTTTTTTAAAAATATTTTTATTTATATATAGGTATATATTTATATATATATATATATAGTGATATATACGTATATATTTATGTATGTAGATATATATATTATTTCATTCTACGTGTATTTTGATATAAATATATATATATATATTAATATCACAATACAGTTAGAATGAAATAACACACATCTATATATTTTTTAATTATTTTTTTTAATAATTTTTTTTATTTTATTTTTTAACATATTTACACATTTAATTTTTTTATATTATATATAAATATATATATATAACAATAATTATATATATATTTAATCAGTATCAGTCTACGTGTAATTTGATATATATATATATATATATATTATATATATAGTAATAGTAAAATACACCTAGACAGTGTACGTGTGTGTATGTATATGTGTATATATATACTTAGATCATATATATATATATATATATGATCTAAGTATATATTTTTTTTTACACTTAATTAATTTATTTTAATTTTAGTTCCAGCCAGCAGGGGGACCACCTGTCATTACAGGCAGTCCCCCTGCTGTCAATACAGCAGGCAGCCTACACAGCCATGTGATTGTGAGGTCCTCGCAAGGACCTCACTCTCACATGGCCGGGGGGGGCCGGAGGAGGAGGATCTGCCGCGGGGGGGTAAGTAAAGAAAGACCGGAGGGCGTACAATTATGCCCGACAGCGTTTAGAGCCGCCTAAAATAGGGCGTAATTGTACGCCCTCCGGTCTTAAGGGGTTAATAGATAAATAAAAAATGCTGATATGTATTTGAAGGTGAAAAGTAAGTATCAAATGAAGTACTCTGATAAAGCAACCATGTTTAAGTACTCACCTAGGCAATAAAAAATACATGAGAAATGTGAAGAAGACATATAGTTTATAGAAATAGTATAGAAATACATAGAAATTAATAAACAAATAGCATGGATGAATTTTGCACAGGAGTCATGTGACTGAAGGAATTTGTTCATTCATTGTGGGACAAAGTTACAAAGTATACCCCTCCAGCTTGGACTGCAAAACAACTTTATCAACAAGTTATGCACGATAGCATGACAATGCTGTGTTCCATATCATGGGAACCCTGTCTGCGATCGTACTAATTTTCCTTGGCAGGTCCACAAAACATAGTAAATACTAAAAGCTAAAAATATTCAAAACGATTAAATAAAAAAAAGAACCAATATATTTAAAATATCACTATACGTTAATTGCAAGTACAGAATATATGGTAGAACTTCACAATCTTAATAGAAGACAATATACGTACATATAAAATAAACTATGCTCAAGACACCTGTTAACATATGGAGATACCCCTCGATTAAGGCTAAATGCCAAAATGCCGAAACAGGGTTTGATTTTCTCCTGCTCTAGGTCAGTATGCTTGTGGTTACATTGGTATATGGGTTTCAAGTTTGAGCACTTTACCTTAGGCTTTATGTGGTTATGAGTATGTTTTATACTACTTGCATGCCTGTACTGTGTATTGCACTTTGTATGGTTTTTACTGTCTCATTGTATCAATAAAAATATTTTTCTGTCTGATTATTTTTGGTGTGCTTTGGGTTTATTTTCTACTATCATTATAAATATGCCTACTTAAGGAAATCAGTATAAAAAATAAAAATAAGAATAACTTTCCCATAATCTGCTTAACCCCTTAAGGACACATGACATGTGTGATGTGTCATGATTACCTTTTATTCCAGAAGTTTGTTCCTTAAGGGGTTAAAAGGAAGGAAAGAGTAAAAAAGAGAGAATTATATATGTTATCATTATATGTTATATATGTTTATCATTATAAAAATCTAAATAAATGCAAAAATGTCCAAATCTGTGTTTAGACCAAATTGAATAGATGTCTTTAGTTTAAAGACCCTTTAGGTCTCTTTTTTTTAGCTAAAACATTCATTGTGCCCCAACTCTCCAATGGGGTGTTAATCTGTCTATTCTACATCCAGATAAAAATTTTTTAAATCAAAACCAGTACAGCTACTGCAATGCCTAGGTATGCTGTGTTTCTCACTTTTTTGTTTAATCCAATTCAAATGTTCAAAACATGTTCATGTAGTTTCCTACAAGTCTGCCCTATGTACTAAACTCCTCGGTTACATTGGAGCAGATACACCACATTTTTACTTTGGCAGTTTCTAAAGCTTTATATTTCAAACATTTCACCTGTAATAGTTCTAAGTGATGACGTTATGACGTTATTGCGCGATGTCATGTTTCGCCATGACAACGCTTCATCGTCACAGCAAAATGCATCATTGTGCAATAACGTCATCACGTAGAACATCAGGATGTCAAAGGGTTTGAGACAACGCCTCTCGGAACTAGCGATCAGCGATACTTGGGTATAGAGAGTAACAGACAAGCCAGCATCTGTACCCTCTAACTGTTCATACTTCACGCTTACTGGGTAGATCCTGTTTTCTGTAAAGAGGCTGTTTGTGGTTCCCCGGCAATAAATACCTGTCTACACTACTAAGCTGCTTATCCAGGTTCTTTTGGAGTCATCAAAGTTAGAGCAGGCATCACTGCTCTCTCCATTTGTGAGTCACATTTTTTGGCTTTCTTTTATTCAAAGTGTTTTCACAGAGTTGCACTATTATGTGTTTTTGCTTTCTTTTTATGTATTAGATATGGCTGGATATTAGCACTTATTTGCAAAGTAAGTGTATCACAGGTTGTACACTTAAACACTCAAAGAGTATATTTCTGCACTATGTATTTAAGGTGATATTTGTAATATGATTGGCACAAAATTCAGTTTGCAAATATTGACACTAATACTATATTACATTCTACACGGATATTTGTGAAATTTTTGCATGTCTTAAAGACACAGCACGCCTTTTTAAAGTTTTTATGGTTTATTGACTGTGTGTGATAGAGCTTGTTTACACTATAGAGGTTCAGCTCCTTTTTTATTTTATAATTATTTCTAATAAAAATTTTAGCGCCAATAAATTTACTTGTGTTTGGATTTTATTGTAATAAAAGAAGCCAATACTTTTTTATTGCATTTTTTTATTTTATTGGCCTTATTATTATAATTAGTTTAAAAGGCCATATTGTAATTGTTAGCCATATTCGCTTTTCTAGGATTGCTTGGCTTTTAATAACCAGATAAGGCTAAGTTTGATTATCTTTTATAAAATATCTCAAATTTTCAGGTTTTTATTACCTGTCCAAAATTCATAACGATTTAGAAAATCCACTAGGGAGACCCATAATCAGTGGTATTGGGTCACTGACTGTCATGGGAGTCGTACCTCAACACGCAGGAAAGAGGAAACTCACAAAAGGTGGATCCGAAAGATATATTACTGAGTCTTAGAATGGTCAGACTTAACGTATTAATATAGCGGGAATCAAAATCAAGAATAAATCAAGGTCAGGGATACCAGAAATCACAATTCAAATACCAAGCTGAGGTCAGGATACCAGAAATCACAAGTCAAATGCAAAGCTGAGGTCAAACACAGGAAATCACAAGGGAATCTCTAGGAGCATTAAATGAGGTTCTAAAAAGAGACCATGATAGGGCATTGAATGGGGACTAAAACACGCCTTAAAAAGGCGTATCTATGTTCTGATAGGTCCACATCATCATTGTAACTCAAAATAGATTAGGATCACAATGATGATGTGTTCACTTTAAGAACGGGCTTGTCGTCATGCCTATTTTCTAAATATAGATGTCCTGCGGCCATGTGGATTGGTCAGGCCACGTATCAGGAAGAGGTGAGTGCACTTGAGTATGCCTCGCGGAAATGTGCAGTAGTTGGACCATGTGGCAGGTGGAGGGCTGTGCAACTCGAATGAGGTAAGTACACGCTACACTGACAAACAATATATCAGAGTATGTGGATTTTTATCTACAAAAATATGTGGTACAAAAGAGATTTTAGCAATAGAAGAAGTTTTAAGTGAAGATAAACAGATGCCTGAGATACATATGGATTTTATTTTGAAATGTAAAGAATTTATTTTAAGCAAAAATGCATTCTGGTTTGAAGGCACCCACTAACATCAGGTATGCGGTATGCGGGACAGCTATGTGTACCAGGTTTGCCATCAGTTACCCCAACACATTTGGGGCAGACTGGCAGTCTAAAATTTTTTGCTGAGATAATCAATTTAAGGCAAACCTGCTGGTGCTGTGAAAACGTTACATAGACAATGTCCTTATCATCTGGGAAGGTTGAAAAGATATTTTAGATGATTTTATCATGCATGTGAATTCAAATCAGTATGGACTTCATTTTATTAAAGAATTGGGAGACCTGTATTGTGTACCTGTATTGGACATAGAGCATTGTATATGTCTGTATATACAACTGTGGGTGGACATAGGGGCAGGGACAGCAGTCAGATGTGAAATGTATTTTGTGGGTTAATCAAGTTAAATGCTGTACAGTGAGTGACCACCTGCTGTGGGAGTCAGCAGGTCTACATAGTTTCTACTACAGCAAAGGACTGTGTTTATGTAACCAGAGATTGGTCTGAAGGGACAGTGGATCCAATCAAGCTAACCATTTGTTATTAGAGTGGGCTTGCACATGGGGGATGGAAGTGGGGAGGACTAATGTCATGAATCACCTAGTAGTCAGTTCTTTCCTGTTTGTTCTATTTGCCCTGTTATGTATTCCCATTGGTGAACATGTTTGTGCAATGATTTATTTTACTGTATGCTGTGAGGTATGTAAGCTAGATCTTTATACATAAAACAGGGTCTAAGTTCTTTTTGAGTTGCCAAAAAGTAGCTATTTGTTGTCCTCTATAGAATAATTACTAATAAGAGTACTGCAAGAGGACTAGATAGATAGAATATCATATAGTAACTAAACACCAGTGCAGTATATCCTGTATACGCAACCAAAGATAAGCACTAGCATTTAGTTGAGCAGTTTAGTGGTACAGGTTATGTAAAAAGAATCAAAACACAAAAATGTGTGTTCAACTTATAAAATGTGCATACATAATTTACCTAAAAGACAAATAAAGTTTACCAGCACTCAATCAATATATATCCACCAAAAGTGCAATGTGTATGTATGTATATATATATATATATATATATATATATATATATATATATCAGAATGGCAACATGAGGCTCAATATGAAATAGATCCTTAGGATAATATCTACAAGACAAATATACAACACAAAGTTTACTCAGTAAAAATTACAATAGAAATCCCAGCTTTGCAGAGCCTTCCCAGGATCTGAATATAATGCCCAAAATGTGCCTATTCGTAGATATGAATGGGATATCAAAGAAAAAGACATCAGACAGAAGTAAAACTTAAATTTTTGACCCCACCTGACCAAAATATTATATATACATTGTGATCTTTTGTACCATATTACTCTGCATTTGAGGTATTAATAATTTACTACTTCCAGATAATTATTTATTACATTACACCCCAGTTTGTTTGTTGTATCAATATTTTACTTATCTCATATTGATTGTTCATTTTATTGTAAAATTTTAAATCTTGCAATAAAAACGATTTGAACAACAAAAAAAAGAATATCCAATAGAACAGGTAGGGCACTACTTGTCAAGCCTCTAAAAGGCATACGGAGGATGAAAAATTTAAATGTTATACATAATGAATACCAGCATTTTTAACCATTAAAGTATATAATAGAAATCAAGTCACATACAAAAATAGTCACACATAATACAATGTATATATTGTCAAAACCTAGCCCCCAGTCATTTATAAAAATATAAAAAACTGAATAAGAAAAAACATAAAATCATTGCACTTTTTTGGTATTGCTGGCAAACGTTATTTTTCTTTTAGGTAAATGGTGTATGCACATTTTATATGTTGAGCACTCTTTTTTTGTTTTGGTTTGTACACTGCAGGTGTTGGGGAAACATTTTTTATATACATCTTAGAGTGCACTGAGATTATTGTAAGCACCTATACACTTTGTATTTGTATTCTGATTATGTTAAAAGAATACCCACAGATGATATTAGGCCATATCGTCACAGTCTCTTTTATTGCAAAATAGATTTTTAAAGGGCATTTTATCACTTTGAACACTTTGAGAAAGCCTAGTAGTGGGCAAAACACATTTTTTTATTGGTGTCCTACATTATACTATTATTTGTATTATTTTGTTTACTAATAAAAATCATGAAGAAATTGTTTTTACTTTTTTTGGACCTGATTTTTATCTCAGAAGATTTTACCTGGAGTATCCCATACTTCAATTTCCTAGATGGGGAAGATACCACCTTAGCTTTATAGGATTGAGCAAAACTTCACTTTGCTCTCCTTTTGTGAGTATACCTACTTTTATCCTTTTTATTTCCTCCAAAAAGAGAGCACAAGTTTCTGTTTTAATTTATCTGCTGGTGTACCTGTGCTGCTAAAATACAATGCACTGAAAGAAAACATCCCCAGCAACTGGTAATTGCTTCCCACCACTGACAGGCCCGAGGATATCTCCTAAGAGAGGACCAGGACCTATACCAGCATACCCATAGACCATACCATCCAAGCGAAAACATCTGTAACTAATTTTAAGCTCCAGAAAATGTATTTCTTTATTTTTATCTAATATCACCAGCAATTAAAATACTGCACTAGAATTTGGTTTTTTTTTGTGGCTTTTTATCATTTCATATCACCCTACATTTAATTGGATTTGAGCATATTACTGAAGGCACTGCTTCCCTGCATCACCTCTTCAAATTGCAATAGCTGTACTGGTTTTAATTTTTGCAAACATTTTGTCATTTATATTGATTTTTATAATGATAAACATCTATACAGCTATCTCTCTCTCTCTTTTTTCACTTTATGTTCCTTTAGGCATATTAGAGAAATGTAGCTCCCCTTTAGTAAGATAGTTCATTGGTTTTAATGAAAATATATGTGTAACATGGTTTTTTAATACGTTTTAAATATATATGATTTGAAATATTTTATTTTATATACTAATTTCCTTATATTGGTATATTTATAATGATGACAGGTGTCTTGGATATAGTTTCATATATATATATATATATATATATATATATATATAAATCCAAAAATAGCAATGGCTGCTCTCCGGTCTTAGAAAAAAGTTTATTGAATCAAGTAAAAACAACGACCAACATTTCAGTCCCCGCTCGGGACTTTCCTCAGGGCCTGCGATCATGCTAATTTTTACTGGCAGGACCACAAAACAAAGAATATACTAAAAGCTAAAAATATACCAAAAGATGGAATAAAAAAAAATCCATCCACATCGGCCTGAAAGTAAATGATGGATCACCCCAAGAGATCCCAAACCCCTCAACATCAAACGGGGAAACCCCCTGTGAGTAAACACGGTGCACTTACCAAATTCTACCGTGATCACACGGAACCCCAGCAGGAGGCCGCAGGCCTGCACATGGCGCCTGAATCCTCTCAGGATGGCTCGGCTCCCTCGAGCCCAGAAGGATCCATGCGGTCCACAAATCCAGAGGACATGGAGCTCAAGGAGCTTATAAGGAATCTACCCACTAAGGACGACATAGCAAACTTGCTAGGCAAAATGGAAGCCTCATTCAAGGCGCGCCTAGACGCTATTGGGACAGATGTCTGCAAGATGGGAGACAGAGTCACCTCACTGGAAGATGATCGCGATCTGCTCAGTGCACAAGTGCTACAACTTCAAGCTGCTATGAACACGCATACATCCACCATCTCATCATTCTACCGCTCACTAGATGATGTGGACAATCGTGGACGCCGCAAAAATCTCAGGATTAAAGGCATACCAGAACAGGATCAAGAAGATATAGGAGCATCCCTAACCGAATTATTCAACCTACTCCTAAATAGGCCTCCAGACACCCAAATCCTGCTGGATAGAGCTCATAAAGCCCTGAAACCGAGAGGCGCACCTTCCGCAGCATCAAGGGACGTGATCTGCAGAATCCATTACTACTCCCTAAAGGAAGATATCCTGAGGGTGCTGTGACTGACATCACAACCGCTGCTGTACCATGACTCCCCGGTGCAGATCTATCTGGACCTATCTTGGGCAACCCTACAGGCGAGGAGGACCCTAAAGCCCATCACGAAACAACTAAGCGTGAGAAATATAAAATACAGATGGGGCTTCCCCTTCTCACTAATAGCCTCACACATAGGATCTGCACACCAAATAGCATCAATCCATGATGTTCCAGTTTTCACGAGAGCTCTGGACTTGCCCAACACGGAAGTGATGGACTGGTACGGCACATTCCCTGGCCCATCCACAACTCAACTCCCCCAACAAAGCAGAAGCAAAACCCCAGCTAAAAGAAGGAACAATGAATCAGGTGGAACTTGGTGAAATATGGGCCCATCCACCCCAAGATCAACCCGCCACTAAATTGCACCCACCCCGACCACCTGGGAAGAGCTTGCTGAAAATGATGCACGACAGATCTCCGACACGGCGAAGAATCAGCCTAGACCGACACACAGCCCGATACAAACACTGATCGGGACAAGGCGACAGTGAGCTAACTGTCTCATAAGAGACCCAACCCCCTTCCCCCGATTATCCTCATGGCCAGATGCCGGCCCAGCTTGTGCCGCCGCAGGGCGGGTGTATCTCCCCCCTCCACCACGGACACAGATGGACCTTCTGGGCTGGGTCGGAGCCCGCCTTCTCTCGCCCCCTTCCTGTCCTACAACGGGCCGGCTTAGCACCCGGGGGGAACGGGGCGGGGAGACCAAGGGCCTGGCCGGGCCTGGGGGGCAGACAAGATGGATCGGAGGAGCTCGAAGACCCCAGCGAGCAGGGGATTGCCAACACATGCTGGACCGCTGACCAAAACTGTAATGTATCTCTCTGCCTTTACATTCGAATGTGTATTGTGTGGGGGGCCCGTCGCGGTGTCCCCGTGGTTACCGCGGGTACACTGGGATTTTGATTTCACCCGGGTTTGACGTGCACCATACAGATGTGGGGAATAGCAGTAGCAAAAGCTGAAATATCGATACAGAAAATATACTCAGGCAAGCTTATCTCCCAGGTACCCCAAATGACACCCCCCCATCATTTATTGTCTCACAACTTCATACGGATTGCTTATTGGTGCGCTTGGAAGTGACCCAGCTTACACTCATTATGTTCAGGGCCTTACACCCTGTATCCGGATATCACGCATTTCTGATATAAACCCGGACTCCCACTCTCCTTTTAGCGGTGCCCCTAAGATTCCCTAGTGGCAATTAACCCACTATCTGGGATAGACACCGACGGACATTCGTTCCCAATCATACTTCTCCTAAACAACCCTCCACTACAAACCGATAAACCATGTTATTACCTCCCTCCTTTACAACTTTGTTTTCCCTCACTTTAACATATAAATCGGTTTAATTGTACATAGTCACACTAGCAGAAATTCTAAACAAGTGCAATCATAGAGAAAACAGACATGGACTCTACCCCCCCAATACTCAAACCCTGACAGCAGACATACATATACTCACCCTCAACACTAGAGGTCTCAACTCGCCCGAGAAAAGATCACTGACCCTCCATGAACTACAAAAACAGAAGGTGGACATTGCTTATTTACAAGAGACCCACTTTAAGACCCACTTAAGAAGGGTGTAGCACCATCTCTTAAAAATACCAGATACCCACTGGGGTTTTTCAGTGACTACACAGAAGCCAAGAAGAGAGGGGTAGCCATCCTCATCTCCTCCCAGATCCCATTCACACTCAAAGACAGCCACACAGACGAATCAGGTAGATTGATTCTGGTAAAAGGGCTCAATGGACACAACATGGTGACCCTAGCCAATCTATACTTACCTAACAGGAACCAATGTCGATCCTTTAGAAAATATCTCAGAACCATAGAATCATTCCAGGAAGGTATCTTAATCATGGGCGGGGATCTCAATGTCTCCCTGGACTCCCAAATGGATACGACCTCGGGGTCCACTACATACCAAATTCCCACACGTCGGCAATTTAACCACCTACTAGACCGAGCACAACTATTTAATGCTTGGCGGGCAACAAACACACACTCCAAAGATTACTCATACTACTCAAAAGCCGCCAAAACATACTCAAGGATAGATATGCTCTTTCTCCACCTTAGGTTCCTACACCTTATAATGAGGTGTCACTACGGCCCCATCACATGGTCAGACAATGCGCCCCTGTCTCTTGCCATTCAAATACCCTCTCTCCCGATACACTCCTTCCAATGGAAGTTCAACAACCAACTACTAAACAATCCAACACTCATAGCCAAAGTATCGGAGGCTCTCCAATACTACTTTAAGGAAAATACCTCCCCAGAGGTCTCATCTACAATTCTCTGGGAGACACATAAACCAGTAATCAGAGGACTCCTCATAGCTTTATCCTCCAAAATGAAAAAAGACTGTGAGGCTCAAACTCGCTCCCTTACTGACTCCATCCACTCCCTAGAAGAAGAACACAAAAGGTCCAATTCCTTTGATACATATAAACAATTGACACAATATAGATCGTCCCTACAGCAACTCCTCAACGTACACATTAAACGTAAACTCTCCCTCTCCAAACACAATTACTACGCTAACAGTGGCAAATGTGGCCGCCTACTAGCAAACATGTTGCAGGACACCAGACAAACCACATTTATCTCAAAAATTAAAACAGAATCAGGGGACACAACACACAAACTCCCTGACATTCTAAATGCCTTCAGGGATTTTTACTCAAACTTTATAATCTGAGACAAGCAACCCCAGACAAAACAGAAATTGAAAATTTCCTATCGTCTCGACTAGCGCAAACACTCCCCACAAACAACCAGAGAGCAATAGATGAACCCATCTCAGTCAAAGAGTTCGATGATGTTGTACAACACCTTCCAATGAGAAAAAGCCCGGGCCCAGATGGCTTCACAGCCCCATACTTTAAATCATTCAAAAGCCTACTATCACAGCCCTTCACAGCGGCATACAACTCCCTTACACATTCGGCCAAATTACCAGACTCTGCCTTAGAAGCACATATTACGCTGATTCCCAAACTGGGCAAAGATCCCCTGAGCTGCAGGAGCTACAGACCTATCTCCCTAATCAATGTGGATCTAAAGATTTTCACCAAGATCCTGGCCAATCGCCTACGCCTACTTCTCAGGGGACTAGTCCATCCTGATCAGGCGGGCTTTGTCCCAACACGCGAGGCCAAAAATAACACCATGAAATCTTATACACCTCTCAAGGCTCTCTGCAACACAAACCCTATTGGTCTCCATTGACGCAGAGAAGGCCTTTGACAGGGTGGATTGGTCCCTTCTCTTGACAACCCTGGAATACATGTGGTTTGGCCCTGCATGGCTCAAGTGGATGAACGCGCTCTACTCCAACCCCATTGCTAAGGTCCACGTTAACGGACAACTATTCCAGCCCTTCCATATCAGAAATGGCACGAGACAGGGGTGCCCCTTCTCTCCTCTACTCTTTGTTCTAGTAATGGAGCCCTTCCTGCAGGGCAGCAGAGACAACCCAGATATCCAGGGAACACGAACAAAACAATGGGGAACACAAGTTGGCAGCTTTTGCCGACGACCTCCTGTTCTCCATCGCACAACCCACAACCTCCCTACCAGCCCTAATCCGAGACATTAATGGGTACGGAACCGTATCCAACTTCAAGGTCAATTTTACAAAGAGTGAGATACTACCACTTAAGGTGAACCAAGAGACGAAAAACTCCTTGCAGGGAGAATTCCAGTTCCGTTGGGCAGATGAGGCTGTGACCTACCTGGGGGTCCGCATACCCCTCAATTTATCCAAAATCTATAGTCTAAACTTCCTGCCCTTGCTACAATCCCTCACGAAAGACCTAACCAGATGGAATAAACCTATCTTTGGCTGGCTCAGCCACACACATATCCTAAAGATGAACATCCTACCCAAAATTCTTTACATGCTACAAAACCTTCCTATTACCCTACCCAAAACTTTTTTCACCACCCTAAGACGCACCTTCAGTGCCTTCATATGGACACATAAACACCCCAGACTATCACACAAGCTACTGACAATACATAAACACTATGGAGGTCTTGGCCTACCTAATATTGAGAACTACCATAAAGCCATAGTCCTCTCGCAGATTTACGAGTGGACAATACCCAATAACCCAAAACAATGGGTGCAACTAGAAGCACTCTGTTTCCCAGTACCTATACACACCATACCTTGGCATGACAATGGCAGAACTCATCTCAACCACCCACACAATCCCCACCAAACCATAACCCCGACACTACTCACATGGCAGCAGATTAGACCGCTGCCAAGTATCTCACCACATCCATCCCCTCTATACCCACTAACCTACAACCCGCTATTTCAACCTGGTATGAATCCATCTACATTCAAAAATATACACACATCTAGCTACATTAGGCTGGGAACCTTACTTAACGCCCAAGGGATTAAACCACCAGAGGAGATCATACCCGACATGTTAGCCACACCTCTACTACGCTTCAACGTCAATCAGCTAACACACTTCGTATCAACCACACCACTCCTCCGTGGTGCAACAAGAGACTTATCCACATTTGAAAACCTGTGCGAAAGCGTAGGCCTCAAGTCGAAACACATCTCTAAACTCTGTAATCTACTTCAGAACGACACAGGTCACCCTCGGCCCCTGTTCCTAGCCCAATGGGAAAGGGAACTCAACATTTCCTTCTCCGACCCAGAATGCAAAGGCACCTTTTCAAACATTTTCCACTCCTCAATCAGCAGCGCCACACACGAACACAACTACAAACGCATTGCTAGATGGCATTATACCCCCGTCACACTTAAGCCGCTTATTCCCTAGCCTCCCAGACTCCTGCTGGAGGTGCCACCAACCAGGAGGCACCCCAGGCCATATCTGGTGGCAATGCCCAGTCATCCAAACATACTGGCAGAGGATCATGACCTTGATCTCAGGAATAACAGAGACTAATCTCCCCCTATCACCCAAAATATCCCTATTTCTCATATACCCACAACCGATGGCCGAACCCCAGACAACACTAATCAACCACCTAATCTCAGCAGCCAATGTGCTTATCCCGATATACTGGAAAAAACAAACTCACCCGACAATAAGGGAATGGATTCAAAAAGTGGAATCTATTAGATTAATGGAAGAGTTGCACCTCTCACTGACCCATTCATACTCTAAACACACCACATGCTGGTCGCGGTAGCTAACCTTTATGAGCACCTACTCAACCACCCATACCGACCCTACCTAAGGGCAGGAACACACCCCATCCAAACCGCATGGCCACCCTGTTACATGAACACAACTAACAACCGAAGAGCACCCGACAACCGGACCTGCAGAGGTAATTAAACACACCCACCTGAAAACACACACGGACACAATATTACACTCTGCATAACATGAGATACATTTATCTCCCCAAATTTCCTTTGTCTGCCTAAATTCCAGTTAATTTACCAAAGTTTCAAGAAACTACACCATTAGCTAATCTATGAATATGCATGTCTTCACCTGTCATTATCCTCGTAAATGTGATATATGCAAACCTAATATATTGAACTATTGTTATGTTATGCCTACAAATTAGAGCCTGGTGACGCTGTTGTGGCGATACAGGCACTGTTGTACCTACTTACACTCTGCTAATAAAAAAATAATAAATAAAAAAATTGCAGAAAAATTATGATTGGATTCAAGGCAAGGTGCTGCAGCAACTAAAGAAAGCTAATATAAAAAAAGTTCCACGGCCTGACAGTATTCACCAACGAGTACTTAAGGAGCTTTGTGTGGAAATAAGTGAACCTCTATTTTTAATCTCTCAAATTATTATTTTTTCAGGAATTGTACTGGAGGATTGGAGGATTGTGGTTTCTATATTCAAAAAGGGTTCAAAATCAATGCATGGAAATTAGACATGTGAGGCTAACTTATGTGGCTGGGAAAGTATTTGGAAGATTATTAAGGGATAATTTTCAGAAACTGAATTGAGAAAAACATTTTTTTTTTAGTATCCACGTTTGGTATTAATTATTCATGCTAGAAAGACAAGGTGAATTTTAGAAGGTTAACAGGGTAAAATGTGAGGTAAAAGCAATGGGTGCATATACTGTGTTACATTAAGTTGAGTAGTAGCATGGTAATGCTAACAGAAGAGTAAAAAAAACTAAAACAAAATAACATAAATACCACTGGGAATTAGGGTCAACACAAATATAAAGAATAAATCATGAAAATTCTTGTTCTTTGGTAAAACTGGTTTAAAAATAGAGTACATTGAGTTGTCATTAATGGTACGTTTTCAAGCTGGACAGAGTTAATAAGTTGTGTTCCTTTATTTTTCTGTTTTGGGACCCCTTCTATTTAACATGTTTATAAATTATCTTGAAAAAAGGGATTGAAAGTCATGTTTCAGTGTTTGTAAATGACACAGAACTCTGTAAAATGTTGATAAAGTTATTCTTTGCTCCAAGCTAGATGCACATGGATGGCCAATCCTTCCATACATCATTATGTGTGACACTGTTTTGTACGTCATTGTGTGTGATGTAGCAGGGGCGAAAAACATGACATCACACACACTGATTAGTGATGTCGCGAACCCGAAATTTTCGGTTCGCGAACGGCGAACGCGAAATTCCGCAAATGTTCGCGAACCGGCGAACCGCCCGAAACGCCTTTGACTTCAATGGGGAGGCGAATTTTAAAACACACAGGGACTCTTTCTGGCCACAATAGGGATGGAAAAGTTGTTTCAAGGGGAATAACACCTGGACTGTGGCATGCCGGAGGGGGATCCATGGCAAAACTCCCATGGAAAATTACACAGTTGATACAGAGTCTGGTTTTAATCCATAAAGGGCAGAAATCACCTAACATTCCTAAATCACAATCAATATGGATTGACACCTGACATATGACATATTGACACCTTGACATATGGATTGACACCTGTCCTCAGAGCCCCTGATGCACACGGACACAGAGCAGAATAGAGACTGGTCCCCTACATAGGGTCACTTGGCAGATATGGATTGACACCTGTCCTAAGGATCCCTGATACACACTGACACAGAGCAGAATAGGGACTGTTCCCCTACATCGGGTCACTTGGCAGATATGGATTGACACCTGTCCTAAGGTTCCCTGATACACACTGACACAGAGCAGAATAGGGACTGGTCCCCTACATCGGGTCACTTGGCAGATATGGATTGACACCTTGTTACAAACTGCTATTTTGTAACGGGCCCTTTAAATGGCAAATTGCCCTGCTTCCCTGGGTTGTGGAGAAGCCTATTTGCCAGCCTCCTCCCGCATGACTATGGCCCCTGGGAGATTGTGAAAATGTATGCACTTTTATTTGGTGTGTATGGCCCTTTAAGACTGTCGGTGGGCATATTGGGGCTTATGGACTCTTTATGTGACTGGTGCTGGCCCTTTAAACACCTTTTTTGGGACATCAGGAAGATTGGGACACTGCCCCTTTAAGGCCGTGTCCCCAGACTTGTTGGGGACACGGCCCCTTTAAGACGGTGTCCCCTGTGTCCCCAGACCTGGTGCAAACCCTTTGTGCCTGCCTTGCTATTTCCCACTTGGTTCAGTAAATGGAAATTATTTCAGCTGCAGAGCTAAGTCCCATTCGGCGATGGGACTTAGTCTTTCAACAGTTTTCAATACTTATTTCAGCTGCAGGGCCTTCAAGTCCCATTCGCGATGGGACTTAGTCGTTTTTTCAGCCTGAAATAGACCGACCTCACAGCCCAAATCTATGAACTGTTTTGGGCAGGAAAATGTGCTTGCAGTCGGTCATAAAGGGACCTCCAGCTAACTTTTTAACCCCTGGATGGATTTGGCTGATTTTTGGTTATGTTATGTTTTAAGTGTGCTGATTCCAAATATGTAATTATGAAGATGGGATGTGTAGTTTTAAAGTTACAGGGTATGGCTAAAAACTGTATTTTTACTGCCTGTGTTTAATTGTGTTAATCTCTTCCCAAACGTCATTTCGTTCAAAGTGGAGAGAATGTTAAAAAAATATATTTTTGTTCTGAGTGTGAGAAATGCTTTTCGGCGCTTCTAATCACCAAAGCATCATTTGAGGGAGCCATACAGGAGAGAAACCTTATTTGTGGTGTGTTTAGTATTGTTCTGATCAGTTTAATACCTTCAGCGTCTATCCAGTGGGCGTGTGTGGCAACCGACACAGGAACCATTACCTGGGACCCGAGCAAGGTCACCTCGTTCAACCATGAGCTTGCAGTATCACTCAGGGAAGAAGAGCCTGAATAACTTACCGGCTGGCGTGTCTTACATGGAAAGCTGCTGTGGTTCCTTGATAGAGCCAACTGCCCATTGAGTTAACATGTCCCGTGGAGAAGCACTCTGTCCTGTAAAGCCTCACCAAAAAAAAAGGAGTGGTGTGTTTAGTATTGTTCCGATCAGTTTAATACCTTCCGTCAATGGATCGGTACACTACGATTTTTGTAAATAGGAGATGGAAGAGGCTTATCGGTCCTCTTACTGCAAATTTAAACATGTCAGCTAATGTGACACCAGATAGGAGTGGTGTGTTTAGTACTATTTTTATCAGTTTACACCTTCCCAGATCTCCTATCAGTGGACGGTACACGTACTGATTTTGTAACAGGGAGATGGAAGAAGAGGTCTGCCTGGGTCCTTACTGCAAATTTGGGGCACTGCGCGTCAAGCTAATGTGACACCAGATAGGAGTGGTGTGTTTAGTACTATTTTTATCAGTTTAATACCTTCCGCGTCTCCTATCAGTGGACGTGTACACGGCATTGATTTTTGTAACAGGGAGATGGAAGAAGAGGCTTGGTCGGTCCTCTTACTGCAAATTTGGGGCACTGCGCCGTCAAGCTAATGTGACACCAGATAGGAGTGGTGTGTTTAGTACTATTTTTATCAGTTTAATACCTTCCGCGTCTCCTGTCAGTGGACGTGTACACGGCCTTGATTTTTGTAACAGGGAGATGGAAGAAGAGGCTTGGTCGGTCCTCTTACTGCAAATTTGGGGCACTGCGCGGTCAAGCTAATGTGACACCAGATAGGAGTGGTGTGTTTAGTACTATTTTTATCAGTTTAATACCTTCCGCGTCTCCTATCAGTGGTCGTGTAAACGGCAGTAATTTCTGTAACAGGCAGATGGAAGAAGATGCTTGGTTGGTCCTCCTAACTGGAGACTGTGTTGCTGTACGGGTGGCAGTGGAGCCATTTATAAAGTACACACTGCTTTATAAAGCCCATTTATAAAGTACACACACTGGCCGGCGAATTTAAGTTGGTGTGGATAAGTCCGCAAGTCAACAGGCATTCAGAGCTAAAATACATAGCGTGTGGACCATTTAGCCGACGACTCATCAGGCCTTTTTACATAGGGTCGCGGGTATATGGATTGACACCTGTCCTAGGGATCCCTGATACACACTGACACCAAGCAGAATAGGGACTGTTCCTCCTACATAGGGTCACATGGCGAACACGGATTGACACACCTGTCCTCAGAGCCCCTGATACACACTGACACAGATCAGAATAGGGAATATTTTAACTTATAGGGTCTACTTGGAAAATATGGATTGACACCTGTCCTAAGGATCCATGATACACACTGACACAGATCAGAATAGGGAATGTTACCCCAACATAGGGTCACTTGGCAGATATGGATTGACACCTGTCCTAAGGATCCCTGATACACACTGATACACACCTACCACTTGGATGGTATAGCCATTTTTAGCTGCTGCTGACCCGAACACCTGACCCACATAGGAGCCGTACTAGACCGGATTAGGGAGTCGGACTGACCCTAAAGCCCAGTAAGTGCCATATAGGAACGCGTAAAAACCTCCCCAAGATAGTAGTATGGGCCCCAGAGTGTGAACAGGCCTTCCAACAGCTCAAGACGGAGCTCATTAAATCACCTGTACTTTCTGCTCCTGATCCAACTAAACACTTTCTCGTCCATACAGACGCTTCTATGCTTGGATTGGGAGCAGTACTGAGCCAAGTCGGAGCAGATGGTGGCGAGCAACCCAGGGCTTATCTAGCAGCGGCTTTTACACAGCAGTATATTCACTGCCATTGAAAAGGAGTGCATAGCGGTGGTGTGGGCCCTCAAAAAGCTTACAACAACCTACTTGTATGGACAACCGTTTACCCACTCACAGATACAACAAATTTGGAAGTACTCTTGGCGTGCAATCTAATGTGCCACCAGATAGGAAGTGAATTGTGTTAGTACTATTCATTATCAGTTTAATCACTGTTACGCCCCCTATCCGTTGATGTGGAGCAAGACGCAGCAGCAGAAGAGGACCAAGCCGAGGAGGTTATGGAAGAGGATGGAGTAGGAGGAGTAGAGGAGGTGGCAGCGTACAGGCAGAGTACACGCTGTAAGGCTGACACACCTGCTTGAAGATAACTAACTGCTATTCAATCTATAACAGGGAAAAAAAAAATTTGTTTTTAAATCCAAGCTATTGTGACACCAGTGAGTGAGTGGTGTGTTTAGTACTATTGTTATCAGTTTAATCACTGTTACGCGCCCTATCCGTTGATGTGGAGCAAGACGCAGCAGCAGAAGAGGACTAAGCCGAGGAGGTTATGGAAGGGATATGAGTAGAAGGAGTAGAGGTGGCGTACTGGCAGAAGTACACGCTGTAAGGCTGACACAGCTGCTTGAAGATAACTAACTGCTATTCAATCTATAACAGTAGAAAAAAACATTTTTTGTTTTTAAAATCAAGCTATTGTGACACACCAGTGGTGAGTGGTAGTATTTAGTACTATTGTTATCAGTTTAATGCTATTCACGCCCCTATCCGTTGATGTGAGCAGCACAGCAACATAGCAAGAACAGGACTCAGTCGAGGAGGTTATGGAAGATGAAGTGAACTGCTCAAGGCGGGAGGCGGAGTGGCGGATGGTTGAGAGGGGACAAGGAGGACAGCAGTGGTTGACGTGGCTGAAGATGCTGGACCAGGAGGAGGCTGGCGGCTTAGAGTAGGCGAGCTGCTTGTACTCATATGTTGATCCCATAGGCGTTTGTGATGTGAGATCATGTGCCTACGCAAAGCAGTTGTACCTAGGTGGGTGTTGGACTTCCCACGACTCAGTTTCTTTTGGCACATGTTGCAAATGGCATCGCTGTTGTCAGAGCAGACACACAAAAAAAATTCCACACTGCTGAGCTCTGCAATGGCGGCATTCTGGTGGTATGATATGAGTGGCACTGTAAACTGGCAGAGTACACGCTGTAGGGCTGACACACCTGCTTGAAGATAACTAACTGCTATTCAATCTATAACAGTGAAAAAAATTTTTGTTTTTAAATCCAAGCTATTGTGACACCAGTGAGTGAGTGGTGTGTTTAGTACTACTGTTATCAGTTTAATCACTGTTACGCCCCCTATCCGTTGATGTGGAGCAAGACGCAGCAGCAGAAGAGGACTAAGCCGAGGAGGTTATGGAAGAAGATGGAGTAGGAGGAGTAGAGGAGGTGGCAGCGTACTGGCAGAGTACACGCTGTAGGGCTGACACACCTGCTTAAAGATAACTAACTGCTATTCAATCTATAACTGATGTTTGTTTCACAGGCAGAAAGTGCCCTAAAAAGATGGCTGGCTTGAACCCAAGTTGGTGGCGGATCAGTCACGCAAGTCAACAGACATTCAGAGCTAAAATACAGCGGCGTGTGGACCATTTTTAGCCCAAGGCAGCTCATCTCATCAGGCCTTTTTTAATCTAATGTATCGCCCAGTGTCAGTCCCTTCGGGATCCATCCCTCATACATCTTAATAAAGGTGAGGTAATCTAGACTTTTTTGACCTAGGCGACTTCTCTTCTCAGTGACAATACCTCCTGCTGCACTGAAGGTCCTTTCTGACAGGACACTTGAGGCGGGGCAGGCCAGAAGTTCTATCGCAAATTGGGATAGCTCAGGCCACAGGTCAAGCCTGCACACCCAGTAGTCAAAGGGTTCATCGCTCCTCAGAGTGTCGATATCTGCAGTTAAGGCGAGGTAGTCTGCTACCTGTCGGTCGAGTCGCTCTCTGAGGGTGGATCCCGAAGGGCTGTGGCGATGCGTAGGACTTAAAAAGGTCCGCATGTCCTCCATCAACAACCCGTCTCTAAAGCGTCCTGTCCTTGCCGGCGTGGTCATGGGAGGAGGAGGATGACTTCCACCTCTCCCCCTGTTAGATTCCCGTTGTGCTGTGACATCACCCTTATACGCTGTGTAAAGCATACTTTTCAATTTATTTTGCAAATGCTGCATCCTTTCATACTTGTTGTAATTCGGTAACATTTCCGCCACTTTCTGCTTATACGGGGGGTCTAGTAGCGTGGACACCCAGTACAGGTCGTTCTCCTTCAGCCTTTTTATACGAGGGTCCCTCAACAGACACGACAGCATGAAAGACCCCATTTGCACAAGGTTGGATGCCGAGCTACTCATGTCCTGTTCCTCGTCCTCCGTGATCTCACTGAAGGTATGTTCTTCCCCCCAGCCACGTACAACACCACGGGTACCAGATGGGTGACAACGAGCACCCTGGGATGCCTGTTGTGGTTGGTCTTCCTCCTCCTCCTCAAAGCCACATTCCTCCTCTGACTCCTCTTCCTCACAATCCTCTTCCAGCGTTGCCGCAGGTCCAGCAAGCAATGCTGATAAG
>OW240922.1:85403435-85452035 GCA_933207985.1 Pelobates cultripes
AAATAAAATAAAAGCATACCCTTATCCCTAACCTAGCTATGCTTTTCCCTATCTTATGAACAGCAGCTACACTTTCCCTCCTCTTACTAAGCATGCAGCTTGAGAATGAATCTAAAATGGATGCTGTCCAGTAGGTGGGAGGGTCTGCTAGGGAGGTTGTGCTGCTAATTGGCTGGAATGTGTCTGCTGACTGTGAGGTACAGGGTCAAAGTTTACTCAATGATGACGAATAGGGGGCGGGTCGAACCGCGCATATGTTCGCCCGCCGTGGCGAACGCGAACATGCTATGTTCGCCAGGAACCGTTCGCCGGCGAACCGTTCGGTACATCACTAACACTGATGTACAATATATGTTAGCCAATTACAATGTGAGAAAGACATTACTTTGCTGCAGAGGCATTTAGATAGACTGGGGACTGAGCACTCAAATGGCAGATACAATTTAATGTAGTAAATGCTAAGTTATGCACTCCTGGGTAAAAAATGCACAAGCAACTTACATTCTAAATTATAGAGACTTAGGGATAATAACACACAAGAAGGATTTGTGAATTGTTATAGACAACAAACTAGGCAACATTGTGCAATATCAATCAGCAGTGACTAAGACTAGTAAGGTATTGTTGTGTTTAAAAAGGAGTATTTATTCTCTGGAATGTGAATATAATTTGTTTCTTTATGAATCACTCTTTATAATTCACATCTTGAATATGCTATATGTGTTTTTTTACAATAAGAACAATAAGGATCTGGAAATCTCTGACTGATGAATTAATTTCATCAGAGTCTATACAGACGTTTAAACAGCAACTGGATGCATACTTGAAAAAACATAATATTCAGGAATATCATTTTTAATTTGTGGGGTAAAATCTCTTTGATCCAAGGGTAAGTATGACTGACATTTTAGGTTCTAGTTTGTTGAAAAATTGGAAGTGCTTCTGACTGGGTTTTCTGTCTTCTTTTGGATCATCAGCAAAAACTCATGTGAGAAATGCTGAACTACATGGACACGTCTCTTTTCAGCCTATATAACCATGAATTGGCAAGGGAATTATAAATGTTATCCCTAATATACATATTAAAATATTGCATTGGGAAGTTTAGTCAAAATGTTACAATCCCTTTGCCAATTCACCCCAACTTTGTATTGTACAATAAATAAACCCCTAGAGTAATTAAAATATAACCTTTAATAGTATAGTTAAAAGACAGTGAGTAGGTACACATGAATAAATTATATTCAAAATAATAATATATACAAGGCTATGGAATAAATGTGAACACTATATACACAAAAGAAAGCCTAATATGTGGATCTACCTGTGTAACAAACAGATACCGTTAAATCTGGCAACAGTGTAAAGCTATTAGTAACAAGTGTCAATATAGAGAGAATGTAGCAACTTCCACTAGATCTATAGCTGGAAATAGGTCTGCTAGATAGCTAAGCCTCAAAGTTGATAGGATAAATCTCAACCTAATAATTGTAAGTGATGAGGTCCTGTTCAAAAGTTTTCAGTGTCCTCCACTTGATACTATATACAAAAAAGCATATGTATGTATAGTGTGGATTAATGCCTTAGTTTTAGTTGCATATAAACAGCTATACACCAGTGGTCAGTATCTTTTGTGCCAAGTTTTAATAAAATAAGCACTACACGATGTACCGGTATATAAATTGTGCAAAAAGAGGTATAGCTGCACAAATAATTGTACACATATAAAGTGCTTCCTAATGATAGAAGAGGAACTGAAATGTATACAGGTAGTGCAGACAAAATACATATATAACTGCACAAAAACGAAAAAAGGCCTCAGGATATATAACGGTGTGACGAGACCAATCTCGCCACATTGCATTGGAAAAGCCTGGTTGCTCGCCTGCTGCCTTTGGACTATGGCCCCCATGTTAAAAGAGTTTGTTTTGCCTGCAGAAAAGCTTTATTTGTGCTTTTCTGCCTGGTGTTCGGTAGATTCAATCTACCGAACAACCGCACGAATGACTGGACCACCTGGGAGCTGGAGTGTGCCGGCATTTAGCCTCCCTGAAGCTGCGGTTAACCGCAGCTTAATTGACGAATGCTGGGTGGCCGCCATTTGTATCCCGAACACGAGGTCGCGGCCATTTTAAACATGCGAATGCACAGCGGTGTTCGACGCTTAATTCATGGAACTGAAATCGCACACAGTTTTGCGCGAATACCGCTGAAGCCGCTGACCTCCCTTCTTGGTCGGTGAAAGTACACGAACGGCCCAGCGTTCGGTAGTTTTACTGGAATGTGTTATACCCCAGATAGGAATCCCATGGAGCCCATTCGCATGAAACTGACTGTGTAAAGACTTTAGCTCCATGGCGATTAAACTGTATTCGTGTGGTCTGAGCGCCATTTGCTTAATAATGTGCGCTCAGACCTGAGCTATCTGGCGACATGTTAAATGTATAAGTTTATTGTAGTGTGTCTTACATAGTGTATTTTAACAGTAATTCGTGTTTTAGTATCCCCACGTGCATAATGGCGATTTGCCTTTGTCTTGGGAGATAATTGAATTACTTCTCAATTATCTCCAAGGCAGAGGGGAGGAAGCCAGGATGCATTGTGGGAATATACTGTGACTGTGTGTCCTATTTGTCAACTTGTCTGTCTTTTGTCACAGTCTCCCGTTTGGTTCCCCTAAGGGAGTGTCCACCAGGTGGGAGACCTGCATAAATACTGGGCAGGTAGCCCTCATTAAACAGACCGCTGCTTGACCCTCAACACGGAGCCTTGTCTCGTCTTTGGGGGGAATTACTGAATGCTGATAGAGACTGATTGCTAGGAGTGTAAGCCGCTTGGATGCTTTTCCTATTCGTCTGCTAGCAGCGATTCGTATGGTTCCTGTTCGTGTGTTTGGAGTGCTATATTGGATGCCGTTCGGGAGTTTGGAGCACTCACTTATTGGCGGTTCATGTGTTTGGTGTTCTACAATAGCTGTGCCTGCATCTCTGGAAAGGGGGACAATCGCCTAAACGGTTTTTAACCCTTATGTGCAAAACGGTCCGTTACAAACGGCATAAAATGGTGTGCCAATATTCAAGGTTCTGGGGATAATGTCACAGCCCCATACTTTGTCTCATAAATAGATAGATCCTTGCTACTAATACTTGGAGGCTGTGATGTCGCAAACATAAAATTTTCAGTTCGCGAACGGCGAACGCGAACTTCCGCAAATGTTCGCGAACGGGCGAACCGGGCGAACCGCTATAGACTTCAATAGGCAGGCAAATTTTAAAACCCACAGTGACTCTTTCTGGCCACAATAGTGATGGAAAAGTTGTTTCAAGGGGACTAACACCTGGACTGTGGCATGCCGAAGGGGGTTCCATGGCAAAACTCCCATGGAAAATTACATAGTTGATGCAGAGACTGGTTTTAATCCATAAAGGGCATAAATCACCTAACATTCCTAAATTGTTTGGAATAACGTGCTTTAAAACATCAGGTATGATGTTGTATCGATCAGGTAGTGTAAGGGTTACACCCGCTTCACAGTGACAGACCAAACTCCCTGTTTAGCGCACCGCAAACAACCGCATACAGTCCATTTGCACAACCGCAAACTCCCCATTTGCACAAGGTTGGATACCAAGCTAGCCATGTCCTGTTCCTTGTCCTCACTGATGTCATTAAAGGTCTCTTCCTCCACCCTGCCACGTACAACACCAAGGGTCCCCAAAAGGTGACAACAAGCCCCCTGGGACGCCTGCTGTGTATGGTCTTCCACCTCCTCAAAGCCACCTTCCTCCTCTGACTCCTCTTCTTCAGACTCCTCTCTCTGCCTTGCCTTTCTCTGCGTTATTATAAGGTGTGTTAAGTAGTACTATTCCTATCAGTTTAATCCCTGTTATGTCCCCTATCAGGGGACGTGTATATGGCATCGATTTTAGGAACCGGGAGATGGAAAAAGATGCTTGGTCGGTCCTCCTTCTTCAAATTTGGGGCACTGCACGTGCAATCTAATGTGCCACCAGATAGGAGTGGTGTGTTAAGTAGTACTATTCTTATCATTTTAATCCCAATGTCATGACTACTAGTGTGGTCCAGCACGCAGAAACTATGTAAACATATACATAGGCAAGAAAAGGAAAATAAAAGGACAGAGCGTAAACCAGACCTTAGAACGGCCAGACTAATACGCTAGAGACAGAGAATGGTCAAAGGGAAAGCCGAGGTCAAGGAAGCCAAAAAATACACAATAACATTTACACAAGCCAAGTCAGGGAAACCAGAATTCAGAATAACCAGGGAAAAGCCAAGATCAGGATACCAGGAAATCAGATTCACAATGATAAAGCACTCTCAGGAAACCAGGAACAGGAAACCACGACAGGGCAAGGTAAAGGGGTGAGCTAGGGATTTAAATATCATGCGGCGGGCCGGCAGCCGCAACACTCTGTTACGTCCCCCTCATCAGGCCTTTTTTAGTCGAATGTATCACCCACTGTCACTCCCTTCGGGATCCATCCCTCATTCATCTTAATAAAGGTGAGGTAATCTAAACTTTTTTGACCTAGGCGACTTCTCTTCTCAGTGACAATACCTCCTGCTGCACTGAAGGTCCTGTCTGACAGGACACTTGAAGCGGGGCAGGCCAGACGTTCTATCGCAAATTGGGATAGCTCAGGCCACAGGTCAAGCCTGCACACCCAGTAGTCAAGGGGTTCATCGCTCCTCAGAGTGTCGATATCTGCAGTTAAGGTGAGGTAGTCTGCTACCTGTCAGTCGAGTCGTTCTCTGAGGGTGGACCCCGAAGGGCTGTGGCAATGCGTAGGACTTAAAAAGCTCTGCATGTCCTCCATCAACAGCACGTCTGTAAAGCGTCCTGTCCTTGCCGGCGTGGTCGTGGGAGGAGGAGGATTACTTTCACCTCTTCCCCTGTTAGATTCCCGTTGTGCTGTGACAACACCCTTATACGCTGTGTAAAGCATACTTTTTAATTAATTTTGGAAATGCTGCATCCTTTCTGACTTGCCGTAATTCGGTAACATTTCAGGCACTTTCTGCTTATACCGGGGGTCTAGTAGCGTGGACACCCAGTACAGGTCGTTCTCCTTCAGCCTTTTTATACGAGGGTCCCTCAACAGGCACGACAGCATGAAAGACCCCATTTGCACAAGGTTGGATGCCGAGCTACTCATGTCCTGTTCCTCGTCCTCAGTGATCTCACTGAAGGTATGTTCTTCCCCCCAGCCACGTACAACACCACGGGTACCAGATAGGTGACAACGAGCACCCTGGGATGCCTGTTGTGGTTGGTCTTCCTCCTCCTCCTCAAAGCCACATTCCTCCTCTGACTCCTCTTCCTCACAATCCTCTTCCAGCGTTGCCGCAGGTCCAGCAAGCGATGCTGATAAGGCTGTTTCTGGTGGTGATGGTGACCACAACTCTTCCTCTTCACGCTCATCTATGGACTGATCCAGCACTCTTCGCAGGGCACGCTCCAGGAAGAAAACAAATGGTATGATGTCGCTGATGGTGCCTTTGGTGCGACTGACTAGGTTTGTCAGCTCCTCAAAAGGACGCATGAGCCTACAGGCATTGTGCATGAGCGTCCAGTAACGTGGCAAAAAATGTCCCAGCTCCGCAGAGGCTGTCCTAGCACCCCGGTCATACAAATACTCGTTAACAGCTTTTTCTTGTTGGAGCAGGCGGTCGAACATTAGGAGTGTTGAATTCCAACGTGTCGGGCTGTCGCAAATCAAGCGCCTCACTGGCATGTTTTTTCGCCACTGGATTTCTGAAAAGTGTGCCATGGCCGTGTAGGAACGCCTGAAATGGCCACACACCGTCCTGGCCTGCTTCAGGACTTCCTGTAAGCCTGGGTACTTATGCACAAAGCGTTGTACGATCAGATTACACACATGTGCCATACACGGCACATGTGTCAACTTGCCCAAATGCAATGCCACCAACAAATTTCTTCCATTGTCACAAACCACTTTGCCGATTTCCAGTTGGTGCGGAGTCAGCCACTTATCCACCTGTGCGTTCAGGGCGGACAGGAGTGCTGGTCCGGTGTGACTCTCTGCTTTCAGGCAAGTCAACCCCAAGACGGCGTGACACTGCCGTATCCGGGATGTGGAATAGTACCTGGGGAGCTGGGGGGTGCCGTTGATGTGGAGCAAGACGCAGCAGCAGAAGAGGACTCAGCCGAGGAGGTTATGGAAGAGGATGGAGTAGGAGGAGTAGAGGAGGTGGCAGCAGGCCTGCCTGCAAGTCGTGGCGGTGTCACCAACTCCTCTGCAGAGCCACGCATTCCATGCTTGGCAGCCGTCAGCAGGTTTACCCAATGCGCAGTGTAGGTGAAATACCTGCCCTGACCATGCTTTGCAGACCAGGTATCAATGGTCAGATGGACCCTTGCCCCAACACTGTGTGCCAGACATGCCATTACTTCCTTTTGCACAATCGAGTACAGGTTGGGGATTGCCTTTTGTGCAAAGAAATTTCATCCGGGTACTTTCCACTGCGGTGTCCCAATAGCTACAAATTTTTTGAACACCTCAGACTCCACCAGCTTGTATGGTAAAAGCTGGCAGGCTAAGAGTTCAGTCAAGCCAGCTGTCAGACGCCGGGCAAGGGGGTGACATTGGCTTCTTACTCTCAAACATGTCCTTGACAGACACCTGACTGTGGGCAGATGAGCAGGAACTGCTCAAGGCGAGAGACGGAGGGGCGGATGGTTGAGAGGGGGCAAGGAGGACAGCAGTGGTTAACGTGGCTGAAGATGCTGGACCAGGAGGAGGATGGCGGCTTTGAGTTTGTGTGCTGCTTGTACTCATGTGTTGATCCCATAGGCGTTTATGATGTGTGATCATGTGCCTTCGCAAAGCAGTTGTTCCTAGGTGGGTGTTGGACTTCCCATGACTCACTTTATTTTGGCACAGGTTGCAAATGGCATCGCTGTTGTCAGAGGCAGACACACCAAAAAAATGCCACACTACTGAGCTCTGCAATGACGGCATTCTGGTGGTGGACACAGCATGCGTTGATTGGCGTGCTGTCTGGCTTACCCCGGTTGCCGATGCATCCGACTCGTCTCCTCCTCCTCCTCTCTGTCTCCCCATCTGATCTCCACGGACGCATCGTCAACATCAACGGCTTCACTTGTATCTGACAACTCAGCAAAGGAAGCAGCAGCGGGTACAACATCATCATCATCACATCGTACACCCATGTATGTAATGCTGCCTTACAGAGACATATCCCTGTTATCTACATCCTCTGGCAATAATGGTTGCGCATCACTCATTTCTTCCAACTGATGTGTAAATAACTCCTCTGACATACCAAGTGAAGCTGCTGTTGTGCTAGTGTTGGTGGTGGCGGCAGGCGGGTGACTGGTAACTTGAGAGGTACCCGAAGCTAAGCTGGAGGAGGATGGTGCATCAAGGTTCCGAGCGGAAGCTGTAGAAGATTGGATGTCCTGTGTTTGCCAGTCAACTATGTCCTCAGAACTTTTCGAGTTCAAGGTACATGGCCTCTGAAGACTGGGCATTATTCTAGGGCCAAAGGAAATAACAGCACCACGACCAAGACGGCCCCTGTGGGGTGACCTGCCTCTGCCTGTTCTTTTTTTTTTTGATTAGTGGTACTATGCGTGCAAGCTACTGTGACATCAGATATGAGTGGCACTGTGCAGTGGCAGAAGTTGGCAGAATACACGCTGTAGGCCTGACACACACGCTTGCAGACAACTAACTGCTATTCAATCTATTACAGACAGTTTTTTTTTTTAAATGTACACTACTGTTACACCAGATATGAGTTGCACTGGTGTGACACTGTGCCCTGGCAGGCCCTGAAACGCACACGCGTGAAGGAAACTAACTGCTATTATATTATAGTCCAAAAAGTTTTTTTTTTTTAAATGCAAGCTATTGGGTCACCAGTGAGTGAGTGGTGGCACTGGGCAGGCCCTGAAACGCACACTTGTGAAGTAAACTGACTCCCATTATATTACAGTCAAAAAAGTTTTGTTTTTTTTAAAGGCAAGCTATTGGGACACCAGTGAGTGAGTGGTGGCACTGGGCAGGCCCTGAAACGCACACTCGTGAAGGAAACTGACTGCTATTATATTACAGTCCAAAAAGTTTAGTTTTTTTTAAATGCAAGCTATTGGGACACCAGTGAGTGAGTGGTGGCACTGGGCAAGTGGGCACAGTATATGCTGTGAGCCTGACACACAGGCTGGCTGGCAGGCAGCTGCAATTACATTACACAGAATAAAAAAGCTGTCTGATGTTCTAGCCCTAAAAAGGGCTTTTTGGGGTGCTGTCCTTACAGCATAGATCAGATGAGTCCTTCAGGACTGTAGTGGACACTGAATACACTAGCCTAGCTATCAATTTCCCTATCAAATGAGCAGCAGCTACACTGTCCCTCCTCTCACTAAGAATGCAGCTTCACAATGAATGTAAAATGGATGCCGTCCAGGAGGTGGGAGGGTCTGGGTAGGAGGGTCTGCTGCTGATTGGCTGGAATGTGTCTGCTGACTGTGAGGTACAGGGTCAAAGTTTACTCAATGATGACGAATAGGGGGCGGACCGAACAGCGCATATGTCCTACGCTTCCTGTCCTTTACTTTTGTTCTTTCAATAAATAAACACCTGATGATATAAACAAAGTATGCACAAATTGTATCTTTAACCCCTTAAGGACACATGACATGTGTGACATGTCATGATTCCCTTTTATTCCAGAAGTTTGGTCCTTAAGGGGTTAATGGCAGAAGAATCACAAAAGTGAAAGTATGCACACATTGTACCTTTAATGGCAGAAGAATCACAAAAGTGCATGGTCTAATTAAAATGTATTTTTTTTTTTTTTCTATCCAGGTATGGCAGAAAAGATTGCATCAGGAAATAAGTCGTATATTACTGAATTCACAGTTCAAGGCCTTTCAGACTTACCACAGCTTCAGTTTCCTCTATTTGTAGCATTTGTACTTGTCTACACTACCATTGTGTTGAGTAATCTGGTCATTTTTGTATCTGTAATCTGTTGCTCCCATTTACACACTCCCATGTACATGTTCTTGTGCAATCTTTCAGTGCTTGATATCTCTTACACCTCGACTATTCTACCCAAACTGTTGGTCATGCTCTTCACACAATGTAAGACCATATCCTTTGTAGAGTGCATGATTCAGGTGTATTTCTTCATGTTTTTTGTCTGTACAGAAGTTCTTGTTTTGTCTGCAATGGCTTACGATCGTTATATAGCAATCTGTTTTCCCCTCAGTTACTTTCACTTTATGAGCCCCAATCACTGTACTACGCTGATAGTGGCAGTATGGATAATTGGTTTAATAGAGCCACTTTTGCATACTGTCTTTATTTGTAACTCAACCTATTGTTCTTCACACCACATTGACCATTTTTTCTGTGATGTTTCTCCATTGATGAAACTTTCTTGCAGTTATACCTTAATCATTGAGATCTGGACATATATTTTGGGGTTTCTCATCGGAATATGTATGTTTACATTTATAGTAATATCATATGTGTTTATTATCTCTGCTATCCTAAATATTAAATCGGCAGGTGGTCGACATAAAGCCTTTTCTACCTGTGCCTCCCACATGACCTGTGTTATCATCTTTTATGGAACAATGTTTTGTTTGTATATAAAGCCAACATCTATGTATTCACCAAGGCAGGACAAGTTTTATGCCTTATTGTACGTTATACTTATTCCACTACTGAATCCTCTTATTTACACCCTAAAGAATAAAGACTTCAAACAGGTCTTCAAACTATTTCAACTCAATTTTATTTTAATAAAGAGGTATGCACTAGCAAAATTACATTTTTGAAAAAATAAAACACACTAATAATGAACTATATTAAGATTCTATCTAAGGAATTGTTTTCTGAAACTGCAATACATATGCTTTTTCTCTTTATATTTCCTAAAAGTAAATGTTTTGATTTTTGTATAATTTAGTTGTGGACAAATCAGTTATTTTTCAGAAAGCTTATATTTTTAGAGGCTATGCCTATCCTGTTTCCTCCAAGAAATGATATGTGGCCAATTCACCTAATGTTTAACAATGCATTGATTAATAATTTTTTTGGTAATATCCCTGTAGTGTGTAAATGTTTTACTTCAATAGTCCAACACCACAGAGTAATTAAACTCTAATGAACAAAAGATAAAAATAAATTTTCAAAAATCAGAAAGATCTTTCAGCAGAAAGATGATGAGTTTACTATGTTGGAGACAATGAATAAAAAAAATAATGTGACCAGGACCTTACTCTGTGTAATGGTTTGTGTTAGTTGGGTTTTAGTGTCAGCCATTTTTCCTTTTTTTTAATTTAGATTTATGTTTGGTTAAAAATGTCGAATTTGTGTTTTTGAATGTAAAATGAAATAATAAAAATATTCTTAAGGCACCTCTAAAAATTAAACTGTAAGAAACAAACACTTAGTTTTAGTAGATAAAAGTGTTAATAAAAAAATGACACAATAATATAAGATTAGATACTTCCATATCTTCTCCTTCACCCCATTTTTTCTTTCTTGTTAAATTAATTGGTGAACTTTATTTCACTGGCATATTTAAGTTGCTTTAGATTAAAAATGAAAACAAAATGAGAGTAGAACTTGGCATATAATGTAAATACTGCTATTAAGTTTATGTAATGTTTTATATTTTAAACATCTTTATTATACCTGAAAGTTTTATGCTGTTAAAATTTGTTTTATATTGTTTTGAATTCTTTAGATATGTCTGTAGTAACTTTGATGTATGACCAACTCTGTACCACATGTCTCATTTCAATAAGAAACTAAAAAAAAAAAATTACAATAATATGCTACCCTTTGTACTTCATATTGTACAGCTCAGCTTTACATTAAAAGTGTAAAATTAGGATGTTCTCACCAAGATAAGCTCAAAATAATCTTGTGCACATAATCCTCCTCTTCATTTGCACATAATCATTTAGTTTGCTTGATTACACCTGAATACACATTATTTCATGTAACACAATAATATGTTACTGGGTACAGATACAGAATAATAATTCAATTGTAGATTATAAATAAAAAGTGACATTTTGTAGGAAATAATATTTTATTTTCAATCTCCTCCTTGTTAAACTCGGCTTATACTTGAGTCAATGTCTGTATTATAGCAACTTACATTGCCATAATACAGACCAGGTCCGCTGGGCTGTTACTTACCTTCCTGCAGCTCCTGTCAGCTCCCTTCTCCTCCGTGCAGCTCCCTGTCAGCTCCGTTCTGCTTACAGTGTAAGTCTCGCGACACCCGCGGGAGTCAGAGCGTTGCCACGGGTTACGGGTTACGGCACACAGACCGCGAGACTTACACTGTAAGCAGAATGGAGCTGACAGGGGAGCTGCATGGAGGAGAAGGGAGCTAACAGGAGCTGCAGGAAGATAAGTAACAGCTCTCTGCCAGCCACCCCCTCCACTGCACAGCCCATCTACTGGACCACCAGGGATTAACATAGCCCCCTCCCTGGCCAGGCAACAAGCAGGGAGGGGGGACAAAAAAAACTATTAAATAAAAAAATACAAATATTAAAATAAAATATCAAAATAATAATAACAAAATAGAATATTAAAATAATAATATTAAAATAAAATAATACAATAATAATATTAAAATAATAATATTAAAATAAAAAAATGCCCTCCCCTCACCCAGTTTACACACACTACACAAACACACACTGCATTCAGAAATGAACTACAACACATGAACTAAAAATGAAATCATGTTAAACATTTTTTTTTAAAAGATATTACCTCCCTAATAGAATCTACAGCTAAAATCAACCATTATTTCATATTTACTGTAACAAGTGTACACACAGGAGCAGAATAACTCATGGTGGAACATCAACAGAAAAAGTTTGTTATTCCCTAAGGAAAGTGTGGGCACTGTGGATACACACAGAGGTGCTGAATGGTCCACGGTAAAACATAAAGCCTTTCAGAGACACCAGCAAAATCTTTGTGCTGAGAGCTTTGAGGATAAGCTTCATTACACATTATGGAGAAACCTACTCAATGTTTTTGAGTAAATACTGACCAAACTTGTTTTAAGCTTTATTTATTTATTTATTTTATATCCTTACATTGGGAAAGGAGTTTAACTTTAGCTTGGTAATATTTTCCTAAGACTAAGTGACTAAGTCACAAAAGTCAAACTTAATACATAATCCAAATAACATATCTGTTCCCGCCTCTTTTAGTTTAGCAAATCATTCATTATAGTTGAGATCTTTAGTGATGCCAAAATGCAAAGTTAGACCTTTCTTTATGAGATTGTACATATAACATAATGAAAACTTCCATACTTGTGCCACCAGACAGGAGGGGTGAATTTCCATGTTTTCTCAGTAGTAAAGAGAGTGTCTGGGTTTACATGATACGGTCCTTAGCGGGCTTTATTTAGAATCGAGTTGAACAGAGTTTCAGTTAGAAAAGAGCCTTTGAAAAGCTTGAGAAAGGCTATTTTCTTAATCAAAATTTTTCTAAACTCTGATCCTCATTAATGCCTGCTAAGAACCAAACAATGTGCCAAGTCTCTCTCTTTAGTATTTGTATAATAAGCAAAGTTAAATCCAAAGTAGCAGAGTTATTAAAAAGTATCTGAATAGACTTAGAGCTTGTATAAAATATCTATTGTAGCATACATTTTACATGTCAATTAGCATGTCTCCTGAATTTTCTGCTAGTAAATAAATCACAGAGCTTGTAAACCACAGAACTTGAACAAACCTCTCTTGGGTTAATAATCTAAGCAATAGTTTTTGGTAATTTAAAAATAACAAAAAATGACTTAAAAAAAAAAAAACTCCTACTCAGATGTTTTGCCTTTAGTCTGTAATTTGCACCTCAGTTCAAAACAATTCACTCTTTATTGAGCAAAACCCTGTTGTAAAACATTGCTGCTTGCTTCTCATCTCAGTTTAATCCAAAGTCCATTCAGGACTATTCAATGAAGAAAGAATTTAAAGTGAATTAAAGTGAATTTTACATTTAAGATCAAAATAGCTGAACCGTTAACATTCTCTAAGTCAGTTGTGCTTCCAGTATGGCTACTTTGATCTTAAATGTTGTATTCAGTTTGAATTCATTATAAATTTCCACGTTAATGAATAAATCTGGCTGTCTCCATGATTCATTTTATATAATTATTTATAATGTCCTTGTATCTCCAGCAGGTGGAGTGAGAAGAGAAGGGACACAATGTATTATTACAGAGAATTGTTTTAATGACACATGGAATGTAGATATTCAGTGCTAAGAAAATGTATAAATACTCCAAAGTTTTCAACAATATTATTAATAATACCATGAAATATAGGCACTTTCTGTAGAAAAATGTAATGATAGCTAATTTTCAACGGTGAAATGGACACCTATAATATAATCCTTTTCTTACTGAGACAGGAATGTGAAAAATATATCAATGAAAAATAAATCATATCCAATTTAATTCACGATAGAAGGATTCTCATATTCACCACAACTTCTGTTTCCTCTATTTATAGCATTTCTCTCTGTTTCCTCCCTCACTGTATGGAGCAATCCTACTGTTTTTGCATCTATAATTTTGGACTCTCATTTCCACATACCAATTGTCATGATCCTGAGCAGGTCAAAGAGGAGACGATTGCAAGGGTTATTGGTTAAAACTTTATTTGTCGTATTATACATAACAAATTTACTGAAATAAAGAATAAAGGGCAGTCTGCCACAAACAGGATACTTTGTGAGAAAAAACAGGGTTTAGGCGATATGCCACAAACAAGATCTTTAGAAAAGTAAATGAATAAAGTCTTTTGTATACAAGCAGGCTTGAAGTTATACCTAGTAGTTAAGGATTTCCAGGATACTTTGCAATGCAGCTGGTTATAGGTAAATACATTTTAGGATAAGACAAAACAGGATCATGCAGAGGTTGAACCAGGTGGGTATATTCCAAAATAATATAATGCAGGTTGCTTACAAGATCATGCAGTGATGCAGCAATTGAAGCAGTTAAGATTCTTCAATTAAGGCAATACGCCACAAATCAGGATTTTTGGAAGCGGATAAGGAAAGTCTTTCGGTAAGATGTAATCCAGGCAAGTTCAGGATGAAGTAATGCAGGTTAGTGGCTTTCAGTATGAGGAAATGCAGATGAGTGCAGGATGAGGCACTGCATGTAAGTTCTCTACAGAATAAAATAATGTAGATAAAATACAGGATATTACCAGGAACAAAGATTCTTTATCAGAGCATAGACTTCAATGTCAAGGCGCTGTTGTGTGCCGGGAGTAAACTTATCAAGCCTCCTAATTAGTTAATACAGGTTATTAAGGTGAGTGAATAGATTAGTGGCCAGGGAAGTCACTAGAGGAGAAAATCATGAAGTTCACTTAAAGGGCCAGTAATAAACGAAAAAGTCTTACATGTCAGTTTCGAAACCTGACACCAATGTACATCTTCTTGTGTAACCTATTAATTCTAGACATCTTACACATCGACCATTCTACCCAAACTGCTGGACATGCTTCTCCCTCAATGTAAGACCATATCCTTTGTAGGGTGCATGGTTCAGATGTATTCCTTCATGACATTTGCTTGTACATAATTCATTCTACTGAATGTCACCCTCTTCATTATTCTCTACTTAGGATCCTAAAGAACTGTGGTCAACTTGCACCTGCAGTTTGGGTAGTTGGTCTGTTGGTTCCAGTTATGCATACTGTTTTAATTACTAACTTGTCCTACTGTTCATTAATCACTTTTTCTGTGATATATCCCCATTGCTTATACTTACCTGCAGTGATACATTTATGATTGTGATTCATTTTGGGGACAATCTCGGTTATCAGTGCATTCATATTAACACTGGTATCATATTTGTCTCTTATAAATATTCACACCACTGGACAGAGAAAAGCTTTTTCTACTTAGTGTTTTTCTTCTAAGGGGACAAGACAACTGTACTGCATTAAAAGGATGATGGATGGGGCCATGTACTGTCAAATCTTGGGTGAGAACCTCCAGCATGACAATGACCCGAAACACACAGCCAAGGCAACAGAGGAGTGTCTCAAGAAGAAGCACATTAAGGTCCTGGAGTGGCCTAGGCAGTCTCCAGACCTTAATCCCACAAAAAAACTGTGGCGGGAGCTGAAGGTTACATAGTTACATAGATACATAGCTGAAAAGAGACTTGCGTCCATCAAGTTTGGCCTTCCTCACGTTTGTTTTTTGCTGTTGATCCAAAAGAAGGCAAAAAAACCCAGTTTGAAGCACAATTTTGCAACATGCTAGGAAAAAAATTCCTTCTTGACCCAAGAATGGCAGTCAGATTTATCTTGGATCAAGCAGTTATTACCCTACATTGAAAGATAATATCCTTGAATATTCTGTTTTTGCAAGTATGCATCTAGTAGCTGTTTGAACATCTGTATGGACTCTGATAAAACCACTTCTTCAGGCAGAGAACTCCACATCCTGATTGTTCTCACAGTAAAAAACCTTTCCTTTGCCTTAGACGAAATCTTCTTTCTTCCAGTCTAAACGCATGGCCTTGTGTCCTATGTAAAGTCCGGTTTGTGAATAGATTTCCACACAATGGTTTGTATTGGCCCCGAATATATTTCTATAATGTTATCATATCCCCTCTCAGGCAACGTTTTTCTAAACTAAATAGGTTTAAATTTGTTAACCTTTCTTCATAGTTGATGTGTTCCATTCCTTTTATTAATTTTGTAGCTCGCCTCTGCACTTTTTCTAGTGCCATAAGAACAGGTGCCCAAAATTGCACAGCATATTCAATATGTGGTCTTACCAGTGATTTATAAAGAGGCAAAATGATATGCTCATCCCGAGAATTAATGCCCTTTTTGATGCATGATAATACCTTACTGGCCTTGGCCACTGCTGATTGACATTGCACATTGTTGCATAGTTTGTTGTCTATAACAATTCCCAAGTCCTTTTCGTGTGTTGTTATCCCTAAGTCGCTTCCATTAAGGGTATACGTTGCTTGTGTATTCTTTATGCCGAAGTGCATAACTTTGCATTTTTCAACATTAAATTTCATCTGCCATTTGCGTGCCCAGTCCCCCCATCTAAATCTCTCTGCAGCAAAGTAATATCTTTCTCACATTGTAAAGGGTTTTGTGTCATCTGCAAACACTGAAACATGACTTTCAATGCTGTCTTCAAGATCATTTATAAATATGTTAAATAGAAAGGGTCCCAGAACAGACCCCTGAGGGACACCACTTGCCACCTCTGTCCAGCTTGAAAATGTACCATTAATGACAACTGTTTGTACACTGTTTTTAAGCCAATGTTCTACCCAAGAACAAGCATTTTCATCTAGACCGATTTCCTTGAGTTTGAACACTAATCTATTGTGTGGAACTGTATCAAATGCCTTGGCATTGATCACATCCACTGCAACACCCTGATCTATACTTCTACTTACTTCTTCATAGAATGCAATCAAGTTAGTTTGACATGACCTGTGCTTCATAAAAACGTGATGATTTTTGCTGATAACCATGTTCTTCTCAAGGAATTCTTGAATATTATCCCTTAATAACCTTTCAAATATTTTGCTAGCCACAGAAGTTAAGCTCACAGGTCTATAATTTCCAGGCAAGGATTTTGAACCCTTTTTGAATATAGGAATCACATCTGCCTTCCTCCAATCCTTGAACACTTCCTGAAAGAAAAGAATCTTGAAAGATTAAAAACAAAGGTTCACTTATTTCTACACTTAGTTCCTTACATGTGGATGGATACCCTCAGGCCCTGGAGCTTTGTTTATATTCAGCACCTTGTCTTGAGTTAACCAATTACAATTATTCTGCAAGTTTTTAGTAGCAATCATTTGCACATCTATTGCCATGGGTTCTTCCTTAATATTTACGGAGGAGAAAGCTATTTAACATTCCTGCCTTTTCCTGGTCGTCATTAACTAACACCCCACGTTTCAGTTTTTAGTGTACCTACACTTTCATTTTTATTTATTTTTTTAGAATTTACATACTTAAAAATGCTTTGGGGTCGGTTTTGCTCTCTTTAGCTATCATTTTTTCATTTTGAAGCAAGTCTAATTGTCTTTTTGCACCCATTATTTGCTTCCTGATATCTTTTATAAGATGCATCTGATTTGTCCAATTTATCCCCTTAAGACCGGAGGGAGTACTTTTATGCCCTATTCTAAGCATCTCTAAATACCGCAGGGCGTAACAGTACACCCTCCGTTTTTTTTTTACTTACCTGGCCGCCGGCGATCCCACGCCGGCGATCGCGGTTGGGGGATTCCCAGGGAGTTCCCCGCAGCAGATCCTCCCTCCTGCAGCCACCCCGGCCATGTGAGAGTGAGGTCCTTGTGAGGACCTCACAATCACATGGCCGGGTTAGCTGCCTGCTGCATCGCCAGCAGGGGGACTGCCTGTCATGACAGGTAGTCCCCCTGCTGGCTGGAAATAAAATAAAATTAAAGTTAAAATCAGTGTAAAAAAATAAACTAATATACTTAGATTATATATATATATATATATATATATATATATATATATATGATCTAAGTATATATATACATACACACACATACACTGTGTTGGTGTATTTTACTATTACTATATATATATATATATATAATTTTATATATATATATATAAATATCAAATTACACGTAGACTGATACTGATTAAATATATATATATATATATATATATATATATATATATATATATATATATATATATATATATATATATATATATAAATAGCGAGGGCTTACACTCCTGGTGTAATCCTGTGGTGCCCGGTGCTGGTCTGGCAAGGATCATGTAGACATAGCAGAAATTACCGCACTCCAAGGACTTTATAGAGATTTTCAAATAAAATTTAGCTTTTATTCAATCCATTTAAAAAGTCAACGTTTCAGCTCCCACATAGAGCTTTCATGATGAAAGCTCCATGTGGGAGCTGAAACGTTGACTTTTTAAATGGATTGAATAAAAGCAAAATTTTATTTGAAAATCCCTATAAAGTCCTTGGAGTGCGGTCATTTCTGCTATGTCTATATATATATATATATATATATAATTATTGTTATATATATATTTATATATAATATAAAAAATAAATATGGAAATAAGTTAAAAAAAATTAAAACAATAATTAAAAAAATAGCTAGATGTTTGTTGTTTCATTCTAACTGTATTGTGATATTAATATATATATATTTATTTATATCAAAACACACGTAGAACAAAATAATATATATCTATATACATAAATATATACGCATATATCACTATATATATCTATTTAAATAAAAATATATTTAAAAAATTATATATATATATATATATATATATTTTTATATATACATTTATTAATTCTACATATATATTTATGTAATATTTTTACACAATTAGGTATCTTAATTAATTACACCTGCCTGACAACCCATGCCGAAAGTAAAGGGAATTTAATTTGCTAGCACTATACTTAACCCTATAACTTTCCAAGACACCATAAAACCTGTACATGGGGGGTACTGTTCTACTCAGGAGACTTCGCTGAACACAAATATTAGTGTTTCAAAACAGCAAAATGTATTACAACGATGATATCGCCAGTAAAAGTGAAGTTTTTTGCATTTTTCATGCACAAACAGCACTTACACGGACAATATTATTGCTGCGATACTTTTTACTGTTTTGAAACACAAATATTTGTGTTCAGCGAAGTCTCCCGAGTACAACAGTACCCCTCATGTACATGTTTTATGGTGCTTTCAAAAGTTACAGCATCAAATTTAAGGCTTGTGTTTCATTTTTTTCACATTAAAATTCACCAGATTGGTTAAGTTGCCTTTGAGACCCTATGGTAGCCCAAGAATGAAAATTACCCCTATGATGGCATACCATTTGCAATAGTAGACAACCCAAAGTATTGCAAACGGAGTATTTTTTTAGTAGCCACTTAGTCACAAAATTAGCGTTTTTTTTCACACACAAACAAATACTAACGCTAATTTTGGCCAGTGTTTGTGACCAAATGGCTTCTAAAAAATACTGGACATACCCCATTTGCAATACCTTGGGTTGTCTTCTATTGCAAATGGTATGCCATTATGGGTGTAAATTTTATTCCTGGGCTACTATACAGTCCCAAAGGCAACGTAACCAATCTGGCAAATTTCAATTTCAAATGTAATGTGCTATATTTGACCCTGTAACTTCCCAAAATGCCATAAAACCTGTTTATAGGGGGTACTGTTTTACACGTGAGACTTTGCTGAATACAAATATGTGTATTTTATTGCAGTAAAAGCAAACAGTATTATGACATTGACAGTTAAAATGTCATGTAGAACTAAAGAAATTAAAAAACATCTTATTTTCTCCCATTTTTTTTCATATTTTATGTTTCATAGCTAAATATTTAATATTAAATGAATGCCCTGTTTCCTCTGAATAAAATGATATATAATAAGGGTGGATGCATTTAATATGAAAGAGGTGAATTACAGTTGGACAGACATGTAGCGCAAATGCCAGGTTTTGTTTACGTTTTGTTTTGTTCACAACATGTACATTTGGCTCAGTCATCAAGGGGTTAAATGCTTTATTTCAAAGGACACTATATTGTGATCACTATTTCCCAAGTGCTCACCTACTTGAATGTTGGTCAAAAGATCAACATTGTTTGTTAAAACCAGGTCCAGACGCGTCCATTCTAGTTGGTGCTTGTACAAGTTGTGACATGAAGGTGTCATTTAACAAGTTTAAAAACCTAATTCCCTTTGCTGAGCTACTAGTCCCTCTGTCCCAATTTATGTCCGGGTAAATAAAATCTCCAGTAATTAAAGTGTTACCCAGATTTGCGGCTTTCTCAATTTGCTCAAACAGCTGTTGTTCCTCGTCAATATTAACATTAGGTGGTTTATAACATATCCCAACCAATAGTTGGTTTCCCTTCTTTTCCCCCAAGCAGATATTTACCCATGAAGCTTCCACATTTTCCTCATCGCATTTCATTTGCTTAAGATTTGGTGTTAAATCATGGTTGACTTACAAACATACCCCATCACCCTTCTTGTTTTTTCCTATCCTTCCTAAATAACATCTACCCATCTAAGTTAACTGCCCAGTCATGTGTCTCATCCCACCATGTTTCAGTTATGCCTGTTATATCATATTGTTTAGTGTATGCTAATGCCTCTAGTTCCCTCATTTTGTTATTTAGGCTCCTTGCATTAATAAGCATACATTTAGTATTATGTGTCACTTGTATATTTTGTGAATTATCAACATTACATAGCTTCTCTGTTCTGAGCTTGCCCCTCCCCCCGTCTCCACCCCCCTTATACTGTGCTAAAGTCCATCTCCTTTCTGTCCTATCTCCATTTTGTAGATTGCTATGACCCTCCCCCCTCCTACTACTAGTTTAAAATCTCCTCCAACCTTCTAGCCATCCTATCCCCCAGCACTGCAGACCCTCTCCCATTTAGGTGCAATCCATCACTACTATTGTAGCCCCTCCCAATAATCCATCCACTCTGTCAGCAACATACCGGACCCGAGCATCCAGGAGACAGCAAACTGTCAAAAACGTTAGCCTCGAAACCTTAATTACTTGGAAAGGATATGCAAAGAGGAGTAAGACAAAATCCCTCCTAAAATGTGTGCAAACCTGGTGGCCAACTACAAGAAATGTCTGACTTCTGTGATTGCCAACAAGGGTTTTGCCACCAAGTAATAAGTCGAAAGGGTCAAATACTAATTTCACTCATTGACATGCAAATTAATTTATAACTTTTTTTTCTCCTTAGTCATTCTTTTTATGTTTTTTTCAAATTACATTATCAGCTTGCTCATTTGTTTAATTCTGTAGTTTTGTTATCCATTCATCATTGTCAGCAGTTTGCATGTTTTGTTATGTGTAGCTTTAAAAAGACAATAATACAGTTATAAAGTTATGCATAACAAAGCACACAGACTGTTATTATCCATAATTCACTTCTGCTTATGTATGGCGCTTGCTATGTCTGTTGGTTTTTCTATTGTTAAATCTTAAACCCCTCAGTGGAAAATAAATGCCTTTATATTTTCAATACTTTGGAGCATGAGTTACCAGTTTTTGTTGGAGTATGATTGCTGGATTTACTTGGGACCCATGTTTGAGTGAGGATTGTAACGGCACCCCCAGGCATAAAAGGGGTTAAAAGCCGTTTAGGAGATCTTCCCTTCCAGAGACACAGGCACAGCTACTGCAGAACACCAATCCGCCGAACAGGAAACCATATGAATAGGTTTACACTCCTAGCAGTCAAACTGGAACAGCATACAATACCCCCCCCCCCCCAAGATTGAGACAAGGCTCAGTTTTGAGGGTCAAGCAGTGAACAGTCAGAGCTGTGGGTTTATTGTTCTTAAATACACATTGGTACCACCCACAGGGTTTTGGAAAACAACCAATAAACACATACAATACACTCAGACACACCCACACAAAATCCTCCCCTCTGCCTGTGATACAATTACCTTACACAATGGGTAATGTAATTATCACCGGCAGAGAAATACAGTTTTTCCACATTATTCATAACTTGAAAAGTATGCATCACATTCACTTACATTTTCCGAATCAGCATACTCCAAATACAAACATATGTCAAAATCATCCAAATTGGTCCATTAGTTCAAAAGATAGATCGAAGTCCTTTGTGACCAATGAAGCATGGATTTTCTGCCCAAAACCAGTTCCACAGAGTCTTCTATCCTGGAGATAATTGGGAAGTAATCCAATTATCTCCAAAGACAGAGGCAAAACTCCATTGAACACATGGCAGCAAAAGACAATAAAACACATAAAAATATAAAACTGTGCAGCCATTGCTCAAAACAGGTACATTCAACATATCCCCAGATAGCTCAGATCTGAGCGCACATTATTACTGAATGGTGCTCAGAGCACACACATACAGTTCAATTGCCATGGAGCCAAAGTCTTTCCCATAGTCTTTCATTATACGAATGGGCTCCATGGCGTAGCTATCTGGGGTATCACTGCTCAAACAGGGCCAGCACCGAATGACCTGGCTTTCGTGTCTTCGCAGGGGAAAATCAAGCGTTTCAACATGGGGCCATAGTCTAAATGCAGCAGGTGGGCAACCAGGCTCCTCCAATGCACAGTGGCGAGATTGGTCTCGTCACAAGGATACACATGTTAAACCACTGTATATCCAGTAACAGCTTGTTGAATGCATGTGCACTTAATTGGCATATCAAAGAGGGGTTTGCTTTATTAAGCAGTGCTTTTGGAAAGGTGTTAGTTTCACTCTTACTTTTATTTGTCACCTTGTCATTTGACAACATTGACCACTTTTTCTGTGATATTTCTCTCCATCACTTAAATGTTCCTGCAGTGATACCTTTAACACTGAGCTATATGTCCTCGTTGCTGGAAATGTTTGTACTTACTTTGGTATCATACGTTTATCATTGTTAATATTGTAAATATTCACTCACAGGTGGTCAACTTACAGTGTTTTCTGGTTGAGACATTCACTTAATCAATGTTACTTTTTATGGAACAATGCTCGTGACAAAGGTTGCGCTTATTCCAAAACCAACTAAAGACTAAATAAATCTTTCAAGCTACAAACCTTCCTTACACACAAAATGAAGCCCTGGACTTAAATTCCTACTACTCCTGGGCAGCAGGAATGGCTACAGTATTCGTTAGCCCAAATACATAGAACAGAAACCAAAAAAAGTTAACGGCACTCTATCCCAAATCCCTATGCACATTTAAATAAGGTTTTTAAGTATCACTCCATAGTGATACACTAATAAGTGTAAGCTCACCTTTTAAGAGATTCCTACACTAAAAAATCACCTTGCTGATTTCAGCTAAAAAAATCTTAGAGACAGAGAGGTGTTTTTTTATAAACCCCCTACACAGTAATTAAGGTTTAATAGGGTAAACATGGGGTGGGTGGCAGCATTCTAACAGGGCTGTGTAATACAAATATACAAAATAAAGCCCTGCAATGTTTGCAGTATTACACAGCCTTGTTACTTCCACCCACCTCATGTGTACCCTGTTAAGGGTTAATAAGTTTCTAGAGGTTAATTAAAAAAAAAACTTTCTGCCTCATTATAATTATTATATTTTTTTTTTTTTGCTGAAACAGCAAGGATAATTGTTAGTGTAGGGCTCACTTAAAAGATTTTACCTTCACGTGGCAGATAAGCTGACACTTAAATGATAATTGGAGTGATACTAAAAATGTTTTAGTTATTTAAATGTGCATAGGGATTTGGCATAGAGCACAGGATACTTAATTTCGGTTTCTATAAACCTTCCTTACTTTACACTGTGCAATGGTGCAAGAAAAGGTATGTCTGCCATCAATAATACTCCTTGTAGCTTTACTAAAATTTAAACAAAATAAAGCAGTAAAATAATATAATTAAACTGTAAGCAAATAGTGTGACAAGAATTGAATAATAAAGGTTGACATATGTGGTGCTATATATCAAGTTATAATGTATATGTATAAATAAATTTCAAACAATATACATTAACATAAATCAGTCAGACTTTTACATATGGTTATTGCTCCAATAAGCCTTCCTTATAAATAAGCTGCCAATGTTGATTATTTACTACTCCAATAAAATATAAACTTGAAAAGGTCCACTATAGGCACCATAAATACTTCCTCTCATTGATAGTGGTTATGGTGTCAAAAGTCCCATGGTGCTGGCTTGCAGTTCAATTGTAACTATTTTTAAATAGAAATGAGGATTTATAATGCTGATAAACTGTGTGAAATCCAGTTATAAGGCACCACTGAGTGAGGAGAATGTTATTGCAAATAGATTTGGGAATTTGTGGAAATTAACATATGATAAAACATTGTAGTTCTTAATAAAAATTAAAATATAGAAATCACACAAAGAAAAGTATTGTCTGTTGTCTGTTGTCTTTTTTTTTTTTGTTGCAGAGGTGAAATAGCTTCTAAGTTATTATTTATATAGGTCTGTCTTAAGTATATCTTGTTTCACTTTCTAGGCAAGAAATGGAAAACAAATGGAATTGAAAAATGTTTCCAATACAAATGCATTCACAATACACAGATTTTCCCTGAGCGGTGGGTGGGGGCCCTAAAATGAACAATAAGGGGGGACCTATTGTCCCCCCCCCACCCCCACCCCTGCGCGGCGGGTGGGGGCCATATTGATAATGAGGGGGGGGACCTACTGCCCCCCTGGCCACACCCCTGCACGGCGGGTGGGGGTCATATTGATAATGAGGGGGGGACCTACTGTCCACCCCCCCTCCGGCCCCCACCCCTGGGCGGTGGGTGGGGGCCATAAAGATAATGAGGGGGGACACCTACTGTCATCCCCCCCCGGCCCTCACACCTGGGCTGCGGGTGGGGGCCCTAAGTAAATTTCCCCCCCCAAGGTGACTAGGGGTCCCCAAGCCCATAGTCACCCACCCCCCCAAATAAAAAGTCCCTACCTACCCCCCTCACCCTAAAAAATAGTGGGGGGGGATAAAATAACTAACCTGTAAAATAAAATTAAACTTACCATTCAACGTCTTCTTTTTTCTCAAATCTTCATTTTTTCAGCCCCAAAAAAGGCCAAATAAAAAAACATCATAACCGTCGAACTAAAAAAAAAAAAAAAATCCCGAGCGCAAAAAAATAAGCCATCTTCACCCATGGAGGGCTCCGCGCAGATTGAGCTCCGCAGGGCAGGGGAAGGCTTATAAAGCCTTGCCCCGCCCTGCAATTAGGCTAAGAACACTCTGATTGGTTTGTTTAAGCCAATCAGAGTGCTCTTTGTCATTTTACACAGCGTGGGAAAATTCCAAAGAACTTTCCCACGCTATGTAAAATGACACAGAGCACTGTGATTGGATGGCTTGAAATCCATCCAATCACAGTGCTCTGTGTCATTTTACACAGCGTGGGAGCCCTCCATGGGGGAAGATGTATTATTTTTTTGCGCTCGGGTTTTTTCTTTTTCGTCAGGTTTTTTTTTTTTTTGTGCTCGGGATTTTTTTTTTTTTTTTAGTTCGACGGTTATGATGGTGGGGGCCGGAGGGGTTGGGGCCGGAGGGGGGGTGGACAGTAGGTCCCCCCCTCATTATCAATATGGCCCCCACCCACCGCGCAGGGGTGGGGGCAAGGGGGGGCAGTAGGTCCCCCCCCTCATTATCAATATGGCCCCCAACCGCCGCGCAGGGGTGGGGGCCGAGGGGCAGTAGGTCCCCCCCTCATTATCAATATGGCCCCCACCCGCCGCTCAGGGGTGGGGGTGGGGGGGGACAATAGGTCCCCCCCTTATTGTTATTAGGGCCCCCATAGGTCCCCCCCTTATTGTTATTAGGGCCTCCACTCACCGCTCAGGGGTGGGGGCTGGGGGGGACAGTAGGTCCCCCCCTCATTATCTTTATTGCCCCCTCCCCCCCCCTTCAACCAGTAAGAGTCACTGTGGGATTTAAAATTCACCTGCCTATTGAAGTCTATGGCGGTTCGCCGGGTTCGCCGGGTTCGCCAGGTTCGCGAACATTTGCGGACGTTCACGGTTCGCGAACCGAAAATTTCATGTTCGCGACATCACTAGTGATAAGCAAATTATATTTACAGTCGCTATAAAACCAGGGGCTGCACTCACCCGAACATGCATAAATGGGGTGCTGCTAGGGCCAATTCATATAATACATTAGTTCCAATGCACTCATTCATCCACTAAACAGCAACTTCAAAGCTTACAGATTTTATTAGTTGTTTTTAGTTTTTTAAAAACACCTAATCTAGACAAAAATAATGGGGGTTTTAACCATATATATATATATATTTTTTTTTTTTTTTTACAGGATACAGAATATGAAGATTACTACAGAATCATTTGCCAGGTGCAGCAGCCTGGGTTACCCTTTAAACTTGGGGAGAGCTAAGTTAATGCATTGCAACAAAAACAAAGAGTATGAGAACTCTGAGAATGGACAAAAGCTTAGAGAAACTCTGTAGTAACTCTACCTGCGACAGCATCATTGGCATGTCATAAGCCAGTCTGGAATTAGAGAATTTCATGTATCTATAAATAGAATGTCATTCATTAATGGAAAGTGATCCGTTGACACTGTCAGCCAATGAATGACAAGCTCAATCGACATCCGGCTTCTGCAACTCTGCAGAAGTTGGATGTAGTAAGCTAGCTGGAGGAAAGACTTGGTACTTGACAGGGATCAGGTAAGAGGACAAACCCTTATAAAATGTGTTCCCCATTCCTAGGGAATAGCCCCAGATTACTTCCACCATTACCACTATTGTAGTAGTGGTAATTGTAGCTCTTTAAGCCCTGCATTTTAAGGACAGTGTGGACTATTTAAACTTACATTTTGTGGGTAATTGCGACAATTGTGCCCTGGATTATAGTGTGTCTGGGCTCACATGGCACACCAGATTATATATTTACTCATTATTTACTGGCAGCCTGGTCAACCCCAAATACTGCCGGCTTCAAGGAAATATTTAATTCAGCAATATTATGTCTGAAAACATTGACATTGCAGGCCAGTCCAAGCACAAACCAACACCATGCTGGACTAGCAAAGGCCCTGCACAAATCCTTCCTACTGCCTTATTCCTTCCATACTCTGGCAACGCAGCAGACACTCCCAATGCACCTCTTGCTATTTTAATCTACAGAAAAATGGTGGGAAGCTGCAGCCTAAAACCCATCTCACGTTAGTGCAGTGGGGAAAAATTGCTATTTTACCCCCCTTGCCAACCCTCCAATGCTTAGAAAGCAGAACATAAACAATAAACAACACAGTAAATATTTCCTTTGACAGAAGTGGCTACATGGACCTCAGCCCTTCAGAATCTGCTTATACCAGACATTACACATTTAATAAATATAGATATGGCTGGCATGAGGAAATATTGTTCCCCTTTGAAATGCCATAAATAGATGAATACACTGAAAGCTCCCATTTCCCTATGGAAAGCAAAAACACTGTGATCATTGCATAATTGCATACAGAGGAGCAGAATGCTTTATGGTAGGGTATAAAGCTTGCAGAAATGCTGTCTTCAACTCTTCATTGGATGTTTTGAAGAAGCATTTTAACAAAAACTGTGGTAAGTCTGACTATTTTCTTCAGATACAACTGTTTTTCTTTTGTCTCATTATATATTGATATTTGTTGTACAACACTTGGCAAAATTTCTTCAAAAAAGGTTGTTTTGAAATGAATGTCTGTGTGAAATAAATGAGCAAATGTTCATAGTGATAATGTAACTAAAAGGGCGACAGATTACAACATGGCCAATTGTATTTCTACTTAGCTGTTTTGCCCTATATAATACAATTTTCTGTTATTTCGTAATTGGCTGTTTAGTAAATAATGCTCTAAATAAAGTATAAGATAGCTAATTAGTATTTATATATATATATATATATATATGAAAAAATCTTGCACTCCACCAATAACAAATGTCTGTAATGCCCGGTGCTTGTCAGCCAAAATTACAAAAATTGCAAAAGATAGCACTCCAAGGACTTATCTAAAATTTTACTTTTATTTACCTTCAATAAAAACACACAGTCAACATTTCAGCTTGTTCCCCTGATGAAAGCTTGAGGGGATCAAGCTGAAACATTGACTGTGTGTTTTTATTGAAGGTAAACAAAAGTTAAATTTTAGATAAGTCCTTGGAGTGCTATATTTTGCAATATATATATATATATATATACATATATATATATATATATAATTTGTATGTTACAGTTAGTGTTAATGTAAAGTTAAGGTAGTGTAATGGTTAATAACATTAAAGTAGTGTAGTTGTTAATGTTTGTTGTAAGGATAGTTCAATAGTATTACTTAGATGCTGTACATGACATAGACCAATACTATCACTGCCAGCCAGGGAGGTTTCTCAATTGGTAAATTCCCTGACTACAAAGCAAGATCACAGGTTCAAATCCTGGCAGGGTCAACTTTATCCTTTGAGGTCGATAAACTGAGTACCATCAATTGGGTAATAATAACATCTATTAGCTGCAGATGTGGTTAATTCCAAGAGTGTTTGCTTAAAGGCACTTTGAGTCCTATTGGGAGAAAAGTGATATATAAATACTAGTTATTATTATCAGCTCTTTAGATTTACCCTTCTATTGTGACTATATCAGGGTTTTTTGTTTTTTTTAATAGTGAATCTAATACTTTTTCAAAAATGTTTAAATGCCAATTGTAATAGTTGAAGCTGGCATTATCTGGAGTTTGGATGTTGCATTTATTAATGACTGGCTTTATCTGTCTGCACTGAATAACAAAGTTAGAACAAATTAGAATACTGGTTCCATTCCTGTCTGTATATAAAATGTGTTTAAAAATACATGTGAAAAAGGTTTATGTTGCAGCCTGGCATACAGTATTTGTTTTGATAACGCTAACAAGACAAAAATAGTTGTTTTATTTATTCTCCAACCTAATTCCATTCTTTTCATGCAGGAATGCTGAGTGAATAAATGAGGCAACATGCAAAAACACACAGATGAAGATGTAAACAGTCTCTAATTAATAGATAAAAATTTTATTTTTATTGTTTTTAACAGTTCAATAAATATTGAACAGTGATGACTGAACAAGGGGAAGTCTAGACCAAATATCAGAAATAGAAGGTCTTCAAATTTGCAAATTTTATACTTCATGTTTTTTTAGTGTGCATTTTATAATTAATCTGTTACAAATAATACACAATAAATTAGCAACTGTGAGTAGGCAATGTTCAGATATGAAAAGTTAAATTTTAAACCCAAATGTTCAGATATGAAAGTTCAATTTTAAACCCAAAGTTGAGTCTTCCTGTCCATGCAAATCAGAGAAAATGACTACAGAAAATAAGACCAACCTAATTGAATTCTCAGTGGAAGGTTTTTCAGACTTGCCTCAGCTTCAGTTTCCTCTTTTCGTAACATTTTTATCTCTCTACTTAATCATCTCTTTAACTAATCTCACTGTTTTCTCATTTATAATTGTGTACTCTCATTTACACACACCTATGTACATCTTCTTGTGTAACCTATCAGTCATTGATATCTCTTTCTCCTCAACCATTCTACCCAAACTGTTGGCCATGGTTTTCACACAACATAAGACCATATCCTTTCTTGGGTGCATGATCCAGATGTATTTTTTCATGGCTTTTACTTGTACGGAATTGTTTCTTCTGGCTGCCATGGCTTATGATCGCTATGTTGCAATATGTCACCCCCTTCATTATTGTCTACTTATGAGTCCCAATCTATGTTCTCAACTTGTTATTACGGTATGGATTGGTGGTTTTTTAGAACCAGTTATGCATACTGTCTTAATTGCTAATTTATCGTATTGTTCATCCCACCACATTGACCATTTTTTCTGTGATATTTCTCCATTGCTGAAGCTTTCTTGCAGTGACACATTTATCATTGAGATTTGGACTTACATCTTTGGGACTCTCATAGCTATGAGTACATTCATCTTTACATTTATATCATATGTGTTTATTATTTCCACTATCTTAAATATTCAAACAGCAACCGGAAGACATAAAGCCTTTTCTACCTGTGTCTCCCACATGACCTGCGTTATTGTCTTTTATGGATCTATAATCTGCTTGTATATAAGGCCAACATCCACATATTCTCCAGGACAGGACAAGTTCTTTGCTCTACTATATGCTATACTTATTCCAGTACTAAATCCTCCTATCTACACACTAAAGAATAAGGACTTTAAAAGAGTATTTAAACAATTCATTTTTTAGTAGTATTCTACTTACTAAAATAGTAAATAATGAAATTATAAAAATGGTATAGTAAATAAAGTAGTTTTTGTTTGCTTGTTTGCTTTTTATTGTTGAAAATTAGATGAGACTATAAATAAAAACATGTTTTTTTTAAAGAGATAAATGAACAATAATATACACTTAAAAATTCCACGATTGATAAAATATACTTAATGTAGCTCACATTCTTGTAACAATTAAAGGGCTGATAACACAAGATATTGGTAGGTCTCACATATATTTAAAGAAATAGTTAAACTGAACACATAATCTTTTAAAGTAGAAGAAAGGAGGAATTAATAAACACATTGGAACAATTAGATTTGTACACAAGAGACACTATACAAGTTTAAAAAGGCAGAGGAAGGAGGGGGTGGAGCCTAGCAGCAGCAGCAGCGAGCGGTCGCATATCTCCGGAGCTCCGGATAACAAAGCCTTTCTAAGCCTGTTCCTCACTATGAATCCCGTCAAAACAGGGTGCTCGGGGCTCCCACAGCTCCCGCGGACCCGATGGGGTGGAAAACTAAAAAACGGAACCAGAGAAGCCCAGGTTTGGGGCGACAATAGGGGACTTGTGGCGGCAGGCCCAAGACGCACGCGGACCTAAAATGACGTCCCTCGGGGATGAGTGCTCCGGTAGAGAGCACTTTCCCTGCTCCAATCCAACAGCCAAAGCCCCACACAGCGTCCTCACAAACAGGTACAGATGCAGATACTGCCCCGTCACCACTGCATTCCTAAAAGACCTGCTGGCAGACCTACATAGGAAGATCTCTGCAGATATGACAGCACTCAGGGGAGACCTGCAGGGTTTAACTGGCAGGATAAGCAAATTAGAACTCACCTCCACCAAGGCCACCCAGCAAATGGAATCACTACAGCAAGCAGTCAAGGTGCTAGTAACAGAACCTAAATCATGAACACCGCTTTGCTGCCCAAGAAGATGCCAGGCGCCGAAACAATCTTAAAATATGAGGAGTCTCAGACAACCTACCTGAAACTGAATTGCCGCACTTCGCGAGGCGTCTACTCTCAACCCTGCTGACGCCGAAAACCGCCAAAACAGTAATACTCACAAACCTGTTCAGAGTACCCCGGCCAACCAGAGCACCAGCCACTGCCTCCAGGGATGTTATACTCCAATTGCAAAATGGCAAAACCGCAGTGCTGACCGCCACGAAGGGGCAGACCCCATATAATTTCGAAGGGATGGTCTTGACATTCTTCACAGATCTCTCGGCGAACACCCTAGCATGGAGACGCACCTTCCGTCCACTTACTACTCTCTTGAGACAACACACCATTCAATACAGGTGGCGACCCTCCCGAGCTCTATCAGTCCCCCATGGAGACAAGACGCTCACGATCCATGATCTACATGACAGCGAGACTCTCCTCCAGAAATTGGGACTCCCAGCTGCAGCACTGACCCAAGGAGAACAGAGCACGGAGCCCAGGAAAAGGCACACATGGAACCCGGTAGGGGCCCCCACATTTGTCCCAAGAACATCTACACCGGACTCATACGCTCTAGCCACAACCTAACTGCAGGACTGACCCCAAAGGACACAAACTACCGCATATCTTTTTGTGCACACCACTAGATGAGTAAACTACACCTAGTAACATGGGCGCAGCCACTACAGTATGATAGACATGACCCCTTCCAGGCCACACAAAAGAATCCTGGGAGACACACACCCCCCCACCCCCCATCAAGAAACTACCATGTGAAGGAGAACCCCCACTCATAGTTAAAGCTGGGCCCGACTCTAGATTCCCCAAGCAAATATACCACGGATGCACAACACATACACACCAGGGCCCCACAACGAACTCTGTCACTAACTATGTCCTTTCAATTTCCACACAAGTTTGCTCTGTCCAATTCAGTGTCCATGAGCGTACACACCCTCTCTGCAGCATGCAACACACAAGCCATCAGGGCAAAACAACGCCACACATGGGACATACCCAGGCATATACCTACTACACTAGCTGTGAATCTCAACCTGTTCTTAAGTTCAATAAGGACATCGGGCAGACCTCTAGGGTATCCTGCCACGGTTCACCTCTGTGCCTGATAATGGGACCCCAATACAAGCAAACCAACCTAGCATTAGCCTACCTTTATGGGCTCTTAAGATAGCCCATCCTAAGAGGCACATTGCATTCAGCAACCGACTGGAGCCTACCCTTATAGAACTAGGTAGTATGGGTTACCGCTTGCATACTAACACGATGATGCTGCAACTATTACTGCCACACGTTTCATGTTTGTTATATGTTTTTATTTTTTAATATAACTTGAATACTCTTCTCACAGACGTATAGGATGTTACCGCATTCATTATTGCTCTACCGAATAACCCATCCTAACTTGTTAGCCTACAAATATCTATTAATTGCTTTATGATCTGGAAATGTTTAATTAGCCTGTTACGTACTACTACAAAATGTGCAGTACTACCGCTTGCCATGTACCAGTCTCTTGTTATTTGTTATTGCGTTTGTGGCTGCTATAATGGCAATGCAAACACCAATGTATCACAAAAAATGCACAACAAAAATAAAGAATTAAAAAAAAAATAAAAAATAAAAAAAATTTAAAACATTTTAAAAAGGCAGAGGAAGGAAGGAAAGGGAAGAAGAAAATGGGAAAAAAGAGGGAAAGGGTATGTAAAAAACCACAAAATCACTTATTACGACATAATTCTCTTACTATTTAAGGAAGGAATGGGGATATATGCATGTATATATAGATGTAAATATACCAGCCAGGTCGGAAAAAGTCATGAAGGATAAACGTGGCTGACCAATTGTTTTCCTTGCCAAATCCCAAATATTTAATAATTTTAAAGTGGGTACTTGTAGGTTCAGTGCCTGTAGGTTATTGCATATCCGTACAATTTGTTTCCAAGCACATTCAAAAACAATGTGCCCCAGTAAACTACATTCCAAACAGTATTTTACATCTGTTAAGATTATTAAGTTTTCTCAACTGTTAGCATCACACCCATCTCTGCAATTAGAGGATTTCTTGGTTTCAGGGTTTTCTGATGGGTTCCACACTGGTATTTTAGCCTTACTGACCGGAATTCTGGAATTAAAAAAATCACAGTCAGGTATTAATGACCCAGGTTCTGTTGATACAATGTTACTACATGAATTTAATCAAGGGTTTATCCTAGGCCTTTTTCTCACCCTTTGACAATGCCTTTAAGTTACTCCTGATTCACCCTTCATTATGACATCTCCATGGTATTAAGTGGAGAAACCATTATTACTTTTTGAATAGGCTAACATTTGGTTCTAAAAGTAGCCCAAACATTTTTTGAAACTTTTTTCCGAGGCCTTATGCTGGTTACTCCTTAACTCATGTAGATGTTCATCAGTACTTCGCTATCTTGACAATTTTCTCACCATAGAGAGTAATGCTAGTCCACCACATAGTCTACAAGATGCCTTACAACTATTTAAAAATTTGGACATCCTGATTTCTCCTTCCAAAACATAGGGTCCCGACACCATAGTCAGTTTCCTGGGTATTCAACTCGACTCGGTGGCTATGGAATCCAGCTTGCCAAGGGGCAAAATTGAACTTATCCTAACATGTATTGATAATTATATGCATCTGGGTCACTGTAGTCATAAGTAATTACAGTAATTGTGGTGTTTGTTGAATTTTGCAATGAGGATCATACCTCAGGGCAGGTAATTTATTTCTAGGCTTCTCTGTTTATTACTGGTCTGCCCTCCGAGGACAGTAGGGTTTCTCTTGATGGCCAGGCCACAGCAGATTTGCAGATGTGGCTGAAATTTCTAAGTCAATGGAATGGGAAATCCATGTACATTCCTCCTTTTTCCGACAATTCCCCAGTGCTCAGGTCAGATGCCATGGCTTCTTCTGGCCTATTATCTGACCTCTGCATTATTTGAAACCCTATTGTGGCCACGGCAGCGACCTGGGGTCGCTCCTGGTCTGGACAAACTGTTTTCTGGCAAACAGGCGACTTGTCATATCATTAATAAAGGGCGCTTCCCTTCTCTTGCTATCATAAGTTTCGTTAGATGCGTAATTCGGCTAGCGACGACTCACCAATTCTTCATATGTTGTACACATTTTCCAGGTATTCACAACAACACGGATGCTGACCATTTGTCCCGTTTCCATTTTCAGGAATTCCTCCAACTACACCTCAATGCCTTCCTGATGGCAACTCTGTCCCCTCAATTTCACGACCTCGTCTTGAATTAGGCCAACTCCTGGCTCACGGCAGAATGCTGTCACAGTGTGCTTTGTCAGAAAACACCAGCTGGTCATACAAAAGGGCTTTCAATATTTTCATGAGATTTACTAGGGAATTCCATGTGGTAAATATTTTCATGATGGAATCTTTAGTGGCTTTCACTTCTTTTTGCCACCTCAAATGACATCTATCCTACAACACGATCAACCTTTATCTCACAGGGTTACAACACCACATGCTTGCACTATTTCCAAACAAACAAACCTTCTTATCATCTCCATGATCCCAGCACTCTAGTTCCCGGTCGTTAATGATGCTCCAGTGCCAACTCCAGTCATAGTATTGGAAAGAAGATGCGTTCACTCTGGAGACTGTAGTAGTAAAGAAGTAATGCTTTTATTTAGCACAAATAAACATCAATGTTTCAGTCCTCCTGGACTTATCTCAAGACTAGTGCTAAGTGCCAGATAATGGTTATATATGCACAGGGGCGTACCTACAGCATTTGGCTCCCGGGGCGGATCCTGTGCTTGGCACCCCCCCCCCCACCCCAAAAAAAAAAACCTGTAAAAAATGTTAAAGGTTTTCTTTCTTTTTTTTTACAATTTGTAAACTTTGCAAACCCGCTGTCAGCCCCTCCTATAAAACCTCTGTCTTGCCCCTTCTACAAATCCTGTACTGCCCCGTCTACAAAACCCCCGCAACCCCCTTCCACAAATCCCCTGCTTATCCCCCCTTATAAAGACTCCTGTCCAAATACAAAACCCATGCCCCTTCTACAAAATCCCTGCAGCCCCACACACACATTTACAGGCAGACAGTCACACACTCAGTTACAGACAGACAGTCACACACTCAGTTACAGGCAGACTGTCACAAACTCAGTTACAGGCAGACAGTCACACACAATTACAGGCAGACAGTCACACGCACACACACAGTTACAGGCATACAGTTACACACAGACACACACACAGTTACAAACAGACAGTTACACACAGACAGTCTCACACACACACACACACACACACACACAGACACACACTCTTACTTACAGATAGTGGGATGGAGGAGGACTGGATTCCCTGAAGTCCTTCTCTGAAGCCTGTTGAGAAGCAGATATTTCATCTTGCTGCACCTCCTAATGGCAGAGGGTAAGGGCCATATTAAGCCCTGCCCCCAGTGCCAGTTTGGCCCCGCCCCAATTTTGCTTAGCTCCGCCCCACTTTTCCTCCGTGCGGACAGTTTATCAGCTGTTTGCTTGTGTGAGCTGTACTGGCCACACGACACCGTAACTACCATGGGGCACTATGCGGCCACAGCTCACACAGCCCCCTCCACCCAGGGCCGGTGCAAGGATTTTTGCCGCCCTAGGCAAAAGTAAAGTTTTCCGCCCTCCCCATGTGACATCACAATGCCCCACCCATATGATTTGCCATGTTAACTAACGCCAGTGCTGCAGTGCCACCGTGTTTACATTAAAAGGCCTGCAGGGACAGGCGATAGACACCAGAACCACTACATTAAGCTGTAGTGGTTCTGGGGACTATAGTGTTTCTTTAATGTGAGGTAAATAAGAGATTAGCGCCATGAATAATATACTAGATTTCCTTCTCCTCCCCCTCCCAATTTCTTTCTTTATCCCCCCTCTCCAATTTCCTTCTCCCCCTCCCAATTTCTTTCTTTATCCCCCTCCCAATCTTTCTTTCTCCCCCCAATCTTTCTATCTCCCCCCTCCTACCAATTTCTCCTCCCTCCCAATTTCTTTCTTTTCCCCCTCCCAATTTATTTCTTTATCCCCTCCCAATTTCTTTCTTTATCCTCTCTCCCAAGCTTTTCTTTCTCCCCAAGCTTTCTTTCTCCCCCCTTTCTTTTCTCCCTCCCAATTTCCTCCTCGCCCCTAACACTGTTGTAGCATGGCCGAGCCCTGTATGGTCCGCGGGTACAGGGAGCTTTTGTTTCCTGTACCCGGCCGGACTAACAGGCAGCACATACTCAGTGTTAGTCCGGCCAGGTACAGGAGACAGATGCTCCCTGTACCCGCGGACCATGATACAGGGCTCGGCCACGCTACAGTGAGGGAGTGACAGGAGGGAGCGCTGAGCGCTGAGCGCTGAGCGCTTCCCTCCTGTCAGCCCCTCTCCTCAGGCTGCACCCGGGCGGGCAAAGCTGCAGCCGCCTGAGGCTCTCTACAGAGCGCTCGGGCAGCTGCAGCATGAGGGGGGCCAGCGCTCCTGGCGGTCCCCCTCCCAAGGCACCCCCCACCCTGGTGGCACCCAGGGCAGACCGCCCCCTCTGCCCCCCCTTAGTACGCCACTGTATATGCACAAGCTGTGAGATAATTGGAATGTGAACAGGTGAGAGCAAGACTGGTGATTTCAAAGATGACATCATCATACCAAATGTAACCATGTGAGTGAAGGTAAGAAAAAATTATACAAATAAACAATTAGCTCTATAACATATAAGTAGAGACCAGATAAAAAGAAGACTGGATCGACAGAATAAAGTGGGGTAATTCAGTAATAGTTCCAGTCACAAAATGAAGGAGTAATCTCACATTAACAGGCATAATTAATTGCAATCTAGATTATACAAGTATTGTGTAAAAATGTTATGTAGCAAACAATATAGCAATAAAAATGAAACACATGGAGTTAAATTTCTTCAAGAGATATATAAGATACAGTGGGCAAGCTAAGGTTCACATGGAAATTAGTTCTAATCAATTAGCATCTAGGAAGGAAACAATATAAAAGATTTTTCTCATTCAGTCCGTTTGGGGCTAGTGTCCACAAGGTATAAATCCAGTATACCTCCCTTTTCAAAAGTTGTGCATCTTTGTCACCACCTCTAGGGGATAGTAAGACATGGTCAATGCCCAAGATGCGTAACATCGGTAAAGAGTGTAAAGCTTCCAAGAAATGCAGTCCCACTGGAGTGTTGGCAGAACGGGTGTTCAGGGCGATACGTATCACTAAGCGATGACCTTGCATTCTTTCTCTTTTCCGATATTTACAAAGCCACATGTGGAATGTGATGCAGTATACTACACGTATTACAAAAGATGGGTGGTAATGAAGGGTCTTTCCTAAGGATATACCAATTCCCTTGTATTGTAGATGTTATTTGATGGGAATGAGTGTGGTATGATACAGGGCAGATTAGTCGATTATCGATTGGGTTTGATGGCCGTTTGTGCCTGCTGGAGAGTTTGTCTCAAAACTTCTTTAGAGTAACCTCTTTGCAGGAATTTGGTAAACATCTTTTGTATTTGTACCTCTGCTTTAGAGTGTTCCGAATCATTGTGAGAGATAGGTAGAGACTCTATAAGCTTCTTGGGGTGGAAGCTCGAGTTATGTAGAATAGCATTTCTATTGGTGGGCTTGGAGTAGAGTGTGTAGGCCAAACGGTTGCCTGTGACAAATATTTCAAGATCAAGAAATTTGATACTGGTGGTACTGTACTTGTATGTGAGTTTCACTGGAGTAGTTAACATATTCAAATTTGGTATCATATAGCATAGTTCATCCTCACTATAAGTCCAAATGATGAGGATATCATTGATAAATTCCATGAATTTGAGTATATCTGCCATGAATTTGAGTATATCTGCTTTATATCAATTTAAAATGTTTTTGCTCTCATAGTTGTACATGAAGGCTTTGGCATACATAGGGCACATCGATGCCCCCATGAAAGTGCCAGTCAGTTTTATATAGTAGCCTGACTCAAATTTTAAGTAATTCAATGTTAGGCAGAGTTGTAGTAATTCAAGTATAAAATCAACAGAAGGACTTACCGGGTCCTGATGATTCATTCAGCACTTCCCTCATTGCTTGGATTCCTTCAGGATGAGAAATAATTGTATATAAACTGCTGATGTCAATTGCAGCCAGGATAATTCCTGATGGAGGGACAGTAAGCTTCTGGAGTTCCACAATCACCATAGCAAAGTTTTAACACAAGTAGGCAAGGACCTCACTGGTGTTTTAAATTTGTAGTCAAGCCATTTGCCAATTGGTTCTAGGAGGCCCCCCTTGGCAGAAACAATAGAGTGGCCAGGAGGGTATACCGCGTCCTTGTTAACTTTAGGCAGTGTGTATAAGATGGGAAATCTTGGGTGAGTCTCTAGTAAGTACCTCCTGGAGAGAAAGATGACCATCGGTTAAGCCCTTCTGGAGTGTGTTGGCTATGATTTTGCTGTATTCCATAGTTGGATCCTTAGATAAGAATTGATATGTGGATGTGTCTGCCAATTGATGCAGTATTTCATCTTTATAATCCATATATTGCATAATCACTATAGCTCCCCCTTTACCCGCGGGGCAAATAGTGATAGAAAGGCCATTTAAGGATTTGCGTTCTTTGCTTGAAATGTTTGCACAGGTCTATTTGCGTACCTCCAGCAGATATCAGGTATGCCTGGGAAAGATTGTGGAGCATCTGTGGTGTATGATACCAGTGGTTAAGAATATTTTTGTTTGTTTGTCTGTGATTTGCATGGCTGGAACATTGGGCCCACTGGAGTTGTGAGTGAAAGTATGTACCTAATTGGATACCACGCCTTCAGTGTGGCACCTATGAATGGCTGCTCCCACATCAAGGACCCTGTCCCCCCTTGGACAGCCACACTGTGACCACCGCCATCTCACATTCAAGGCTGCACCAGATCTTCCTGGTTTCTTTCTTATGACTCTCCATTACTCTGGTCAAATGAGTAGCTCTATAGTACGCTTGAAATGAGGGTAATCCCAGCCCCCCTTCAAATTTAGATCTCCTAAGTTGCGACATGCGAAGTCTGTTTCCCTGGCCCCTCCGGATGTAATGCACCACAGCCATGCTTAGAGATTTGAAGAAAGTGACTGGCAGGGTCAGGGGTAAGTTATGAAAATGGTAGAGGATCCTGTGGATCCTTGAGTTGATTCGCCTGGTCCAGGAGAAGTAGGGTTCTAGCCATGTCTTCATGTCTGCTTGGAGGTGGTTAAGTAGTGGTTGGAAGTTAAATTCAACAATTGCAAGTCCCGTGGTACTTCAGCTGATCCTTGCATCAATGGAAGTGGTAATTCAAGATCAGGACTTCCAGATTCCGGACCCGGATGTTCAACGCTTCCGATTTATCTAGGTTGAGCTTGAAATTGCTCAGTTCACCGTATTCCTGGAACTCTCAAAGAATATTAGGGAAGGAAGTCAACGGCTGTTCCACATAGAATTATCATCAGCGTAGGCCAAGACCTTATGTTCGATCCCTGCATACATAAATCCTGTGATTGGTTGTGTCTGATGGCCTCCAGGAAAGGTGCCAAGGTCAGCACGAAGAGGAGTGGCGAGAGCGGGTATCCCTGGCGGGTCCCATTTGCTATCTGTATGAAGGACTTAAGACCCCCTTTGTTGTGCACCGTCCCTGTTGAAGTGGAGTACAGTGTCAGAATCCACTTGCAAAACAACTTGCCGAATCCCTTTGTAAGGTGAGTAAAGTGAATTGCCAGTCCATCCAGTCAAATGCTTTCTCTGCATCTGTGGAAAGGAGAACTAGGGCATGGCGTGATTCCTTAGCCAGGTGTAGGATGTTAAGTAGATGGATGTTTTTGTCCCTCGCCTCTGTTCCAGGGACAAACCTGCTTTGATCAGCATATACCAAGTCCAAAGTACTTCTTACATGCGTGACGCCAGAATTTTAGTAAACAGTTTAATATTGCAATTCTGCAAAGAGATGGGTTGATAGCTAGAACATTGGTAAGGATCTTTTCCCTCTATGTGAATTAAACAAGGTGAGGAGCTGGAGGAACAAGGTGCCTCTGAATTTTTTTGTAGTATTGTGATGGGAACTCTACCAGTCTTTGATGTTTTAAGGGTTCCCTGCAACTCATCAAATCTCAATTCCCATTCCAAGTACATAGCTGTGTCAGCATCTAGTTTGTTGTTGACATGTGCAGCCAAATATTCTCAATTTTTTTGACCCCTTGTGGAGGGTGCATCCATATATCTTTAATTAATTAATAAGGACATCCTACGACTGTGGAGTTGCTCCCAGTAGACCCTGTGTAAGTAATGTGTGTTCCTTTAATCAGAAGTTAAAAACATAGTGTACTATTTCTGCAGCAGAAATAAAATAAAGAAGCACAAAAAGAGTAATAAAAAAAAACCTTCTATATCTATCAAAACAAAAACTACTGCACACTTTATGAAAACATGTTATGACTATCTTTTGTTTTATATTTCTATTTAAGAAACCATAACTAGAACTGTCCATTAACCCCTTAAGGACAGAGCCAAATGTACACGTTGTTAAACAAAATGTAAACAAAACCTGGCATTTGCGCTACATGTCTGTCCAACCGTAATTCACCTATTTCATAGTAAATGCACCCACCCTTATTATATATAATTTTATTCAGGGGAAACAGGGCTTTCATTTAATATCAAATATTTAGCTATGAAACATAATTTAATATGAAAAAAATGGGAGAAAATAAGATTTTTTAAATTTTTTTAGTTCTACATGACATTTTAACTGTCAATGTCATAATACTGTTTGCTTTTACTGCATTAAAATACACATATTTGTATTCAGCAAAGTCTCACGTGTAAAACAGTACCCCTATGTACAGGTTTTATGGCGTTTTGGGAAGTTACAGGGTCAAATATAGCACATTACATTTGAAATTGAAATTCGCCAGATTGGTTACGTTGCCTTTGGGACTTTATAGTAGCCCAGGAATGAAATTTACACCCATAATGGCATACCATTTGCAATAGTAGACAACCCAAGGTATTGCAAATGGGGTATGTCCAGTCTTTTTTAGTAGCCATTTGGTCACAAACACTGGCCAAAGTTAGCGTTAGTATTTGTTTGTGTGAAAAATGCAAAAAACGCCAATTTTGGCCAGTGTTTGTGACTAAGTGGCTACTAAAAAAGACTGGACATACCCCGTTTGCAATACCTTGGGTTGTCTACTATTGCAAATGGTATGCCATCATAGGGGTAATTTTCATTCTCGGGCTACCATAGGGTCTCAAAGGCACCGTAACCAATCTGGCAAATTTTAATGTGAAAAAAATGAAACGCAAGCCTTATATTTGACGCTGTAACTTTTGAAAACACCATAAAACCTGTACATGAGGGGTACTGTTGTACTCGGGAGACTTCGCTGAACACAAATATTTGTGTTTCAAAACAGTAAAAAGTATCACAGCAATAATATCATCCGTGTAAGTGCTGTTTGTGCATGAAAAATGCAAAAAACTTCACTTTTACTGGCGATATCATCGTTGTAATACATTTTACTGTTTTGAAACACTAATATTTGTGTTCAGCGAAGTCTCCCGAGTAGAACAGTACCCCCCATGTACAGGTTTTATGGTGTCTTGGAAAGTTATAGGGTTAAATATAGTGCTAGCAAATTAAATTCCCTTTACTTTCGGCATGGGTTGTCAGGCAGGTCCCGCTAATTGTAACTAATTAAGATACCTAATTATGTAAAAGTATTACATAAATATATATGTAGAATTAGTATATGTATATATATACGTATGTGAATCTATATGTGTATATCTATATAATTTTTAAAAAATATTTTTATTTATATATAGGTATATATATATAGTGATATATACGTATATATTTATGTATGTAGATATATATATTATTTCGCTCTACGTGTATTTTGATATAAATATATATATATTAATATCACAATACAGTTAGAATGAAATAACACACATCTATATATTTTTTAATAAATTTTTTAAATTATTTTTTTAATTTTATTTTTTAATGTATTTACATATTTAATTTTTTTATATTATATATAATATATATATAACAATAATTATATATATATATATTTAATCAGTATCAGTCTACGTGTAATTTGATATTAATATATATATATATATATATATAATTATATATATATATTAATAGTAAAATACACCTAGACTGTGTATGTGTGTGTATGTATATGTGTATATATATATACTTAGATCATATATATATATAATATATATATATATGATCTAAGTATATATATATTTTTTTTTTACACTAATAAATTTTATTTTATTTTTATTTTCAGCCAGCAGGGGAACCACCTGTCATTACAGGCAGCCCCCCTGCTGGCAATGCAGGAGGCAGCCTACCCGGCCATGTGATTGTGGGGTCCTCGCTAGGACCCCACTCTCACATGGCGGGGGTCACTGGAGGAGAATGATCTGCCGCGGGGGGGCTCCCTGGGAGTCCCCCCCACCGCGATCGCCCGCGTGGGACCGCCGGCGAGGGACCGCCGGCGACCGGGTAAGTTAACAAAAACCGGAGAGGGTGTACAATTACACCCGGCAACGTTTAGAGCCGCCTAAAATAGGGCGTAATTGTCCGGTCTAAAGGGGTTAAATATTTCTCATTCCCTACAGAAAGAGTGAGCACTGGGATATGTGCGCACACTGGAGCAGGATGAGTCACTGAGTCACAAAGAGAATACCCCATACATTCTTCATGTTCCCTATACAAAGTATGAGCACAGTAGAACATTCCAACTGTAGGGTAAGATGCCTTCTGGTGGAGCAATTTTGGTTCTAAAAATGATATTAGACTCCTAAGCAGGTTCTAAATTTACTATATATGTCAGTTTAATAAATGTAAGTTGTGATGAGCTGACAATCAAACTGGAAAATTTTGTTCAAGATTACAACTTGACTGTTTCCCAACTCCATCATTTTGTTGTAGATTTTGCAGCCAGGGTCTGAATTCTATTATAAGTTATATACTGAATTGAACAGTAGTTTTTCCATTCACATCTGCTGTAAATCTGTTACAAAATTATTAGAGATATGCTTAGGGTTTTAAAATATAATCTAGCAACATGTAGGGGCCCTATTTAATAAGCAGTGAGCTGGGTTGAGATAAAAAGCTAACTGCAACAACAAAAAAAAGAGTAGGAAAAATGCACCAACTTTGCCTAGATATGTGTGGGGGGGGGGGGGCGAATATTTGCATATCTTTCTTTACTGAAAACTCCAGCAGCATAGAAACATAACAACCAATCAGAAAAAAGTTATGATGCCCATAAAAGGCCCTGTCTATGACATCACTTCCTCTTTCTTTGAAGCGAAACAATAAATAACAACAAGAGACATAATCATATTACGTCAACAGTTCAACAACATATTAGAATATCCAACTCCATTAGTTCCGCGATGCAGAGGTATGGAAGGTGAATCTTTGTCTCGATGAGAAGACGTTCACGCTGCAAGAAAAAGAAAAAGGTGAAAGGTATCTGGCGTGATAACTTGTCCGCATACAATAAGCATTAAGCATCTGATATACCAACGAACATTAGAATGTGAAACATATCAATATATATTTATTCTAACGCAATGATATTTAAGAATCTATAAACACAACATAATGCAAGGTTCATGTCTAATATATAGCCAATACAAAACCCACAAGATACAGGTCTAAGTAGCAAACATACAAACCATACGTATTTACCTTCCTGAACATAAAGGACATATTCTGTTCAGCACGAGAAACATGGGAGGGATCCTATAGGGTGGAAATATTCGCCTCCTGTCATTACTAAAATTAAGATTATTAGTACACTAAAGCTAATATAATCTTCAATTTTACCACATGACAGGAGGCTTCATATTTGCATTTTTAATACTTTGAATTGACCAATGTGAAGGAAGCATGAGATGTTTGCCGAAAATAGAACGTTCTAAACGTACTCTCTCGCGCTCAGTCCGCGCAGCGTATAATGTTGGCTAGGGAAGCGTCGGCCGAAAAGGTTTGTGAGGCCGCCGCTCCCCTGACCGAGTGGGCTCCGAAACAAGGTTCAACGCTAAAGACAAAAACCAGCGGACCCATCTGGCCAGTGTTGCGGTAGACACCGGTCCATGAGGGTTCACGTAAGAAGTCAGAAGGTGATCCGTCGAATGAATTCGAAGGGGTAGAGATATTGGTGTACCCCATTAGCGTTCTGACCACGCATAGTGTGGCGTCTGACACAAAGCATGGGTATGACACTGAAGACGAATCAGACTTAGTTCGTCTTGACATGGTAAAGGTAACCCCGTCTGGTGTGAGAGAGAAACCATCCATATCGCAAGCCCTAAGGTCCGCCACCGTCTAAATGAGGCGAGGCATAATAAGAGGGCTAGTTTGGCTGAAAGTTGATTCAGTGACAAATAAGGATTGTCCGGCCATTCCCTAAGGAATCTCAGCACCACATCCACCTGCCAGAGGCGTGAATATTTGGGTGCAGGGATCTCGACAATTCGGAACCCCGCAGTAGTCGACAAACCAGTGTATCTTGACCTACTAGTCTGCCCTGTACCGGAACGTGCGCTGCCGATATGGCGGATCTGATCACGTTGAGGGATCGATATGACCGACCCAACGAGACCAGGTGTGACAGATAGTTGAGGATCAGTGGGACAGGTGCGGTAAAGGGATCGGAATCCCTTTCCACACACCAATCACTCCAGGCCGACCAGGCAGAAATATAGCCTTTTCTGGTGCCGGGAGACTATGAGTTCCCATAGGAGGTCTTAGTTGATGCAGTAGGTCGTGAACTGACCAGGAGCCCCTGAAACCGTCCAGGCAACTAGTGCCAGTTGTCCTTCCATGACAAGGGAGTGGGCTCCCCTTCGAGGTCCCGTCAGAAGTAGAGGGAAGGTAGGGAGTAGTGGAGGGTCTTCGCGAGACATCTCCAGGCGATCCGGGAAATCACGGTTGGCCCTGCCCGAGGGGTGTCATGAGCAGGAGCGATATATTGTGGGTGTGTGTGTGTATCGAAGCACCCTTGCTATTGTGGAGAACGGCTGGGTCACGTTTGCAGGGGTTCATCCATCACCCCGTATCCGAAGGAAGAGTCAAAGATCGTTTTGCCAATCCAAGTTTGTATGTAAAGTAATCACCATCGAAATTCCATCCTCACTTCCGCTGACAGTGGGATCCAGTGGTTGTATGAGTATCTCACCATCAGTCGTAGTGGGCCAGGGAATAACGCTTGTATGGAGGAGGAGAGGAGGAGAGGAATCCCACAATCCGACAGCTATCCTTATAGAGGCGCTCTTTGCCGGACGGACGCGGAACGTAGTTCTCCAAGCCGATGTCAAAACCGAGGAACTGGCCTGATTCAGATGGAGAAGCGATCTTTGTCCGTGTACAACAAAAAACCCATGGAGTCCCGAAAGTGAACGACAAATTTGTCTGCAAACGTAGCCTGGATTCGTAAAGAATCAGCAAGTCTTCCAGGTATACGAGGCATCGCACGCCCAAATTTACGGATGTGTGCCCTCACTGGTTACAGTAGGTTCGCGAGCACCACGGAGTCGTAAACTGCCATGTTTGTCCTCACCATTGGAATTGGAGGAAAACTTCGGCAGTCCAGGGCAACGGGTACTGACATGCGTGCGTCCTTGAGGTCCAGATGTGTAAACCAGTCGTTATCGCCTAGGAGGTCTTGTAGAAGATGAATTCCCTCCATCTTGCAGCATTTGTATACCATGTAGGAGTTCCATTGATGTAGTCTCCTGGCTTCTTCTTGACCAGGAAAAATTTTGCTGGGGAAGCCTTCCCCTCCGGTGCATGTTGAATTGCGCCCCTCCTGAAGAGGGTGCAGATTTTCTTGTCCACGATGCATTCCTGTTCCTCCAGCGGCGTAATGGAGGTGAAGGGGCGACCTGCCCGGCTGTGATAAAACTCTATGACATAGCCTTGTACTGTCTGGAGAACCCAGGTGACTTTGGTAGTCGTCTCCCAATTCTGTAAAACAGAGACAGGTTGCCGGTCATAATATTGGAAACAGTTATTTATGTAGGTTGAAACACTAGTAGATGAAGCGGATGGGTTCCTTTGTGTAGTAGATGGGAGAAATATGAGGACTGTGTATACGATCTGGAACCTGTCGCCCAGAAGCGGCTGGTGGCTCGGTTCAGCTACCGACCAGTCCTCCCAGAAACACCTTTCCCCGTAGGGTTGTGGAAGACTTGTTTTAGCGAGGTCTGGGTTTAATTTAGTGTGGTGAATAAATTCACGTGTTTCTTGAGTACTGCAATGAACACTACGTCGAATAGTAGGTCTTGTGCTTTTGGGCCGAATTCTTGTCGTTCCTAAGTCCAATAGTGTGTTGTCGATGCGGCCCAGTACAGATTTGCGTCTGTCGGCGCATAGTGCCTCATTTACGTTGCCCAGGAGGCATATCGAGCATTGAGACCATTCTTTGGAGGTGGTAGGGTTGAGTTGTGTACCCTGGGGTAACTCGGTCTTGAGGCGTGCGCATCCTTCCATCCCCCGAGGGTTACGCAGCCAATAGTGTTCGTCCAGGAACGTTCCGTCTTCGGCTACTCTGGTTTTGTGCCGCTACAGTTATCTCTGCCTCAGCCGCCGTCACAGAGTAAGGTTTCCCTAAAGTACTTCGAGGAAGTGTGGGGAAGGTCTTGCCGTTCCATTTCCTCAGACGGTGAGCTGTCTTCGTGTCGCTCATCTACCATGTCCAAAGTACGTGGTGGGTAATAGTCTTCTTTGTCGGAAGATTGTGGCGGACGGGGTTTGGATTCCCGGTGCTCCGCCTATTTGGTCTGTTCGATGGGCGTCTTGCCCTTGACCTTAGTGGCAGGGGGGCTGGAGCCCTTCCCTTGCCGTTTTGACTTGAAGGCTTGTGGGCCTGAGGTCTCCATCAAGCGGTGTGGGGTAGAGTTCATAACAGAACCTTCTCCACTGAGGCCGTTACTGTGGCGTTTATCATTGCCTAGAAATCTTGGGAACGTTGAGAGTGTCCACCATGACTCGTTCCCGTCCTGTTGGGAGATAGTGTGAGGGTCAGCACGTAGGGGTGTTAGACTCCTGGTAGAACTGGGGATCACCCAGGTAAAACGGTTTGAATTGCCTGCTTTAGTATGTCTGAGAGTATGAATACTCGTGCCAAGTGTAGAGGGGTCACCTCTACTAGTTTAATCTGGCTACTGAGAGCCGTGGTGCAGGCGCGACTGACTGGTAGTGGTGTCGGTCTGGCTAGCCGGGTTCACCACAAATGTACGCCAGAGCTGTATGCACGGTTTTTAACTATACAGGCTTATTATATAGGCGCATGGGGCCTGTCTCCATAAGGTCTGCAGCCGCAGGACCCATGTCTATTAGGCTGGGTTCATCCCAGGTGGTGTGCCATGGTAACCCAGAGGACACCCATATTATAATTATTGGCACCTTACAAGCATTGCATGCATATCTGGGGGTCATCCCAGGTGGTGTGCCATGAAAAATTACCCAGAGGGCACCCACGTTCAATATGTACACTAGGCACAGTAAATATACATATATGTATCCCTGTGAAGGGTACACCGCAATACACTCAGTTTTCTTAGTGATCCTGCCGTCAAATCGCATCCGGCATGGTACTGTTGCTTTAATGTAAAACTGACAGGCAGTGTTTAACCCCTTAAGGACACATGACATGTGTGACATGTCATGATTCCCTTTTATTCCAAAAGTTTGGTCCTTAAGGGGTTAAACATCCATATATGTCTGTAGTAATCAGTGGTAAAGTTGAGGCGTAGGCCTCCGTGCATATGATCGGGGTTCACCCCGGGTGGTGTGCCATGGTAACCCAGAGGACACCCACATCAAAGGTAATGGTCTGTCAGTGACCTTGCATGCATATCTGGGGGGTCACCCCAGGTGGTGTGCCATGAAAAAATACCCAGAGGACACCCACATAAATTTGCACCGTCAGGTACAGTAATATAATATGACCCTCTGTAGGGTACAATAATATAATATAATATGCCCTTTGTAGGGTACAGTAACACAATATGCCCTTTGTAGGGTACAGTGATATAGTTGATCTTGTTATAGGTACAGTATATGTTTTGTATAACGACTGTGATATTGTATGGCTTCACAATAATACATAGATTGTGTGCCTGCTCAACATATAATCATCCAGTGTAAGGCACCATGAGAGATATATCCATGAGAATAAAAAATAATAATTGTATCAATAAATGAATGTGCCCAGAGAGGGGGACCCCTGAAGGGGTTAATCCAGATGCAGGGCGCGGTGATCGGGTGATTCCTGTAGGGTATAGTAATATAGTATGACCCTGTGCAGGGTATAGTAATATGGTATGACCCTGTATAGGGTATAGACCCTGAGTAAGGTACAAAGACATAATCTCCTTTAATGCCTGCATGTAAGTATTTGTTTGGCAGACACTGTTGGCAGGCACTGTGGCAAAATACATCGAAAGAATACATGGAGAAAAAACTGAAATCCAGCTTGCACTCTCCCATTGTTCACTTGGGAGAGCATACACTTGTGGAGCCCGGCGGTCGGGTGAGTTCCCGATCCGCCGAGCGAGCCGCGAGATCCAAGATGGCCGCCGCTCACATGTGAAGGTGTGCCGTGGATCGCGGTTGCGCGGT
>OW240922.1:85452135-85462614 GCA_933207985.1 Pelobates cultripes
CGAAGGCACATGATCGCACATCACAAACGCCTATGGGATCAACACATGAGTACAAGCAGCACACAAACTCAAAGCCGTCATCCTCCTCCTGGTCCAGCATCTTCAGCCACGTTAACCACTGCTGTCTTCCTTGCCCCCTCTCAACCATCTTCCCCTCCGTCTCTCGCCTTGAGCAGTTCCTTCTCATCTGCCCACAGTCAGGTATCTGTCAAGGACATGTTTGAGCGTAAGAAGCCAATGTCACAAAGTCACCCCCTTGCCCGGTGTCTGACAGCTGGCTTGATTGAACTCTTAGCCCGCCAGCTTTTACCATACAAGCTGGTGGAGTCTGAGGCATTCAAAAAATTTGTAGCTATTGGGACACCGCAGTGGAAGGTACCCGGCCAAAATTTCTTTGCACAAAAGGCAATCCCCAACCTGTACTCGAGTGTGCAAAAGGAAGTAATGGCATGTCTGGCACACAGTGTTGGGGCAAAGGTCCATCTGACCACTTATACCTGGTCTGCAAAGCATGGTCAGGGCAGGTATATCACCTACACTGCGCATTGGGTAAACCTGCTGACGGCTGCCAAGCATGGAATGCGTGGCTCTGCAGAAGAGTTGGTGACACCGCCACGACTTGCAGGCAGGCCTGCTGCCACCTCCTCTACTCCATCCTCTTCCATAACCTCCTCGGCTGAGTCCTCTTCTGCTGCTGCGTCTTGCTCCACATCAACGGCACCCCCCCAGCTCCCCAGGTACTATTCCACATCCCGGATACGGCAGTGTCACGCCGTCTTGGGGTTGACTTGCCTGAAAGCAGAGAGTCACACCAGACCAGCACTCCTGTCCGCCCTGAACGCACAGGTGGATCAGTGGCTGACTCCGCACCAACTGGAGATTGGCAAAGTGGTTTGTGACAATGGAAGAAATTTGTTGGCAGCATTGCATTTGGGAAAGTTGACACATGTGCCGTGCATGGCACATGTGTGTAATCTGATCGTACAACGCTTTGTGCATAAGTACCCAGGCTTACAGAACGTCCTGAAGCAGGCCAGGAAGGTGTGTGGCCATTTCAGGTGTTCCTACACGGCCATGGCACACTTTTCAGATATCCAGCGGCGAACAAACATACCAGTGAGGCGCTTGATTTGCGACAGCCCGACACGTTGGAATTCAACACTCCTAATGTTCTACCGCCTGCTCCAACAAGAAAAAGCTGTTAACGAGTATTTGTATGACCGCGGTGCTAGGACAGCCTCTGTGGAGCTGAGAATTTTTTTGCCACGTTCCTGGACGCTCATGCGCAATGCCTGTAGGCTCATGCGTGCTTTTGAGGAGGTGACAAACCTAGTCAGTCGCACTGAAGGCACCATCAGTGACATCATACCATTTGTTTTCTTCCTGGAGCGTGCCCTGCGAAGAGTGCTGGATCAGGCCATAGATGAGCGTGAAGAGGAAGAGGAAGAGTTGTGGTCACCATCACCAGCAGAAACAGCCTAATCAGCACCTTTTGCGGGACCTGCGGCAATGCTGGAAGAGGATTGTGAGGAAGAGGAGTCAGAGGAGGAATGTGGCTTTGAGGAGGAGGAGGAAGACCAACCACAACAGGCATCCCAGGGTGCTCGTTGTCACCTATCTGGTACCCGTGGTGTTGTACGTGGCTGGGGGAAGAACATACCTTCAGTGAGATCACTGAGGACGAGGAACAGGACATGAGTAGCTTGGCATCCAACCTTGTGCAAATGGGGTCTTTCATGCTGTCGTGCCTGTTGAGGGACCCTCGTATAAAAAGGCTGAAGGGGAACGACCTGTACTGGGTGTCCACGCTACTAGACCCCCGGTATAAGCAGAAAGTGGCTGAAATGTTACCAAATTACGGCAAGTCGGAAAGGATGCAGCAGTTCCAAAATCAATTAAAAAGTATGCTTTACACAGCGTATAAGGGTGATGTCACAGCACAACGGGAATCAAACAGGGGAAGAGGTGAAAGTAATCCTCCTCCTCCCACGACCACGCTGGCAAGGACAGGACGCTTTACAGACGTGTTGTTGATGGAGGACATGTGGAGCTTTTTAAGTCCACAGCCCTTCGGGGTTCATCCTCAGAGAACGACTCGATCGACAGGTAGCAGATTACCTCACCTTAACTGCAGATATCGACACTCTGAGGAGCGATGAACCCCTTGACTACTGGGTGTGCAGGCTTGACCTGTGGCCTGAGCTATCCCAATTTGCGATAGAACTTCTGGCCTGCCCCGCTTCAAGTGTCCTGTCAGAAAGGACCTTCAGTGCAGCAGGAGGTATTGTCACTGAGAAGAGAAGTCGCCTAGGTCAAAAAAGTCTAGATTACCTCACCTTTATTAAGATGAATGAGGGATGGATCCCGAAGGGACTGACAGTGGGCGATACATTCGACTAAAAAAGGCCTGATGAGGGGGACGTAACAGGGTGTCGCGGCTGCCGGCCCGCCGCGTGATATTTAAATCCCTAGCTCACCCCAGTACCTTGCCCTGTCATGGTTTCCTGTTCCTGGTTTCCTGAGAGTGCTTTATCATTGTGAATCTGATTTCCTGGTATCCTGATCTTGGCTTTTCCCTGGTTATTCTGAATTCTTGTTTCCCTGACTTGGCTTGTGTAAACGGTATTGTGTATTTTCTGGCTTCCTTGACCTCGGCTTTCCCTTTGACCATTCTCTGTCTCTAGCGTATTAGTCCGGCCATTCTAAGGTCCGGTTTACGCTCTGTCCTTTTATTTTCCTTTTCTTGCCTATGTATATGTTTACATAGTTTCTGTGTGCTGGACCACACTAGTAGTCGTGACATTGGGATTAAACTGATAAGAATAGTACTACTTAACACACCACTCCTATCTGGTGGCACATTAGATTGCACACGCAGTGCCCCAAATTTGAAGAAGGAGGACCGACCAAGCATCTTTTTCCATCTCCTGGTTCCTAAAATCGATGCCATATACACGTCCCCTGATAGGGGACGTAACAGGGATTAAACTGATAAGAATAGTACTACATAACACACCACTCCTATCTGTTGGCACATTAGACTGCATGCGCAGTGCCCCAAATTTGAAGAAGGAGGACCTACCAAGCATCTTTTTCCATCTCCCGGTTCCTAAAATCGATGCCATATACGCGTCCCCTGATAGGGGACGTAACAGGGATTAAACTGATAGGAATAGTACTACTTAACACACCTTATAATAATGCAGAGAGAGGCAATGCAGAGAGAGGAGTCTGAAGAAGAGGAATCAGAGGAGGAAGGTGGCTTTGAGGAGGTGGAAGACCAAACACAGCAGACATCCCAGGGGGCTTGTTGTCACCTTTTGGGGACTCTTGGTGTTGTACGGGGCTGGGTGGAGGAAGAGACCTTCAATGACATCAGTGAGGACAAGGAACGGGACATGGCTAGCTTGGTATCCAACCTTGTGCAAATGGGGAGTTTGCGGTTGTACAAATGGACTGTTTGCGGTTGTTGGCGGTGCGTTAAACGGGAAGTTTGCTCTGTCACTGTGAAGCGGGCGTAACCCTTACACTACCTGATCGATACAACATCATACCTGATGTTTTAAAGCACATTATTCCAAACAATTTAGGAATGTTAGGTGATTTATGCCCTTTATGGATTAAAACCAGACTCTGCATCAACTATGTAATTTTCCATGGGAGTTTTGCCATGGATCCCCCTCCGGCATGCCACAGTCCAGGGTTAGTCCCCTTGAAACAACTTTTCCATCACTATTGTGGCCAGAAAGAGTCCTTGTGGGTTTTAAAATTCGCCTGCCTATTGAAGTCTATGGTGGTTCGCCCATTCGCGAACATTTGCGGACGTTCAAGTTCACCGTTCGCGAACCGAAAATTTTATGTTCGCGACATCACTAGTTCTTAGATATGCATATTCTCCCAGTTCCTCTTTGTGGTAGCTTTCTTTGTGTCCTCTCATGTCCGTTGTCTGTTTTTATGGTTTTTTTTTGTTACAGCCAAGCAACAGGTTATAAACCAAAACTTATATTTCTTAAACCCTCTTTCTGAAACTTCTATACAACTAGGGACAAGGGGAAGTCATTTATTTAGTTCAGATCTACATCATGTGATCTGATTATGTGATGTCATTTCATTTTTTTTTATACAACCAAGTATAATTATTGCCCACAACATAGATAGTTAACTACAATTACTGATGATTTTTCATCATTACACTGGGATTTTATGGCTACCTAAATCATTGTAAAATGTCAAAATCAAAGCAAACTACCACATGTTGACAACACTGGCTGCGTTTATCATTCTGTCCTTATAGGTTGGTTCTCAGTTTAACCTCCATGTGAAAAAAAAATATTATTGAGCTTATCAGAGCTTTTTAACAACATGCTTAGATATTCATAAGTAGAATAAAAATATGGGATGGTTTTATATATATATATATATATATATATATATATACATAAACATACATTAGTGTTACAGTAAATCAACATCACACAACACTTAATTATGTTGCATATAAAAGATATCTTACTTAAAAAATGATCATAATTAAAGGACCACTCAATGAAATGGTCTGGGTGCCAGGTCCATCTAGGATTAACCCTGCCTGCTGTAAACATTGCAGTTTCAGAGAAACTGCTATGTTTACATATGAGTTAATCCAGCCTCTAGTGGCTGTCTCATTGACAGCCGCTAGAGGCGCTTCCGCGCTTCTCACTGTGATTTTCACAGTGAGAAGATGCCAGTGTCCATAGGAAAGCATTGAGAATGCTTTCCTATGGACTGGCTGAATGCGCATTCAGCCGATGATGACCGAAGGAGGAGGAGAGTCCCCAGTGCCGATGGAGCCCGGCGCTGGAGAAAGGTGAGTGTTTAATCCCCTTCCTCCCCCTTCAGCCTGGCAGGAGTGGGACCCTGAGGGTGGGGGAACCCTCAGGGGACTATAGTGCCAGGAAAACGAGTTTGTTTTGCTGGCACTATAGTGGTTCTTTAATATGTCATCAATTAATATGGAATTTATTTTTATAACTAATTGTATGATGTTTACTATATCATACACCTTGACTCGTGCATACAAAATATAAGATACACCTAGATAAAAACAGAAAGAAAGAGACAATCATAGGGAAACACCATTAAGAAGATGGGTCCCTACTAAAATATTGCACTCACAAAATGACGGAGAAATTCAAGCCCATCAAGGTTTCTTTAAATCTTGTAAAGGAATTCCTGGTTCCTCAAGTGTACATGTAAAAGAAAAACTGAACATAGCATAGAATTGTAAATATTGTAAAAAAGCACAATTTATTGGAAACACTTACAAGAAGTGAGAAATAAAAATGCCCATCAAATATTGGTCCCTCTTTCCAAAATGATAAATAAAAACCACAAGTGCAGGGTGTGACGAGACCAATCTCGCCACATTGCATTGGAGAAGCCTGGTTGCTCGCCTGCTGCCTTTGGACTATGGCCCCCTTTTAAAAGACTGAATTTTTCCATGCAGAAAAGCCATATTCATGCTTTTCTGCCGGTTGTTCGGTAGTTTTAATCTACCGAACAACCGTACGAATGACTGGACCACCTGGGAGCTGGAGTGTGCCGGCAATTAACCTCCCTGAAGCTGCGGTTAACCGCAGCTTAATTGATGGACGCTGGGTGGCCGCCGTTCGTATCCCGAACACGAGGTCGCGGCCATTTTAAACCATACGAATGAACAGCGGTGTTCGCCTCTATTTTTATGGAACTAAAATCAGACCACTGCTTGACCCTCAACACGGAGCCTTGTCTCGTCTTTGGGGGGATTTACTGTATGCTGCTAAGGACTGATTGCCAGGAGTGTAAGCCGCTTGGGAGCTTTTCCTGTTCGTCTGGTAGCAGCAATTCATATGGTTCCTGTTCGTGTATTTGGAGTGCTACCTTATTCCCTTGTATGCCGTTCAGGAGTTTGGAGCATTCACTTGTATGCAGTTCGAGTGTTTGGACCATTCCCTTGTATGCAGTTCGAGTGTTTGGAGCATTCCCTTGTATGCCGTTCGGGAGCTTGGAGCATTCACTTGTATTCAGTTCATGAGTTTTGGTGATTCTACAGTAGCTGTGCCTGTCTCTGAAAGGGGGATTATCGTCTAAGCGGTTTTTTCCCCTTTTATGCTAAACGGTCCGTTACAATTGGTGGCAAGTGGCGGGATCGTTCCCACAGACTACAGGACAGCTACAGGCAACACCATTCCTTGGATTTACAATTTGAGGGCAACGCATGTCTGAGTACAGCGACCCTGACAGCAACAGCATGGAACCAGCAGTGTCATACGAGGAGGAGGACCTGGATGGCCGGGATGCATTAAGGAAAGGCATCTGGTACCAGGCCCTGGATAATGTACAGTACCAGCGGGGTGAGAGTCTCCCCAGTGAAGAGCAGCGGTTGCAGAAGCAAGTGGCCCTGCGGATGCCCTTCCTGGGAGAGCAGCCCCTAGATGAATGGGTGAAGGAATTGGAGCACCGGGTATGGCAGGAGATTTGGCTGGAAGATGCCTACCAGTCGCTCTGGTGGTATGGGGCACAGTACCTGCCCTGGACAGCCGAGCATGACAAGCCAGAGGGAGAGGAGTTTGGTGGTCCTGGCTTGTTATGGGAGGCTTTTTCAGAGCCTGAATTTGGGAGCCCTACACAAGCCCGGTTCAGTGATCTCTTGGAGTGGAGGGAGAGCAGGTATGACTGGGGCGACACTCACGACATTGAGCAAGACCTGGCTCACCTAGCAACCCTGGAGTGGGAACTGGAGCAGGACTACCGAGATCTCTTCCACTCCATTGAGAAGATTCAGCAGGACAGCAAGGTGACAGAGCCAGAACCAGACCCATTCAGCTGGGAAGACATTGTGGATATTTTCTGGGAAGAACCCCAGGTGGCCGGTAGAGATGGGACCGAGGTCTCTCCACCGGTCCTGCAGGGAATTGGGAGCCCAGTCTCCATTCCCCAGCGGCCGTGTGATTTATTGGGAATTGGGAGCTCAGTCTCCATTCCCCAGCGGGAGATATTGCAGGGAATTGGGAGCCTGAGCTCCATTCCCCAGTGGCAGGCTGAGTTACAGGGGACAGAGATAGTCGCTCCTGTCCCCCAGCAGCAGAATGAATTGCAGGGAATTGGGAGCCCGAGCTCCATTCCCCAGCGGGAGAAAATGCAGGGAATTGGGAGCCCGAGCTCCATTCCCCAGCGGGAGATATTGCAGGGAATTGGGAGCCCGAGCTCCATTCCCCAGCGGGAGATATTGCAGGGAATTGGGAGCCTGAGCTCCATTCCCCAGCGGCAGGCTGAGATACAGGGGGCAGAGGTAGTTGTTCCTGCCCCCCAGCAGCCAAGTGATATGCTGGGAAGGCAGTGGGAAGTCCAGGGAGAGGAGAGCAGTGTCCTCCCTCCCCAGCGGCAGCGTGATTTTTTGGGAATTGGGAGCCCAGTCTCCATTCCCCAGCGGCAGTATGATGCTTTGGGAATTGGGAGCCCAGTCTCCATTCCCCAGCGGCAGAATGATGCTTTGGGAATTGGGAGCCCAGTCTCCATTCCCCAGCGGCAGTATGATGCTTTGGGAATTGGGAGCCCAGTCTCCATTCCCCAGCAGCAGCACAGATCATTGGGAATTGGGAGCCCCGTCTCCATTCCCCAGCGGCAGAGTGTCCTACCGGGAATAGAGAGCCCAGTCTCCTTTCCCCAGCAGCAGGACTCTGTATTGGGAGCAGAGACAGTCGGTCTCCCTCCCCCGCAGCTGGAAGTATGTATGGGAGAGGAGCTTGTTACCCCCTCTCCCCAGCGGCAGCTTAATGTACCAGGGGGAGACAGTAAGCCCCACAACCATGCAGATGGGACCGTAGTCTCTACACTGCCAGCACAGGGGGTAGGGACGGTCGGTCCTGCCCCCCAGCGACAGGGCTGTTTAGCCAAAGGGGAGACAATCGGTCTCCCCCTCCAGCAGCAGAGATGGGTAACCAAAGGGGAGACGGTCGGTCTCCAGCAGCAGGACTGTGCAGCTAAAGGGGAGACGGTCGGTCTCCAGCAGCAGCAGCAGAGCGGTGGATTTAAAGGGGAGACAGTCGGTCTCCCCCTCCAACAACCAGGCTTCCACCAGGCTACCCTCCCAGTAGCGCTGGCAACAGGGCAGAGTGCCGCTGGTCTCTGCCCACGCAGCAACCCACCAAGTCAGCGTACCCGTACCCAGCACAGCCGTGGTGAGGCACCTGGACATGGACAAGCTTCCCCTTTACCCAGGTGTAGTAACCATTTATTGTGGGTGGTCTGTGCTGTTGATTATTTGTTGTGGGTGGGCTGCTGGACTAACAAGGGCACTGACCGGCAGGAGGTCAGATACCCTGTTAGTCTGTTTGGAAAAGGGGAGAGATGTGACGAGACCAATCTCGCCACATTGCATTGGAGAAGCCTGGTTGCTCGCCTCCTGCCTTTGGACTATGGCCCCTTTTAAAAGACTTTATTTTTCCATGCAGAAAAGCCATATTCATGCTTTTCTGCCGGTTGTTCGGTAGTTTCAATCTACCGAACAACCGTACGAATGACTGGACCACCTGGGAGCGGGAGTGTGCCGGCAATTAACCTCCCTGAAGCTGCGGTTAACCGCAGCTTAATTGATGGACGCTGGGTGGCCGCCGTTCGTATCCCGAACACGAGGTCGCGGCCATTTTAAACCATACGAATGAACAGCGGTGTTCGCCTCTATTTTTATGGAACTAAAATCAGACCACTGCTTGACCCTCAACACGGAGCCTTGTCTCGTCTTTGGGGGGATTTACTGTATGCTGCTAAGGACTGATTGCCAGGAGTGTAAGCCGCTTGGGAGCTTTTCCTGTTCGTCTGGTAGCAGCAATTCGTATGGTTCCTGTTCGTGTATTTGGAGTGCTACCTTATTCCTTGTATGCCGTTCGGGAGTTTGGAGCATTCACTTGTATGCAGTTCGAGTGTTTGGAGCATTCCCTTGTATGCAGTTCGAATGTTTGGACCATTCCCTTGTATGCAGTTCGAGTGTTTGGAGCATTCACTTGTATGCCATTCGGGAGTTTGGAGCATTCACTTGTATTCAGTTCGTGAGTTTTGGTGATTCTACAGTAGCTGTGCCTGTCTCTGAAAGGGGATTATCGTCTAAGCGTTTTTTTTTCCCTTTTGTGCAAAACGGTCCGTTACACAGGGATTACAGGCAGCAATATAAACAGCTCTACGTGTTTCATCTAAAAGGTAGACTTCATCAGGAGAAATTCAATAAAAATGATATTTCAATCAAATAAATAACATACAATAAAAGTCTCTTATGTTCAGCAACCTTGACTCGTGCCTCTGACTGCCTCTCCACAATTTCCAATTAGATGGCTGCTCACTTCCTTAAGCTCAACCTGTCCAAAACAGAACTTCTGGTCTTTCCTCCCTAAAGTGTTTCTACTCCCGTGTCTGTCTCCCTCCAAGTCAATGGCACCACCATCACCTCTACCTCGCATGCTCGCTGCCTAGGTGTTCTCGTTGACTCCGACCTCTCCTTCACCCCTCGTGTCCAGTCGGTCGCCAAATCCTACTGCTTCCATCTCAAAAACATAGCTCACATCCGCCCCTATTTAACACCAAATGTGGATGAGGTGCTTGTCCATGCCGTTGTTCTTTCTTGCCTTGACTACTGCAATCCCCTTCTTAGTGGTCTTATGTGTTCCCAGTGTGCACCACTGCAATCTATTATGAACGCGGCGGCAAAGCTCATTTTCCTGTCTGCCCGCACCTCCTAAGCCTCCCCCCTCTGTCAGTCCCTACATTTGTTTCCTGTTAGAAATAGGGCTCATTTTAAGATTCTAATGCTTGCTTACAAGTCCCTACATAATGCTGCTCCAACCTACCTATCCTCCCTAATACACAAGTATGTCCCATCAAGACCCATGTGCTCTGCTGAAGACCTATGTCTATCCTCTGTCTGTACTCCCACATCTGATGCTCACCTCCAAGACTCCTCCAGGGCTGCACCTTTTCTGTGAAACTCCCTTCCCTTCCTCATTAGACTTTCACCCAGTCAAATCTATGAAAACACACTTATTTAGGAAAGCATATAATTTAAACTGTTAGCGGATTTTCATCCCACCCCTCTCTCCCATGACTCCTCTCCTGCAACTGTCAAAAATAACCTACTAAGTTCCCAGTGAATACTTTTCTAGCAACCTATTTCATTACCCCCTACTTATACCCTTTGTGTCAATATAACCCACTCTCTCTAGAATGTAAGCTCATTGAGCAGGGCCCTTAACCCCTCTGTTCCTGTGCGTCCATTTGTCTGGTTACAATTACGTGTCTGTTAGTCCACCCATTGTACAATGCTATATAAATAATAAAATAATAATAATTGAAGTATTTGAAACATGGGTTTTTATAAATATTTAACCCCTTAAGGACACATGACGTGTGACATGTCATGATTCCCTTTTATTCCAGTAGTTTGGTCCTTAAGGGGTTAAATCAATTCAATAG
>OW240922.1:85462714-85493169 GCA_933207985.1 Pelobates cultripes
TCTTTAAAGTCTGTGTATCTGTGTGTTCAATGAGTGAAATGCAAACCAACTTGAATCACAGATTAAGCTAGGATCGAGTATCACTGCCTTCTAACTTATACAAAGGAATGTGACTCCCATCCTCCCAAAAACATTGTTTTTTTTATTCATACACAGAGAAATTGAAGAGCTAATGGCAAAATGCTGTCCCATTTAGTCCAATAGCTGCTTAAGTTCTTCACATGTTCTGAAAGTCCTCAGGTGTAGTATACAGGCAGACTGCCTGTAGTATAGTCATTAGCCTTGGTATTGGCATCAGGTCCCTATCTGCACTTATTTGTCAATTTTAAATCGCACATTACTGGTAAAAGATCTAGATTATAATATAGCTTTATAAGTTATGTTTATCACTAAATCAAAACAAGTTTCTTTCTTTTTAGTAAGTTTTATTAAAAATACAATTGTCCAGTTGTAATCTTCTAAAAGTAGTTCACCTATGTTATATTTGTTTTATGAATATAAATAATCCTTTTGATTTTTGAATTTCAAATAAATATTCTTCTTTTATTAACCCCTTAAGGACGGAGTCAATTATACACATTTTGATCAAAACAAAACGTAAACGAAACCTGAAATTAGCGCTCCATGTTGTTCAACCATAATTCATCTCTTTCATATTAAGTGCACCCACACTTATTATATATAATTTTGTTCAGGAGAAACAGGGCTTTAATTTCTTATCACATAGTTATATATGAAACATAAATGAATGTGAATAAAATCTAAAGAAGTGTGAGAAATCAAGAAATTTTTTTCTTAATGACATTTTAACTGTGAATGGCAGAGAGTTTACTGCAATAAAATACACATATTTGTATTCAACAATGTCTCAGGAGTACTTCATATCCCCATGTACAGGTTTCATGAGTTTTTGGAAACTTACAGGGGTCAAATAAAGGGGCTTCCCCTTTTCCATTTTTGCACATTGAAATTTGCCAGATTGGTTTGCTGGGCCTATGTTGCCTTTGAGAACGTATGGTAGCTCAGGAATGAAATGTAACCACATTTTGGCATACCATTTGTAAAAGTAGACAGCCCAGGGTATTCAAAATAGGGTATGTCCAGTCTTGTCTGATAACCACTTAGTCACAAACCCTGAACAAAGTTAGCGTTTATATTAGTTTTTTTTGCGATTTTCACAAATAAACTGCCCTTTCACCAATGACATCATCAGTATTATACGTTGTACTGATATAAAACACTCATATTTGTATAGAGTAATGTCTCACAAGTACAACAGTACCCCTCATGTACAGGATTTATGGTGTTTTGGAAAGTTACAGGGTCAAATATGAGTTGTCAATTTCTGTTTTTGAAAATTGAAATTTGCCAGATTGGCTAAGTTGCCTTTGAAAAGCCCAGAAATAAAAATTAACCCCACCATGTCATACCATTTGAAAAAGTAGACAACCCAAGGTATTCTAAATGGGATATGTCCAGTCTTTTCTAGTAGCCACTTAGTCACAAATGCTGGACAAATTTAGCATTCATATTAGTTTTTTGCATATTTTACAAACTGCACTTTTACTGGTGATATCATCATCGTTTTACTGTTTTTAAACACTCATATTTGTGTCTCCTGACTATAATAATACCCCCATGTACAGGTTTTATGGTGTTTTGGAAAGTTACATGGATAAACATAGGACTTGCAAATTAAATTCTCTGGACTTGCTACCTGGGCTGTCAAGGAGGTCTCTCAAATTATAATGAATAAAATGACTTAATTATGTAAAAAGATTACATAAATATATACGTAGAATTAAAATATATATATATATATATATATATATATATATATATATATATACGCACATATATATGTATTTAACTCCTAAGTGTATATATTTTCAATTTTTATAGAATTATGTCTAGCTATATATATATAAATGTTTTTATTTATTTGTATATTGTTATATTATATAATTTCATTTTAAGTGTATTTTGATAAAAATATATTACATTTATAAATATCAAAATACTTTCAGAAAGAAATTGCATATATATATATATATATATATATATATATATATATACATATACAATTTTATATTTTATTATAAATGTATTTATTTATTTAATGTATTTAATATTTTAATTTTATTATTATTATTATGGTATTATTTATATAGCGCCAACAAATTCTGCAGCGCTTTACAATGGGTGGACAAACAGACATGTAGTTGTAACCAGACAAGTTGGACAAACAGAAACAGAGAGGTTAAGGGCCCTGCTCAATGAGCTTAAATGCTAGAGGGAGTGGGGTAAAGTGACACAAAAGGTAAGCATAGTATTAGACTAATTACAGTTGCAAGAGAGGAATCATTCAGGAGCTATTAACAGTTTAATTGAAACGCTTGTATAAAGAAGTGGGTTTTTAACGATTTTTTGAAGGAGTGGAGACTGGGTGAGCATCTAACGGAGGAGGGAAGTGAGTTCCACAGGAATGGTGCAGCCCTCGAGAAATCTTGAAGGCGAGCATCAGAGGTGGGAGTACGGACAGAAGATAGACGTAAGTCTTCAGCAGACCGTAAGGAAACAAAAGTTATTCATAAATATCTGTTAAAAAATGTGCAGTAGTTTTTATTTTGATAGATGTAGAAGTTATTTTTTACAATGTTTGTGCTTCTTTTCTTTATTGTATTTCTGCTACAGAAATAGTATACTAGGTGTTTAACTGCTGAGTAAGAGAACACACATTACTTACCCTAGGTCTACTGAGTGCCACTTCACAACTCCATTACAACTGGTGGAAAGCCGGAAGCTCCTAAGATGATTGCTCCTAGACAAAGAACTAAGCACTGCACCACCTAACTTAGCTCAGATGCAGAGCTTCTAACTCTCTTTTAACTCTCTTTTAACTTAAGGACACAGCTTCAGAACTGGACATACCCTTAAGGACAAAGCAATTTTTTGCATTTTTTGCTGTTTGTGTTCAACTGCAATTTGCATCTCTCTCATTTTTTTTATATATAGTTTTTTTAGACGACAATATGGGCTTTAACCCCTTCAGGACGGGTGACGGACGAGGTCCGTCACACAGGGGAGACCCTTAACGACGGGTGACGGACCTCGTCCGTCACGCGGTAAAATTAACCCCGGATCGCCGCTATCGCGGCGATCGCGGGGTTAATGGTGCTCCCGGTATGCCTCTGCATTAGAGGCATACCGGGAGCACCCGGTCAAGCTGCCCAGCACATGTGCTCGCTCTGACCACAAGTCGGAGCGAGCACATGTGCTCAGTATACTCACCTACCGGCTCCCTGCACTTCCGGGTTCTGTGTGAAGTGCAGGGAGCCGGATCAGTGCTGATCCTGCCCCCTGCTGGAAAAAAAAATAAAGTTTATTTAAAGTCCCCCCCCCCCTTACCCATTTTAATAAAAAATTAACCCCTTCCCTGCCAATTGATCACTGACTACAGTGATCAATTGGCAGGGATTACATTTTACTATGATCTGATTTTTTTTTTAACCCCTGAGGGTTAATTCTTTTTTTTTTTAACCCTCAGGGGTTAAATTAATTAAATTAATTAATTAAATTATTTTTTAATTATATATTTAGATAGCTGGGGTGGGTGGAAGTTAGTGGGGAATTGGGGGATCTGGCGTTAGGCTAACTAGGGGTTAACGTTAAAAAAAGTTTTAAAAGAAACTTTAAAAAGTTAAAAATTAAGCTTAAAAAAATGTTTTAATAACATTTAAGTAAAAAAAACAAAAAAAACACACTTTACCTAGTCCAAATAAAAATTAACCCCTTCCCTGCCAGTCGATCACTGCCTACAGCGATCAAATAGAGATCACAGTATTATACTGTGATCTAATTTTTTTTAACCCCTGAGGATTAACTTTTATTTATTTTTTAACCCTCAGGGGTTCAATTTATTTAATTAATTAATTTAAATATTTTATAACTATATATTTTGCTAGCTGGGGTGGGTGGGAGTTATGGGAAAATGGGGAATTTACTGTTAGTGCTGTACTGCTAGTTAGGGGTTAACGGTAAAAAAAAAAGCTTAGAAAAATGTTAAATCTGTAAAAAAGTTTTAAGAAAGTTTAGGAAAGTTTAAAAAAAATTTATAAGCAAAACAAAAGTTTAAAAACTAGTTTTTAAAAGTAAAAAAGTTATAAAAAGTAAAAAAATACATTTTAAAAACGCTCATTACCACTACACCTGGAGCAAACTAGAGAAAAAATTATCCCACGCCAAGGTTCAAAATATGCCTTTTGAATTACCCCAGGGTGTATTCTTTAATAAATAGTATGTGTTTGTGGGGAAGTTTCAATAACCAACCGTCTAAACTACTCCAAATTGGAACATGGACACAGCGTAAAACTTCAAAGTTAGAAAAAAACTGAATGGCTGCGTCTCAAATGCGCCCCTTCAACATCCACATATACCTGGCAAAGGTACATACGGGGGTATTGCTGTACTCAGCCGACATAGCTGAGCAACATATGAAGTATTATACAGTCATAGCACACATAAGGTTTGCAAAATATGCTGCGCAAACTCACTTTGTATGTCAAAAAGGCAGAAAAAATGCTTATTACCACTACACTTGGTACAAGCTAGCGGAAAAATGATCCCACGCTAAGGTTCAAAATATGCCTTTTGAAATACCCTGGGATGTCTTCTTTAAGAAATGGTATGGCTTTATGGGGAATTTGGATTATATAGCCTGGTAAAATACTCTAAAATGGGACATAGGCACAGCATAAAAATTCAAAGTTTGAAAAAACTGGAATGGCTGTGTCCCAAATGTGCCCCTCCGATGTCCACACATACCTGGCAAAGGTACATACGGGGGTATTGCTGTACTCAGCCGACATAGCTGAGCAACATATGAAGTATTATACAGTCGTAGCACACATAAGGTTTGCAAAATATACTGTGCAAACTCACTTTGTATGTCAAAAAGGCAGAAAAAATGCTTATTACCACTACATCTGGTACAAGCTAGCGGAAAAATGATCCCACGCTAAGGTTCAAACTATACCTTTTGAAACACCCTGGGGTGTCTACTTTAAGAAATGGTAGGCCTTTGTGGGGTAGTTTGAATTTAAAACCTGCGAAGATGCTTGGAAATTGCACATAGGCCCAGCGTCAAAATTCAAAGTTTGGTAAAAACGGATATGGCTTGGTCTCCTATATGGCACTGTAGCTTCACGAAATAGTGCCAAAGACATTCATATGGGGTGTAATTTTACTCAGAAGACTTAGCTGAGCATAATTTGGGGGGTTTGAACTTAGTGGCACATATGAAATATACAAAACGCCCAGCAAAAATGCAATCCGTATGTAAAAAATGCACAAAATTATTTTTTACCACATACTTTGGCATATATTGGTGAAAAAATGGGGGCATGTTAAGGCACAATATGCACCTTATAAGATACCCTGGAGTGTCTACTTTTACAAATGGTAGGCCTTTGTGGGGTTTTTTGAACAGTCAAACTGTTATAATACCCCAAATGGAAGCTAAGGCTCATTAAATCCATCTCTCAAAATTCTACTGTGAATACTGTAAAGGACAGGTCTCCTATATGGCACTGTAGCTTCACGAAATAGTGCCAAAGACATTCATATGGGGTGTCATTTTACTCAGAAGACTTAGCTGAGCATAATTTGGGGGATTTGAACTTAGTGGCACATATGAAATATACAAAACGCCCAGCAAAAATGCAATCCGTATGTAAAAAATGCTCAAAATTATTTTTTACCACATACTTTGGCATATATTGGTGAAAAAATGGGGGCATGTTAAGGCACAATATGCACCTTATAAGATACCCTGGAGTGTCTACTTTTACAAATGGTAGGCCTTTGTGGGGGTTTTTTGAACAGCCAAACTGTTATAATACCCCAAAATGGAAGCTAAGGCTCATTAAATCCATCTCTCAAAATTCTACTGTGAATACTGAAAAGGACAGGTATCCTGTATGGCACTGTAACTTCACGAAATAGTGCAAAAGGCATACAATGGGGGTGTCATTTTACTCAGCAGATGTAACTGAACACAAAATAAAACTTTGTACAGGAATAGCACACACCAATTTTACAAAATATAAACGAGAATTTCTCTGTTATAAGTTTGTGTGCCAAAAACCAAAAAGAACACAATTTTACTCCAATATTTAGCAGAGGTTGGCGGTGAAATGGCTACGTAGAAAGTGTCAAAACAACCTTAGGTAAATAGCCCGTGATGTCTACTTTATATAAATATATACTTTTGTGTGGCAATTTTGTTTTCTTTTATGGCTATTAAGCTTACAAGACAAACATACCAAATTCTAAAATCGCTCCACATTAAAAGTTTATTTTACTCCTTGTGCTTTGTGACCTGTAACTACCAAAAAAAACTTAAAATCCCAGACACATTATATATTCTGTAAATCAGAACAAATAAATAAATTTATTTTTAATTACTTTCCTTAACCTGCACTAATTATGCACACATTATTATTGCAAAAACTGTAAAAAAAAAACAATATTTTTCATTTTTTTTGCATTTTTCTGTATTTTTTTTATAATAAGTAAGCATTTATATATATATATATATGTTATATCAAATTAAAGCCCTTTCTGTCCTTTAAAAAACAGTATATAATATGTGTCGGTGCAATAAATGAGAGAGATGCAAATTGCAGTTGAACGCAAACAGCAAGAAAATGCAAAAATTGCTTGTGTCATTAAGCGTAAGTCAAGCTTCTGAAGCTGTGTCCTTAAGGGGTTAATTTGATGTGACATATACATATATAAATTCTCATATATATATTTAAAAAAAAAAAGCAAAATAATGGGCCATTTCATCGCCAATCTCTGCTAAATATTGGAGTAAAATTATGTTTTTTTTCTCTATTTTGGCATATTCACATATAATAAGGTTTTTGTAATGTGTATTTCATAGTGTAATCCCTGTACAGAACCCCATATTGTGTTCAGCTACATCTGCTGAGTACAACAATACCCCCATTGTATACCTTTGCCACTATTCTGTGAAGCTACAATGCCATATAGGAGACCATGCTATTTCAGTTTCTATATTTGGAATTTTTATAGATGGTCATATGTGTGAATTTGTGGCATTATAGCCATTTGACTGTTCAAATAACCCCACAAAGGCCTTCCATTTGAGAACACAGACACTCCAGGCTATGTTATTAGGCATATATTATACCTTAACTTTCCACAGTTTTTTCACCAATTTATTTAAAATTTTGTGGTGAGGAAATACAATTAAATTTTTATGCATACATGTTGCATTTTCGCTGGGTATGTCATACATTTGATAAGTGCCACTGTCATAAATTCCCCCTAAGTATGCTCAGTTATCTCTTCTGAGTAAAACGATAAGCCAAATGTATGACCTTGGCACTATTTTGTGAAGTTACAGTGCTGTAAAAGAGACGTGACAAGTTCAGGTTTTTAAGTGTGAATTTACATGGAGGGTTTTAATGGGTCCGTATTCTATCTTGAAATATGTTAGCAGGCTGCTTTTTCCAACTACCCCAAAAAGGGTATTTCAAAAGACATATTTTGAACCTTAGCGTGAAATCATTTTTCAGCTATCTTGTAGCGCAATAAGCAAATGTAGTGGTAATAAGCATTTTTTTCTGCCTTTTTGACTTACATGGTGAGTTTGTACTGTATATTGTGCAATCTGTATGTATGCTACAGCTATATAATGCTTCCTATATTGCTCAGCTATGTCATCTGAGCACAGCAATACACCCATATGTACCTTTACCAGGTATATGACAACGTTGAAGCACTTTTGAGACACAGTCATTTAAGTTTGAATTTTTACGCTGGGTCCATGCCCCACTATGGAATTTTTTTAATAGGTTGTGTTTTCCAATTACTTTACAAAGGCATACCATTTCCTAAAGAAGACACCCCAAGGTGTTTCAAAAGGCATATTTTAAACCTGAATCAGTGAAACTGCTTGCTGTAGTGTGCCTCTAACACGGAGACACACTACAGGAACATTAACCCCACGATTGCCACAACTGGGGCAATCTGGTTAATTTTAGTATTGGATGAGAATTTTCTGTCCTGCATCCTAAAGGGGAGTACTGGAATGATGGAAAAAGGTCCTTAAGGGGTTAATAGAGTGCAAGTTGGGGTGGCATTTGGTAGAACCCAGGTAATAAGTCAAACCTTTCCAAAACCATGAATTTAAATGTGTTTATATAAGATAACTAATACACAATATGTATATAAATGTCATCAAATGTGAGTCTTGACAGTTTTAGGAAGTCCATTTTTTTCAGCTGACTAGATGATACCATTAGTTTATCTTCTTTATCTTCATATTGAGATATGTTATGGCTACTGACCTTAAAAAAATACATAAAAGTACACAGCTTTTATTTTTCATTTATATTGATTCATCAATCGCAACATAAATGTTTTAGAGATAGTTATTTCTTACAATGCAGTATTTCCAACTTTGGCCTTGATTTACCGTATATACTCGAGTATAAGCCGAGTTTTTCAGCACATTTTTTGTGCTGAAAAACCCCAACTCTGCTTATACTCGAGTCACTGTCTGTATTATGGCAATTTACATTGCCATAATACAGACTGGGGGCTGGCAGCGAGCGCTTACCTCTCCTGCAGCTCCTGTCAGCTCCCTGCTCCTCCGCGCCGGTCCGGTCAGCACCTCGGTCAGCTCCCAGTGTAAGTCTCGCGAGAGCCGCAGGGTCATAGTGCGGCTCTCGCGAGACTTACAGTGTGAGCTTACAGAAGAGCTGCACGGACCGGCGCGGAGGAGGAGAGAGCTGACAGGACCTGCAGGAGAGGTAAGTAACAGCTCTGCCAGCCCTCCTCCTCCCCCCCACTGAACTGCCAATGCCAATGGACCACCAGGGAAGGAGAGCCCCCCTCCCTGCCATGTATCAAGCAGGGAGGGGGGACGAAAAATAAATAAATTAATAATATATAAATAATAATAATAAAAATAATAATAAAAAAATAATAATAATATAACAAAAAAAAAATTAAAATAATATTTTTTTTTTTTTATAAAAATGCCCACCCCCCACCAAGGCTCTGCAACACAAACACAGTGCATTCATACACACACTGCACTCATACACACACACACACACTGCACTCATACACACACACACACACACACACACTGCACTCATACACACACACACACACTGCACTCACACACACACACACACTGCATTCACACACACACACTGCATTCATACACACACACTGCATTCATCTTATACACACACTGTAAATAAATATTCAATTAATATAATTTTTTTAGGATCTAATTTTATTTAGAAATTTACCAGTAGCTGCTGCATTTCCCACCCTAGTCTTATACTCGAGTCAATACGTTTTCCCAGTTTTTTGGGGTAAAATTAGGGGCCTCGGCTTATATTCGGGTCGGCTTATACTCGAGTATATACGGTAATAAGATTTCCATATGATTCAATAGAAAACCTTTCCATGGGCAGGGCATAATGTCCAAACTGGCCAGATGTGATTTTAGTCTCTCCTGCCAAATAGAGCTAAATAGCATCTTATTCTCCTGTAAAGTTTGCTGGACGAAGTCTATTTTTACAAGCAGACAGTCATCTCAGCAACCTACACCTTACTGGCTCAAACCGCATCATGTTATCAAGTTTATGACTGTTTGACACTGCGGCCTAGAAGATCGCTGACCTGAAAGTTGACAGGAGCAGCCGATCTCTTGACCAAAGGAGAGCCTACTGTAATGGAGCCACCAACATGTAGCCCTGTTAGCCCACCCTTGGACTGGTGGGGGTTATTCCAGTCCCCACTGGGAAAGCTACTTATCTCGCACTGTTTGACTCTCGTTGAGGACTGTGTTGCTGGTCTAAAATGGCTGTCACCCTGCGGTACCCCCGCAATCAGGCAGAACAGGACATGGAAGTATTTTTTAAAACCCGTTTGATCAGCTATGCCTGGCATTCTGGCTTCAAATTGAAAGCAGATCATACATTTCCACTGCCACTGTGACACCACTGATACAATCTGCAAATCCATCGCACAGCTTTTCTTCTGAGTTGGGAGTTCACTCAGAACTTTTTCTAAACCCACTGTTCATCTGTCAGGGTGGCGGTCTGGTGACCGGGACCCAGACACTGTCTGGCCGGCGGTCGGACGAGGGACCCTTTATGCCTGATGTTGAAAGTAGGAGTCACAGTGTGAAAGTGGATTTGCAAGGTCTGGTGCAGGATAACCGCACGCCCCCTGGTGTTGAGCACCTGCATTTGTGCGGCCACATACCAGGACCCTGATGCAGCTTCAGCGGATCCCAGGAACTAGGAGCTTGGAAATAAGCAGACCTCCCAGGAGCTGAATAGGGAGGCTCTGCAGCAAGAATGTATCCAGTACAGAAACAAGGCTAGGCACCAAACATGAAAACAAGACAGAACTAGTAGAACCCAGAACCAGAGAAGGATAGGAAGCTAAACCCAGAACATGTACACAATACATAATGGAAACATTAACAGAACAGGGGCAGGGCAGGACAGGACAGGACTGTATATGGACTGGGAATACAAAATAAAACAAGACATGATATAATAGGCAAAACAAGAGGAGACATAACTAAGTACTATATATAGACATACAAGAGAAAGTATACTGGCGCTAAAAATATAAATTATAGGAAGAAATGTGCTATGCACTCCAATATATAAAAGTAGCTGCTATAACACCAGGTGTATCCTTCCCATAGACACCAAACAACATACAACAAGAAAAAACAAAACGGTGTAGCGCTTATTTAAATTCAATACTGGTAGTTATTCTTAAGATTTCACAAAAAACACCTAGGAGTGTAACCGCTGGTGGTTCCCTTATTTACCACTATAATGTCTTAAAGCATAGAACTTAGTAGGGCTAACCATACAGATATCTTAGCCATAATTTTATATAGTGTAATAGATCCTCTATTTAACATATATAAATAATTGAGAATACAATATAAAATAAGGATTGTCTTGGAAGCAATCGTTTTGTCTTTTTGGATAATGACAGCCTCTCTGTCATTTTAAGATGGAGCAGCGTCTGTCTCCAAGTCTCTCCTCTGCGTCTTAACATTTAAAAGTACACCTATTTATACCTTAGGTGTCTCCATTTTAGGGTCACCATAGTTCATATATGAAAAAGTACCACTTCTTTTACTTTATTCATTTTAGGACCTCCCTTAATTTGGCAAACATACAAGGCCATAACTAAAGGGTGTATACGTCACGGAAATTTTCCTGACTTAGTTCAAGATGGCATCTTAAAGTCTGAATAGGTTATCTGTTGTTTATACTAAGTCGTGAGTGTACAGTCGTGGGAGATTCCTGGATTTGGGGAAGTTCCATTAACTTGGGGTTACCACAGTATATTGTGTACTGCAAGTGTCGTAGTATAGCCTTGAAGCTTGTTTATGCATTATTGTTATTGTAATTCGTCTGGGACAAAATGGCGCAAACATATTATGCACTGAGGTTATTGCTTAAAGAAACATCTATGAAAAACAATATGTTCCATTTCTAACACCTTGTCAGTTTGCAATATCTCTTAAAGACAAACTACACAGTTTAAGAAATACAACATTTCATTCTAAAACTTGTAATATTTGCATTTGCCCGTAACAGGAGAGGGTAAAAGAAAAACAGAGGACTCCAATAATGTAAAATAGCAGATATAAAATAGAGGTGAATGTACATATATGGAACCACTCATATTTACCCAAGCTAAATGCCTAGCTCAGGGGTAAAACGCCAATAGGTCTGTTAAGGCGACCTATCCCTTCTTTGTTGTAGTGCTTTTCTTTTAATCCTGTATTGGGGCTGGAGCAGAAAAACACATATGATGCAATATCTTATGTACCGGAGGGTGAGTATAATATCTATAGAAATATACTCACAAACGTTGAGCCGTAGTATACTTAAATATACTAGTTAAGTATATTTTATTTATTGAAGAATTTAAATAAGTACTATATATGTAAAACATTGGACCAAAGGCTCCCCGTTTGTGAGTATATTGGAACTGTTTTCGGAAAATGTTATGGAACTGTTTTCGGCATGAGGTGACAATGCGGTTCCCGGACAACTTGGCCCAGGGTTTTGAACCACTTTAAACTAGTCGGGAGAGTGCTTTTTGGAGGGAAGATGCCTGAGACTAAGAGGAACAAATGCTATTGGCGAGCCAAGTGGAGCACCCCATATTTTGGATGCAGGAGTTCCCGAAAGTTGACCGGCAAAAGAACCAAACGCCCTGCAACTGTTTTGGGCATAGAACCACGTATGTGGTCAGTCAGAACTTTAACACAGTTTCCCCTACACTGCATGGATCTGAGCACCATTTGTAGAGCTTGGGCACTCAGATCAGGGCTATTTGGGGATGTATTATTTGTGTGGTTATTGCATGTTTTTATTATGTTTTGGGGTACTTTTATGTTTTTATGTTTTGTGTTAGGCTCTCTGTTCCTACTAGATAATGAGCTTACTGGTCTTTAACTCAATTATCTCCCAGGCCCAGAGATTCTTGAGAGAGGCTTGTGTTGAATACAATGGAGACCCCATACTGGGTTCTGTACATAAAAGGCCAAGTTTGGCTTATTATAATCAGTTGTACTCCCAGAACTATGTGTTGTCTAGTTACTGGGAGGGGGAAGGGCTAATCAATTCTCAGCACCTTGTTCCAGGTCATAGAGAATTCAACAGGGAAAGTCCTTGTAAGGACTAGAGCTCTCAGGACTGTGTATCATACAGTCGCTGGGAAGGAATAGAGCTAGCCCCCTATTCTGTTCCAGAACAGAGAGGTTCAAGAAGGACCCCAAGTTAAGCTACGAAATTGAGCAGAGATGCCGGTATTCGAGCACCCAAGTGAGCCGAGTGCAAGTGCTCTAGTAGCAAGACCACGAGAGAAACTTTTTTTTATATATTACACAAGGACGGAGTGGTTGGGGACTGTATGAAGTTGCAGTAAAAGCTTCAGCTGAGGTTCGTTGTGGGTTGTAGGTGACCGTGACACTGCTGAAGCCTAGAAGAGGCAGACGTGGTGGAGAGGCCAGTGGTGTGGTCGGTATAAAGGTGTGGGAACCCTGATACCTATGGGTTCCAAGACAGACATGCTATCCCACGATACCTCAATAGCATCGAGACACTCACGTGGACACCAAGCAATTAATTTTTGCAGGTTGTATGAAGACTACACGCAGGATGTACAAAAAAAAAGTGAGTCTCTGTAAATTATACTAATAAGCGAAAAATGAAATAACACTATGATATATAAAAAAATAAAGAAGTAAATTAAGGTAAATTGCTTAAGAAATAGGAACAAGGGACAAAGGAAACAAGGGAAAAGAAGAGAACGCAAATACAAATAGGAGAAAAAAAGAGAAGAGAAAAAAAAGTATAGCTTAAAATTTACACAAAACTGACATAACCCCTGGAAAAGCTTTAAAAAAAGGGAGTAAAAATTAAAGGAGAAGTTTAAAGAGAAAGGAAAGGGAAGGGGGAAAAAAGGGGAAAAAAAGGGAAGGCAAAACTGATCCAAGTAAATCACTGAAATATCTGTTGGAAGAACTAGATTGATTTATTCATATTTCTGGTTAAGAACTAAATAAGTAAAACTGTTGCTCAACTTTATAACATAGATAAAAATGAACGTGAGCGATGATGCCGTTTAGATTTTTCGAAGAAGACCTTCCCCTACTTGTGGGTTATCATTCCATCAGACATTAAAAAAATAGTCAAATGTAATTTCTGGAACAACTTAAGAACCATGAATATATTGTTGAAAGAATAGATTAATAAAGAGATATCATGGTAATTTAAGCTGCATCTGCCCATACAGACACCAAAATCGGGGCACTTGGAGGCTGACATTGGGCAGAGAAACCCGAGACCTCCACAAAGATACCACAAACATTGATGCACCACTCAGCAGCGCTCGGCACTAACATGCGGCCTACTCACACGGGCAGCACGGGGGAGAGCGCCGCTCTCATGCCGCTTTCATACCCGGCTAATCTTCTGCAGAGCCAACGTTCCCCCCCTGTGGACTGGCGGGGGTCATCCCGGTCCACATTACACAGGGTCACAAGCTACCACAAGCTTCTGCGACCGTCTGCAACTCACACCCCGTTAACAGGATGGCAGCTGCCGACCAAGGAAAGAGGGGAAAGGAGAACTGCAGATATAAATATACCCAACTAAAACGTGCCGTATGTGGCTTCTAAAAAACTAATAACACAGCTTCTAAGAAAGAGAAAAATTAAGAAAAAAAAAAAAAAAACACGTTTCGGCTAATTAATTTTTTTCTCCATAAGCTAATAAAGCCTCAAAAATCATAGATCTTAAAGAAACAGATGATTTCATGAACATGGAAGTGAATCAAGGAGAGCATACTTCATTACATGAATTCATGGAATGATACTTTGAAAAAGCTTTACAAGAACTAAAAGTAGAAATCAACAACAGTACTTTAGAGATCAAAAATATAATTGGGGCTTTATCAGAAAAAATGAAAATACTTGAAGAAAATTTACAAAAAATCGATACACAACAACTGAGCCTACTAAACAAATATGATTCCCTTCTCTTCAGAGTAAACAAGCAAGATCTAATACAAAAAGATAAGTCCTGCGCTCACTCCCATCACTCCTGGGCGGCCGCAACGACCATAGTACACATCAGCCCCAATACATACAGTAAAAACCAAAGAAAATGTTGCCTGTGCTCTCTTCTAAATCCCTATGTTATTTAAACAAATGGAGGTCATTTAGATACTCCAATGGTCATTTAGTTACTGCCAACGTCAAGGCAGACCCCCTACACGGGTCCTACACTCAGTGGTGTATCCTGGTTTTGTGCTGCCCTAGGCAGGACAAAACTCAGGCACCCCTCTTCCCCCCGCGCCACCCCCACCCAACCCTTCCCCCCACCCCACCTTCTAAAGACACACACACACACACAGTCAGATACACACACAGTCAGACACACACACAGTCAGACACACACACACAGTCAGACACACACACACAAACACACACACACACACACAGTCAGACACAAACACACAGTCAGACACAAACACACACACACAGTCAGAAACAAACACACAGTCAGACACACACACAGACACCAACACACACACAAAGTCAGACACAAACACACACACAATAACACACACACACACACAGTCACACACAAGCACACACACACAGTCTGACACACAGTCAGACACACACACACACACACACACACAATCACTCACATTAACACAATTTTTTTTAAATTTAACCCCTGTGGGGATATTTATGGGATAATAATAGTAAACAGTTGAGAATTGCCCACTAATTCAATTCTCAGATCCCAAATATCGTTATCGTGTTAAGTGGAATGTATTTCATATAAATAATATCACAATTTTATTATAAAAATAGATTTTATTTATAATAACAAATTAATAATAATAATATGTAACATGCGTGATAATAATCAATGAATATCCAGTATAAAATGGTATGCAATACAAAGGAATGGGTATTACGTTTCAATGGATAAATAGCATTTCCTGTCAAGAATTCTGACGATTTATGAGGTATCCTCACAGACTGAAAAAGTTTCACTCAGAGAACAGAATTCTTCAGAGTGCAGCGTAAGGTTGTAAAGTTTAGCTGACAGTTAGAATAACCCTTTCAATGCTGGCTAGATCTCCTAGGTAGTTAGGATCTATTCTTATGTAATTTTTAAATAAAATACATTTAAACCAGTTCATTAGTCATTTCCTGGAACCACCCAATAAGAGAATCTACCATGATTATATAAGCAGAATTTTAATTTGTCTAAAAGATATCTTATCTTAATTTAGAGCAAATCAATACACCTGGATAAAAACAACGGTATGCTAACACGTGATAACTATCACATTAATATATATAATTATTCTTAATTCCACCTGCAGAATGGAATGTTTATAACTATATATTCTTTAGTTAACTAAGATTTCTTAATATGGAAATCTGACCGTGTTTTATCCAGTCATATATAATGCTATTAATAAATTTTAATTTAATTAATTAAATGAAACCAGTATAATTACCAGTTGAGTAGATATTTCATCCGATTGGTAGTCTCAGGAACTTATTTGGATGTCTCTCTGCATGGAGGTTGGAGTCCCCAAACTTCCAATTCCTCTCTCCTCTTTTTCCTTCTCCTTTGCATCTCCTGCATATCTCTATCTTCCCTTTGTCTTAACTTTTAAAGGGCTAGACTCTCTGTACGTCATCAGTTGATAACCCAATAGAAGTACTAGAGGTGTGGTTATCTTCCAGATCGCAATTTAGGTATTTAGTCTATAGAGGGCAGTCTTGTCCCACTAAACATACCTATCCAGGAAAGAGTTAACTTTTCCTGGTGGCTATTTTGACGTCATTTTGCTTATCTCAAATGACCACTATAACTTACGTATCCTTCAAAGATCAAAGGGTTTCTTAAATTTTGTCCAGACTATGTGTCTGGCAAATTCTGAGTTTTGACCCGTAACTTACAATGGGACCTTATATGTATAGACAGTTAAATTTTATTATTTAATCTTCTCTGTCACAATTGTCTGGGTTTAGATTTGATTATATTCTTCTTATCACTTGTTTATACTATGCTATGCATTCCTTAGCTCTGGCAAAATGGCTAGTCTTACAGAAAGAAATCTTGTGTTTTTTTTTTTGTTAACTTGAAAATAACAAAATGGAGTCTGGTCTGTTCAGAGTGACTCAGAATATACACTTTTAGTTTCTATCATAGCACAAAATGTCTGCCGATATAAATACCCTGACACCCCCCCCAGCCTCCTTACCTTTGTGAGTGCTGGGGGGGTTCCTCTTTCTCCATGGTGGTCCCGTGGCTGCCGGTCGAGCTGATGGGCTGGCTACTGGGCGGGCGGCTGGCGAGGGAGCACTTCCTCTGAGCTGACTGCTCAGCTCCCTCGCGCGCCGCAGAGTGAGGCTGGGAGCCGGGTTGATGACTTCATATTGCGGCTCCCAGCCTCACTCTGCGGCGCGCGAGGGAGCTGAGCAGTCAGCTCAGAGGAAGTGCTCCCTTGCCAGCCGCCCGCCCGACCACCAGCCAGCGCCGTCCAGCTCCCAGCATGTCTGTTAGCCGCAAGGCAAACTAGGCATTTGCTCTGGGCATTTGGGGGGGCGATGTTTTTTGCCGCCCCATGAAAAATGCCGCCCAAGGCAAATGCCTTGTTTGCCTCGCGGCTAATACGTCCCTGCCTACACTGACCTTTCACCTTGCTTCCTTGAGCTTCTGGCAAATATATATCTCTAATTAGACAGAGAGGGGTATTTTTTATATACACCCCTATATACTTATTGACCTTTATTAGGGAACACATGGGATGGGTGGCAGCATTGTAACAAAGTTATGTGATACAAAAAGTGAATACAAATACAAAAAGATAAGTCCTGCACTCACTTCCATCACTCCTGGGCAGCAGCAACGACCACAGTACACATCAGCCCCAATACATACAGTAAAAACTAAAGAAAAAGTTACCTGCGCTCTCTCCTAAATCCCTATGTATATCTAAACAAATGAAGGTCAAGCAAGATCTAAACCTAGAGTCGCTAGAAGATCGCACAAGAAGAAACAATCTATGTTTCAGGAATATCCCAGAGGAAATCAGCCAAGATTATCTGAGAAATTACCTAGTCTAATACTTTAAGAAATTAGGGGTCGGAGATAAAGAATTCAACTCAACAATCGAATGAATACATTGCCTATCAAAACCAAGCATGATGAAAAACAACACACCTAGAGATGTCATCGCTAATTTTCAATCCTTTGCATTCAAAGAAAACATCTTAAAAATTATAAGAAAAAAATAAAGTTAAGGACGATAAATTTAAAGATGTGTTGGTCTTTCCAGACCTCTCATACCAGACTAGATTACACCAGAAAAATTTTGTGGACGCTCTGCAATAAGTAAGACAAAATAATATTTGCTATAGTTGGGGTTTCCCAACTTACATCAATTTGTTATGGGAAGGCAAAACTGATCCAAGTAAATCACTGAAATATCTGTTGGAAGAACTAGATAGATTTATTCATATTTCTGGTTAAGAACTAAATAAGTAAAACTGTTGCTCAACTTTATAACATAAATAAAAATGAACGTGAGCGATGCTGCTGTTTTGATTTTTCGAAGAAGACCTTCCCCTACTTGTGGGTTATCATTCCATCAGACATTAAAAAAATAGTCAAATGTAATTTCTGGAACAACTTAAGAACCATGAATATATTGTTGAAAGAATAGATTAATAAAGAGATATCATGGTAATTTAAGCTGCATCTGCCCATACAGACACCGAAATCGGGGCACTTGGAGGCTGACATTGGGCAGAGAAACCCGAGACCTCCACAAAGATACCACAAACATTGATGCACCACTCAGCACCGCTCGGCACTAACATGCGGCCTACTCACACGGGCAGCACGGGGGAGAGCGCCGCTCTCACGCTGCTTTCATACCCGGCTAATCTTCTGCAGAGCCAACGTTCCCCCCCTATGGACTGGCGGGGGTCATCCCAGTCCACATTACACAGGGTCACAAGCTACCACAAACTTCTGCGACCGTCTGCAACTCACACCCCGTTAACAAGATGGCAGCTGCCGACCATGCTCTTGGGCCTACATCTATCCAGCCTCTACATGAGCGACTTGACGCTATCTTCCAAAGCTTCTGGGAGCTGCGGGCTTCCCAGCCACCCCCTACTCATGGCAGAGAAGCAGGGAGGAGTGGAACCGTGGGGCGGAACGGGCCCATCCCGGGCAAAGCAAACCTCCAAGCACCCGCTACCTGTGCCACAAGCCCAACCAGACCAAAGGTCGTGAGGGAACCCCTTCCGAGGCATTGACCACAACGCCGGAAGGCCACACGCCGCTGGTGGCAGATGACCACCAGGCCCTTCTGCAGCACCCAAAAAGGGAGAGACACGGCCTCTCAGAGATCCTGAGTCTGTGGTCCAAGGATGCCAACCTGGAACAAGACCTGGAGCTGGGGAGGGACCCCCCGCCACCCACGTCCCCTACCCATACATCGGTCCGGTGGACTGACTTCCCAATGTCACGGCAAGATCCCGCCTTGCTGAGTAGGCTTAGAACACTTGAAGACGCGCCCGTTTAGCTCCGCACAGATATATGCCATATTCCAACTGCCTCCAGTGCTTTTTACCATAATCTATGTCTCTAGCATGTAACCTACTGTTTTAGACTTGCCTGCTCCAAAAATGTTTAGTCTATCGACCCTGCTGCAGACTCCCAGCGGACTAGACATGTTTTTTTTAAACCGATCAACCTGTTAAGAACACCTCTCATTTGCCAAGCATGTAATCTGATCTTATTCTCCACTCTCCCCCATGTCTATCTTACCATCTTTGTAGCACATCTCCAGTAAAAAGGTCATGTCTATATAATGGTGTTACCCTGAGAGGGCACATTACTGCTACTGAATTTACTTTTAAAACGAAAAAGAGTGCAGTCTAGGGTTTGGCAAGCTTGATTACTTATTGTTTATTTTCCTCTTCACATGTCAAGCAGAGTTTACATAATCTTTAGGTATCTTCATGTCACAATTGCTTGTTAAGCTTTATCAGCACACTTGACCAGGAGCATCAGTCGAATGTACTGAGCTTGTAGACTCTAACATGACCCTCCACATTAGACATAATGCTTTTGCTGTGCATAGCCCACATCTTGCTTAGTATGTCTACCTTTTAACATATTACACGTGAAAAGCTCAGATTATGTAAGCGTTACTTACTCTCATGTAAAAGCTAGACTTAGCCTGTATTAAATAGGTTGCATGTTAATATATAATGAGTATATATTCCTAGCTAACCTGAGAACGCTATGTTACTTAAAACATAAAATGAAGCAGACACTCATGTGAGAATATACCAATGTTATTGTTTACTTTATTCATGTGCATATTTACGCATATGTATCTCCTTTTCTTCCTTTCTGTTACGTTCCCATAATGCTTCAATAAAACAAAGATTGACAAAAAAAAATGTTGACTGTAAAAACTTATCTACTCTAATATGGAATTTAGGGACTATACCAAATGATAAATATAAGGGTATGATACTTAACCAAATACTACCATTGAAGAGTAATAAAAAAAAAAAGCTAATTTATCTGATAAAATTCTGAAATTCTTGAATATTAAAGAAATTGAAAACAACATAGAGAACTTAAAGTTGGAAAACTGGAAAAATACTGGATTACAAAAAGTGTATCACCTTAAAGAAAATAATACTATTAAAAAATTTTCAGTTCTCCAACATACTTATGGGTTGCCTTCAAAAGAGGCATTTAATTATATCAGAGTGAAGAGCTTTCTGAGAAGACACACCCTGTTGGACAATAATGAAATATCACTGTTGCTAGAAAAAATATTCCTCCAGTGCTTTTGGGGCCTGACTGTATTCACCCATGAGTACTTAAGGAGCTAGGTGTGGAAAAAAGTGAACCTGTGTTTTTAATCTGTGAACCTAACTTCTGAGGCTGGGAACTATGATTTTAATGTATAACAATATAAATAAAAAAACGTTACCTGCAGTCTGGCCTAAATCCCTATGTACATTTAAACAAAATGGAGGCTCTTTAGTTTTATTCCAATGGCCATTTGAATATATAAGCTCACCTGCCACGTCAAGGCAGGTATCACACAGCTATGTTACATTGCTGCCAGCCTCCCCACGTTTGTCTTATTAAGAGTTTATAAGTATGTAGGGGCAGCACCCCTTCCTGTCTCATCAGAGAAATTTGCCTTTTAGTTGATACCAGCAATGTGATTTATTATGCGTTATAGCCCTATTCAGGGATAAGTATGTAGGGGTTTATAAAACACCCTTCATGTCTCATTAGAGATGTTTACACTTTGTCTGATACCAGCAAAGTTTATTGTATGTGTAGAAGCCCTATAAAGGGTTAAATGTGAAAGGTTTTATAAAATACCCCTTCCTGTCTCATTAGAGAGGTTTACACTTTGTCTGATACCAGCAAAGTTTATTTTATGTGTAGAAGCCCTATAAAGGGTTAAATGTGAAAGGGTTTATAACATATCCCTTCCTGTCTCATTAGAGATGTTTACACTTTGTCTGATGCCAGCAAAGTTTATTGTATGTGTAGAAGCCCTATAAAGGGTTAAATGGGAAAGGGTTTATAAAATACCCCTTCCTGTCTCATTAGAGATGTTTACACTTTGTCTGATACCAGCAAAGTTTATTGTATGTGTAGAAGCCCTATAAAGGGTTAAATGTGAAAGGGTTTATAAAATACCCCTTCCTGTCGCATTAGAGATGTTTACACTTTGTCTGATACCAGCAAAGTTTATTGTATGTGTAGAAGCCCTATAAAGGGTTAAATGTGAAAGGGTTTATAAAATACCCCTTCCTGTCTTACTGGAGATTCTTGGCTGATATCAGCATATCTAATGGCTAGTGTAGGAACTCACCTATTGAGGCTTGCCTTGACGTGGCAGGTGAGCTTTTATATTCAAATGGCCATTGGAATAAAACTAAAGAGTCTCCATTTTGTTTAACCCCTTAAGGACCAAACTTCTGGAATAAAAGGGAATCACGACATGCCACACATGTCATGTGTCCTTAAGGGGTTAAATGTACATGGGGATTTAGGCAAGAGTGCAGGTAATGTTCTCTTTGTTTTTACTATCTACTGCATACCTGATATGAGTTGTGACTGTGATACCATGCAATGCATCATGTTTATCTATGCATTGTTAAAACTCTTGAAAATGCCAATAAAATTGTTGAACAACAACAACAACAAAAACCTTTACTGCTGTACAGGGAGTGCAGAATTATTAGGCAAGTTGTATTTTTGAGGATTAATTTTATTATTGAACAACAACCATGTTCTCAATGAACCCAAAAAACTCATTAATATCAAAGCTGAATATTTTTGGAAGTAGTTTTTTAGTTTGTTTTTAGTTATAGCTATGTTAGGGGGATATCTGTGTGTGCAGGTGACTATTACTGTGCATAATTATTAGGCAACTTAACAAAAAACAAATATATACCATTTCAATTATTTATTATTACCAGTGAAACCAATATAACATCTCAACATTCACAAATATACATTTCTGACATTCAAAAACAAAACAAAAACAAATCGGTGACCAATATAGCCACCTTTCTTTGCAAGGACACTCAAAAGCCTGCCATCCATGGATTCTGTCAGTGTTTTGATCTGTTCACCATCAACATTGCGTGCAGCAGCAACCACAGCCTCCCAGACACTGTTCAGAGAGGTGTACTGTTTTCCCTCCTTGTAAATCTCACATTTGATGATGGACCACAGGTTCTCAATGGGGTACAGATCAGGTGAACAAGGAGGCCATGTCATTAGATTTTTCTTCTTTTATACCCTTTCTTGCCAGCCACGCTGTGGAGTACTTGGACGCGTGTGATGGAGCATTGTCCTGCATGAAAATCATGTTTTTCTTGAAGGATGCAGACTTCTTCCTGTGCCACTGCTTGAAGAAGGTGTCTTCCAGGAACTGGCAGTAGGACTGGGAGTTGAGCTTGACTCCATCCTCAACCCGAAAAGGCCCCACAAGCTCATCTTTGATGATACCAGCCCAAACCAGTACTCCACCTCCACCTTGCTGGCGTCTGAGTCGGACTGGAGCTCTCTGCCCTTTACCAATCCAGCCACGGACCCATCCATCTGGCCCATCAAGACTCACTCTCATTTCATCAGTCCATAAAACCTTAGAAAATCAGTCTTGAGATATTTCTTGGCCCAGTCTTGACGTTTCAGCTTGTGTGTCTTGTTCAGTGGTGGTCGTCTTTCAGCCTTTCTTACCTTGGCCATACTGTTTTACTCGGGAGACTTCGCTGAACACAAATATTAGTGTTTCAAAACAGTAAAATGTATTACAACAATGATATCGCCAGTAAAAGTGAAGTTTTTTGCATTTCACGCACAAACAGCACTTACACGGATGATATTATTGCTGCAATACTTTTTACTGTTTTGAAACACAAATATTTGTGTTCAGCGAAGTCTCCCGAGTACAACAGTACCCCATCATGTACAGGTTTTATGGTGTTTTCAAAACTTACAGCATCTAATATAAGGCTTGTGTTTCATTTTTTTCACATTAAAATTAGCCAGATTGGTTACGTTGCCTTTGAGACCCTATGGTAGCCCAAGAATGAAAATTACCCCTATGAGGGCATACCATTTGCAATAGTAGACAACCCAAGGTATTGCAAACAGGGTATGTCCAGTCTTTTTTAGTAGCCACTTAGTCACAAACACTGGCCAAAATTGGCATTTTTTGCATTTTTCACACACAAACAAATACTAACGCTAACTTTGGCCAGTGTTTTGTGACCAAATGGCTACTAAAAAAGACTGGACATACCCCATTTGCAATACCTTGGGTTGTCTACTATTGCAAATGGTATGCCATTGTGGGTGTAAATTTCATTCCTGGGCTACTATACAGTCTCAAAGGCAACGTAACCAATCTGGCAAATTTCAATTTCAAATGTAGCGTGCTATATTTGACCCTGTAACTTCCCAAAACGCCATAAAACCTGTACGTAGGGGGTACTGTTTTACACGTGAGACTTTGCTGAATACAAATATGTGTATTTTATTGCAGTAAAAGCAAACCGTATTATGACACTGACCGTTAAAATGTCATGTAGAACTAAAAAAATCAAAAAAAATCGTATTTTCTCCCATTTTTTTCATATTAAATTATGTTTCATAACTAAATATTTGATATTAAATGAAAGCCCTGTTTCCCCTGAATAAAATGATATATAATAAGGGTGGGTGCATTTACTATGAAAGAGGTGAATTACGGTTGGACAGACATGTAGCGCAAATGCCAGGTTTTGTTTACATTTTGTTTCGTTCACAACGTGTACATTTGGCTCCGTCCTTAAGGGGTTAAATCTTGGCAAAACCCAAGTAGATCACATTCATTGCAAAACCCTTACCTATACTTCTACTTACTTCTTCGTAGAATACAAATAAGCTAGTTTAACATGGCCTATGTTTCATAAAATCATGTAGAACCCCATCTACCTTCCTCTAATCTTCTGGTACAATTCCTGAAAGAAAATCATCTTGTGTGATTAAAAACAAAGGTTACCTTATTTCCAAACTTGTAGGTGAATACCACCTCACCACAGAGCTTTGTTTCTTTAGTAGCTGCAGCTGTTTTTTTTTTGCAATAGTTATTTGCATATCTCTTGCCATAGGTTCTTCTTTAATATTTACTAAGGAGAAATACTATTTAAAATGTCTGCCTTTTCCTGGTCTTCATTAATTAACACCCCCTTCCTGGTTTTCAGTACCTACACTTTGCTTTATTTTTTTTATTTAGAATGTATGTACTCAAAAATGTTTTGGGGTTGGTTTTGCTCTCTTTAGCTATCCCGTTCTAACTTTGTAGTTTAGCAAATCTAATTGCCTTTTTTGCATGCATTGTTGGCTTCCTTATAACGTTTATAGGATTCCTCTTATTTGTCTGATTTAAAGGGACACTGTAGGCACCCAGACCACTTCAGCTAATTGACTGCATATCGTAATTCTGTTAAAGCAATGTAGAGAGCCATATAATGCATTATCCCTTCATGTTAAATTAAAGGAATGAGGATGTGATCAAAAGGGAAACAAGTGAATTCCATATCCTAATAAATGCAGTTCCCATACTCTAGATCTAATAGGAGGGGAGGAGGAATTAAAAGCCAACTCCAAAATATTAACTAAAATCAATTTGTAAATAGGAAGATAAACTTACGTGTTTATTGAAACAGTGCCACATTTATAAAAACTAAAAGATGTAGTTCTTAAAAAGAGAACAAAAAGAGCAACATTAAAGGACCAATGTGCAACACCTCAAGCCCTGTTAATTTAAATTCACTAATTATATGAATACCAATGAAAGCAATGCGCTTGATAGTAAACCTACAAAAATGTAAGGAAAAAAAAAATCACCTTAATGACCAAACGAGGAACTTTCGAAACATCTCTAGCGCTGCTGCTAATATGATCTTTAAGTTTGGATTCCAAAATTTTTTAATGGGTAAGGCAGTGGCTGAGTGACAGGCAATAGAAGGTTGTAGTCAATGGAGTATATTCGAAGCTTGGGCTTGTCACCAGTGGGGTACCTCAGGGATCTGACACACTCTCTTTAATATTTTTATTAGTGATATTGCAGAAGGTCTTGATGGTAAGGTATGTCTTTTTGCTGATGATACTAAGATATGTAACAGAGTTGATGTTCTAGGAGGGATAAGCCAAATGACAAATGATTTTGGTAAACTAGAAAAAAAGGTCAGAGTTGTGGCAGATGACATTTAATGTGTATGAGTGCAAGATAATGCATCTTGGACGTAAAAACCCAAGGGCAGAGTACAGCATATTTGATAGAGTCCTAACATGAACATCTGAAGAAAGGGATTTAGGGGTAATTATTTCAGATGACTTAAAGGTAGGCAGACAATGTAATAAAGCAGCAGGAAATGCTCCACCGGTCTCATTTTTCCAAGCTATACATGTTAAGATCTTATCCTTTCCAGGTAAATTTTATCCTGCAATCCATGAACCAGTTTAGTGGCCCTTCTCTGAACTCTCTCCGAAGTATCAATATCCTTCTAGAGATACGATCCCCAGTACTACGTACAATACTCCAAATGAGGTCTCACCAGTGGTCTGTACAATGACATGAGCACTTCCCTCTTTCTACTGCTAATACCTCTCCCTGTACAAACAAGCATTCTGCTAGCATTTCCTGCTGCTCTATTACATTGTCTGCCTAATTTTAAGTCATCTGAAATAATTAACCCTAAATCCCTTTTTTAGATGTTGAGGTTACGACTCTATCAAATATTCCATACCAGTGTTCCCCAACCCAATCCTCGTGGACCTCCAACAGTCCAAGAAATCTAACAAGTAAAAAAAAAGCAGATTTCAATGTACACTATTACAATATTGCTTTGCCGATTGAGGTCAGAGCCTTAAAGAATAAATAAATAAATATGCTTTAACTTGCTAGACCACTGGCTTTTAATGAGCAGCTGGCACAACACTTATAAAATAGTTTGTTATACTGCACATTATTGCTGCGACAAAATAAAATACAGGGTAAAAATTTTATTTCACTGTTTAATAGACTTACCCAGTATTTAAGGATGACATGTTTCTAGCAAAGTTGTCAGGACTTTGAAGGTGGTTCCAAATACGTTTAATTAATTAATTTACTAAGAAAAAATTTTGTTGTTTTTTTCATTTCTGCAAGTGCATTTTCAGTGTAAGGTCATTTTGTGTAAACACTGTTCAGTTTTAAAAAGCTGTTTTATTTATCTCACGTTATGAACGGCCTTGTGATTAATATACACAAAAAAAATTGGCTTTTAGATGCACATTGTTTTACTTTAAAATTCCATTGTTAATAAAGGAACTAAAGTAATTTAAAGAAAGTATATTAATTGTAAAAAAAAAATTGGTCCACTGTTCACTGATCTCACAAGCCTCAGTCTGGTGTTCAAAAGTTTTTCTTATGATACGTCGTGAGTTTATAGCCACAACTGCATATTGCTTTGTGGAAACAAATTGAAAGCCTGGCATTGTAATACGTGTATGGACATGCTCATAACAAAGCTTGTTCCCTCTCCTCACATAGTTGGTCATTAACCAGCACTTTGATGCAGTGTGTCTACAAATGCTATTCTATAGTCACTGCATCACAAAAGCATACCCTATCTCTCATTCATGATGCAGAGGTTTTGCTTGCAAGGATAACCAGACCTAATCCACCTGGTTATCCACATAGATACTCCTACACTTTAGAGGGGTTAATTATATAATAACCATTGAACGTAATAAGTTGGTTGTTCTTCCTGCAAAGGAAAGAGAGACTTGCCCTAAAAGCTTATTCATGGCTAGGACAAGCTCATATAGATAGAGGTAATTTACTTCTAACTCCTGAAAAGTAATATTGGTGGCCCAATATGGGAAATACTGTAGTTCATGTGTTTAGTAAACTTAAGCATTTGCTTATTGCCACATTACTGATGTACTGATTATTGAAATATTAATATCTAACATACTTTTTGAATTATGAATATATTGGAAGTTTGCCAACATCTCATGGTTCTAAATATGTTTTTGTATGTGTTGATGAATGTACCAGGTTTACTTTGCTATATCCTGTGTGAAGTGCAACCTCTGATACCCCGTTTGCTAGTCTCACTTCCTTAGTATGCATTTGGTAATTCCAGGACCATCCACTTGGATGGTGGTCATGCAGTTACTGCAAAGGAAACCCAAAACTGGGCAACCACATTTGCGTTACTTTGGGAATTCAGTGCACTCAACCACCCCCTAAGTAGTGAGGTTGTGGTACGCGAAAAATGTTGAGGTTAAATGACTATTAACCAAGTTACTAGTTGCTTGCCCCCACACAGTGGTATCTACTTATTCCTATGGTACAGATGAGCATTAACAACATACCTGATGATAGAAATGGTGAGACACCATATGATATGTTACACATTTTTCACTGACAATCATATTACTGCGCCAGGGAGAGCTTAGAACTGTTGGTTCTATTAGAGAAATTTAGGGATTTTTTTTTTTTTTTAAAGCCCACCTTACCATGCAATACCACCTATTTCCTACTGTTGGCCAGTTTTTCCTGGAGAGGCCAACTCCAAGAACTTTTACTACAGAGAACAATCAGAGCCAGCAGAGAAGAGTACATTTTAATATTTTAAATTCTGCTAAATACTTCCAAGATGTTCACAGAACTAGTGACTGACACAATGGATGCTGTTAAGGCAAGATAAAACAAACAGAGGATGACAGAAATGCCACCAGAACTCAGCCACCAGAATCATAGCCATGTAACAGACTGAATCATGATCTGACACCTGAACCTGCAAATGCGAAGGAGAAGGATGAACAGACAGACATGATACATTCACAGTTAACATGGAATATATGAAAAATGAATCATCAACATTAATATCAGAAAGACTCTGGAGAAAACAGACTGTACCTGAATTATCTTATACAGTAAGAAAGAAATGCAAAGATGCAAGCAAAAGGATACTAGAAAATTGGTTATGGTGTCTCCTTCTTACAGTCTGAAACATTATCATTACATCAACCCTAGCTGGGTGGGACAGGGGCTGAGAGGGGAGCAGGGGCTGAGGAAGGGGGATAGGGGCTGAGGAAGGGGATGGAGGCTGAAGAAGGGGATAGGGGCTAAGGAGGGGACAGGGCTGAGGAAAGGGACAGGGGCTGGGCAAAAGAGGACAGGGGCTGATGAAGGGGGACAGGGGCTGAGGAAGGGGACAGGGCTGAAGAAAGGGAAATGGACAGGGGCTGAGGAGGGGGGACAGGGGCTGACTAAGAAGACATTGATGAGGAGGTGGGACAGGGGCTGACTAACGGAACAGGGCTGAGGAGGGGAGACAGGGACTGACAATGGAGACAAGGCTGAGGAAGGGTGACAGGGGCTGAGGAGGGGGGACAGGGGCTGACTAAGGGGACAGGGCTGAGGAGAGGAATAAAAAAAACTAAAGTCTATTTCCCCCCTCCCTGAGGCCAGGGAGGAGTGGGCAGCTGCCAGCAGGAGCAGCAACCAGCATACAGCAGTCAGCGAAGTTGGCCTCTCCTGATGTCAAGAGGAGGGGGTGTGACTTCCTCTGCTCTTCTCCCAGACTCCCCAGAGGTCCTGTGAGAAGAGCAGTGAAAGTCACGCCCCTCCTCTTGACATCATCAGGAGAGGCCGGCCCGACTCTACTGACTGCAGGCTGATTTTTCCTTTTTTTGCTGGATGCAGACGGCCCTGGGTTTAGGGTGGCCTGGGGAGAAATTGCCTCCCTGCCCCCCTTCCCAACCTGCCCCTGGATGTTTTACCATTACAACAATGATCATAGATGCTGGAAGCATAAAAACCTAAAGACTGTTTAAGAACTTTGGTTTACTTATTTAAAGAAATGCGTCACAATGCCCACAGTTTAATAGAGAGGATGTTATGGGCAAATGCAAATATTGTATTCCTCAAAATGTGTACTTTGTCTTTAAGAGATATTGCAAACTGACAAGGTGTTAGAAATGGAAAATATTGTTTTTCATACAAAAAATAACCTCTTACCTTCAGTTCATAATTAGTGATGTCACGAACACGAAATTTTCGGTTCGCGAACGGTGAACGCGAACTTCCGCAAATGTTCGCGAACCGGCGAACCGGGCGCACCGCCATAGACTTCAATGGGCAGGCGAATTTTAAAACACACAGGGACTCTTTCTGGCCACAATAGTGATGGAAAAGTTGTTTCAAGGGGACTAACACCTGGACTGTGGCATGCGGGAGGGGGATCCATGGCAAAACTCCCATGGAAAATTACACAGTTGATGCAGAGTCTGGTTTTAATCCATAAAGGGCAGAAATCACCTAACATTCCTAAATCACAATGAATATGGATTGACACCTGACATATGACATATTGACACCTTGACATATGGATGACACCTGTCCTCAGAGCCCCTGATGCACACGGACACAGAGCAGAATAGAGACTGGTCCCCCTACATAGGGTCACTTGGCAGATATGGATTGACACCTGTCCTCAGAGACCATGATACACACTGACACAGAGCAAGAATGAGGGGCTATTTCCCCTACACTTAGGGTCCTTGAATATGGATTGACACCTGTCCTCAAAGCCCCTGATACACACTGACACAGAGCAGAATAGAGACTGTTCCCCTGCATAGGGTCACTTGCTTGAATGGATTGACACCTGTCCTCAGAGACCATGATACACACTGACACAGAGCAGAATAGAGACTGTTCCCCTACATAGGGTCACTTGGCAGATATGGATTGACACCTGTCCTCAAAGCCCCTGATACACACTGACACAGAGCAGAATAGAGACTGTTCCCCATGCATAGGGTCACTTGGCAGATATGGATTGACACCTGTACTCAAAGCCCCTGATACACACTGACACAGAGCAGAATAGAGACTGTTCCCCCTACATAGGGTCACTTGGCAGATATGGATTGACACCTGTCCCCAGAGACCATGATACACACTGACAGAGAGCAGAATAGAGACTGTTCCCCCTACATAGGGTCACTTGGCAGATATGGATTGACACCTGTCCTCAGAGATCATGATACACACTGACACAGAACAGAATAGAGACCGTTCCCCCTACATAGGGTGACTTGGCAGATATGGATTGACACCTGTCCTCAGAGACCATGATACACACTGACACAGAGCAGAATAGAGACTGTTCCCCCTACATAGGGTCCTTGGCAGATATGGATTGACAC
>OW240922.1:85493269-85598790 GCA_933207985.1 Pelobates cultripes
CAAAGCACCTAGGTGGGTGTTGGACTTCCCACGACTCAGTTTCTTTTGCACAGGTTGCAAATGGCATCGCTGTTGTCAGAGGCAGACACACAAAAATTCCACACTGCTGAACTCTGCAATGACAACATTCTGGTGGTGGCAACAGCATGCATTGATTGGCGTGCTGTCTTGCTGACCCCGGGTGCCAATGCATGCTATCTGACTGTGCCACTAACTCCTTGCACCGACCTCCCCATGGTTCCAACTCGTCTCCTCCTCCTCCTCTCTGTCTCCCCATCTGAACTTTCCCCCTGTTCTTCTTCTCTTCCAGCGGGCACCCACGTGACATCCATGGACGCATCGTCATCATCAACCGGTAACTTGAGAGGTGCCCGAAGCTTAGCTGGAGGAGGATGGTGCGTCAAGGTTCCGACTGTAGAAGATTGGGTGTCCTGTGTTAGCCAGTCAAATATGTCCTCAGAACTTTTCGAGTTCAGGGTACGTGGCATCTGAACATTGGGCATTATTCTAGGGCCAAAGGGAATCACAGCACCACAACCATGACAGCCCCTCGGGGTGGCCTGCCTCTGCCTGTCATTTTTTTTCCGATTAGTGGTACTATGCGTGCAAGCTACTGTGACAACAGATACGAGTGGCACTGTGCAGTGGCAGAAGTTGACACACGCTTGCAGACAACTAACTGCTTTTCAATCTATTATGGTCAAAATGTACACTACTTTTTTTTTTTTTAAATGTACACTACTGTTACACCAGATATGAGTTGCACTGGTGTGACACTGTGCCCTGGCACGCCCTGAAACGCACACGTGTGAAGGAAACTGACTGCTATTATATTACAGTCCAAAAAGATTTTCTTTTGTTAAATGCAAGCTATTGTGACACCGGAAATGAGTGGTGACACTGTTCAAGTGGGCACATTATATGCTGTGAGCCTGACACACACGCTGGCAGACAACTAACTGCTATTCAATCTATTACAGTCAAAATTGTATTTTTTTTTTTTAAATGTACACTACTGTTACACCAGATATGAGTTGCACTGGTGTGACACTGTGCCCTGGAAGGCCCTGAAACGCACACGCGTGAAGGAAACTGTCTGCTATTATATTACAGTCCAAAAAGTTTTGTTTTTTTTTAAATCCAAGCTATTGGGACACCAGTGAGTGAGTGGTGGCACTGGGCAGGCCCTGAAACGCACACTCGTGAAGGAAACTGACTGCTATTATATTACAGTCAAAAAAAATTTTTTTTTTTTAAATGCAAGCTATTGGGACACCAGTGAGTGAGTGGTGGCACTGGGCAGGCCCTGAAATGCACACTCATGAAGGAAACTGACAGCTATTATATTACAGTCAAAAAAGTTGATTTTTTTTTCAATGCAAGCTATTGGGACACCAGTGAGTGAGTGGTGGCACTGGGCAGGCCCTGAAACGCAGACTCGTGAAGGAAACTGACTTCTATTATATTACAGTCAAAAAAGTTTTTGTTTTTTTTAAAATGCAAGCTATTGTGACACCAGTGAGTGAGTGGTGGCACTGGGCAGGCCCTGAAACGCACACTCGTGAAGGAAACTGACTGCTATTATATTACAGTCAAAAAAGTTTTGTTTTTTTTAAATGCAAGCTACTGTGACACCAGTGAGTGAGTGGTGGCACTGGGCAGGCCCTGAAATGCAGACTCGTGAAGGAAACTGACTGCTATTATATTAGTCAAAAAAAAGTAGTTTTTTTTTTTTTTTAAATGCAAGCTATTGTGACACCAGTGAGTGAGTGGTGGCACTGGGCAAGTGGGCACAGTATATGCTGTGAGCCTGACACACACCCTGGCAGACAACTAACTGCTATTCAATCTATTACAGTCAAAATTGTATTTTTTTTTTTTAAATGTACACTACTGTTACACCAGATATGAGTTGCACTGGTGTGACACTGTGCCCTAGAAGGCCCTGAAACGCACACGCGTGAAGGAAACTGACTGCTATTATATTACAGTTCAAAAAATTTTTTTTTATTTTTTTTTAAATGCAAGCTATTTGGACACCAGTGAGTGAGTGGTGGCACTGGGCAGGCCCTGAAACGCACACTCGTGAAGGAAACTGACTGCTATTATATTACAGTCAAAAAAGTTTTTTTTTTTTTTTCAATGCAAGCTATTGGGACACCAGTGAGTGAGTGGTGGCACTGGGCAGGCCCTGAAACGCACACTTGTGAAGGAAACTGACTGCTATTATATTACAGTCCAAAAACTTTTGTTTTTTTTAAATGCAAGCTATTGTGACACCAGTGAGTGAGTGGTGGCACTGGGAGGCCCTGAAACGCACACTCGTGAAGGAAACTGACTGCTATTATATTACAGTCAAAAAGTTTTTGTTTTTTTTTAAATGCAAGCTATTGTGACACCAGTGAGTGAGTGGTGGCACTGGGCAAGTGGGCACAGTATATGCTGTGAGCCTGACACACAGGCTGGCAGGCAGGCAGGCAACTGCAATTACATTACACAGAAAAAAAAAGCAGACTGATGTTCTAGCCCTAAAAAGGGCTTTTTGGGGTGCTGTCCTTACAGCAGAGATCAGATGAGTCCTTCAGGACTGTAGTGGACACTGAATACACTAGCCTAGCTATCAATTTCCCTATCAAATCAGCAGCAGCTACACTGTCCCTCCTCTCACTAAGAATGCAGCTTCACAATGAATGTAAAATGGATTCTGTCCAGGAGGTGGGAGGGTCTGGGAGGGAGGGTCTGCTGCTGATTGGCTGGAATGTGTCTGCTGACTGTGAGGTACAGGGTCAAAGTTTACTCAATGATGACGAATAGGGGGCGGACCGAACAGCGCATATGTTCGCCATCTGTGGCGAACGCGAACAAGCGATGTTCGCCAGGAACTATTCGCCAGTGAACCGTTCGGGACATCACTACTAAGAACAAAAGAGCTGAGTCTCTATATCTGGGAGATTTAGAAACATGCCTTAACCCACATGTTACACCTGAGAACAAAGGTACACTGGCACGCATATGGATTTCTTATGAGACTCCATCTTAGTTTTAACTTGCACTCGTACATCTTTAATCAACTCCCAAGGACATCGTAGGGCTACACCTCAAGCTTAGGACCTTCCTGCTCAATGAAATAGTGTAGGTTTGGACTGGCTCCCAGTAGACCCTGTGTAAGTAATGTGTGTTTCTTTAATCAGTAGTTAAAAACCTAGTTAAAAAGATAGTGTACTATTTCTGCAGCAGAAATACAATAAAATAAAGAAGCAGTTTAACAAAAAAAAGTCTACATCTATTAAAACAAAAAACTACTGCACCTTGTTTAACCCCTTAAGGACCAAACTTCTGGACTAAAAGGGAATCATGACATGTCACACATGTCATGTGTCCTTAATGGGTTAAAAACCTTTGTTTTATAAAAATTTCCACTTAGGAAATCATAAATAGAAGTATCCATCAAATGCTTCTTATTCCCTACAGAAAGAATGAGCACTGGGATAAGTGCACACAGTGGAGCAGTATGAGTCATTGAAGAATGCAAATAGAAGTATCACATACATTATTCTTGTTTCTTTATAAATAGGGTGATCACAGTAGCACATTCCTGCTGTAGGATAAGATGCTTTCTGGATTGTACGGTCAGAAACACCTGTAAAATCATTGTGCTGAGAGCTTTGGAGATGCATGTTATTAAATAGTGTAGAGAAGGCTACTCACTCTTTGTAAGTATTGACAGAACTATATTTTAAAGCACTGTTTGATTTTGTTGTATTTTGAAAGTAATTTCAAGATAGGCAAATTACAACTTGACTGTGTCCCAACTTTATAATTTTGTTGTAGTTTTTGAAACAATTGAACAGTAGTTTTTCCATTTACATCTGCTGTAAAACTGCTACATACTTAACAACATGTTTATGATTTTATAATAGAATCTAACAATATGTAGGGCCATATTTAATAAGCAGTGAGCTGAGGTGAGATGAAAAGCAAACTGTAAAACCCCTACTTTTCCTAGATATGTGAAGGGTTTTCCAATTAACCGTATTACCATTTCACTGTTTCGTAAATTCCAGCGTGTTAATAGATTGCTGCTTATTTCTAATTTCCAGCATTTAGCAGAAACATTGTCTAAGATCACAGAGTTCTATTATGTTAATAAAAGTAACATCAAAATGAATGGTTCTCTTAAAAATACTTGGAGCCTAACATTCTGACACTATTGTTTAGACAACTGTTGCTAAGGTAACCTGCATAAATAGGAATATACAAGACTAACAATATAGTTTGTGCTGGTTTGTATATTTTCCATGGCATGTAATATTTGTATGATGTGATAGTTCGCTGACATTTCAATTCTATTTTGCTATCTGTCACCTTTCCAAAAACATACCCTGCAGAAGGTAATGTATAGTAATAGTATTACACTGTAAAATACCAAATGTAGGCAAGTAAGTAAATTTACTGAGAAAAGTACATTTTCAGAGAATATACTTCTGCTTTAAATATGATCTTGTCTTTTGTTTTGTTTTTTTCTATCAAGGCAGGAACAAAATGACATCAAAAAATAACTCCATTATTGAATTCACAGTACAAGGATTTTCAGATTCACCGAAGCTTCAATTTCCTCTTTTCATTTCATTTTTATTTATTTATCTCACTATTGTAATTATTAATCTCACCATTGTTGCATCTATAGTTTTATACTCTCATTTACACACACCTATGTACATCTTCTTGTGTAACCTTTCAGTCATTGATATCTCTTACATCTCGACCATTATTCCCAAATTGCTGGACATGCTCTTCACACAATGTAAGACGATATCCTTTGCAGGGTGCATCATTCAGATATATTTCTTCATTGCCTTTGCTTGCTCAGAATTCTTCTTACTGACTGCTATGTCTTATGATCGCTATGTAGCAATCTGCCACCCTCTTCGTTATTCTCTACTTATGAGTCTCAAGACCTGTGCATATCTGATACTAGGGGACTGGATTGGTAGCTTTTTGGATCCAGTTCTGCACACAGTTTTAATTTCTAAGTTGTCTTTCTGTTCATCTCACCACATTGACCATTTTTTCTGTGATATTTCTCCATTGCTTAAACTTTCCTGCAATGATACATCTTACATTGAGATGTGGACCTACATATTTGCAGTTATAGTAGGTATGAGTTCATTAACACTTACATTAACATCATATGTCTTTATAATCTCTTCTATTCTAAATATTCAGTCAGAAACTGGTCGAAGTAAAGCCTTTTCTACCTGCACCTCCCACATGACTTGCGTTTTCATCTTTTATGCAACAATCATCTGTTTGCATATTAGGCCCAGATCTATGTATTCTCCAAAACTGGACACATTTTTTGCTCTACTATATATCATACTTATCCCAATACTGAATCCTCTTATTTACACACTAAAGAATAAGGACTTTAAAAATGTTTTTAAACAAATCAAGCTTTATTAGAATTCTAGACAATGAAATAGTCTAAAACAGTGGTTTCCAACCCAGTCCTAATGGACCACCAACAGTTCAGGTTTTGTCAGTATCTCTACAGAATTTAGGGATCTTGCTGGTGAACCAATAAATAAAAAATAAGTTATCATCTTTATCTGTGAGTGCAACTGAGAATTTGTGTTTTCTGTTTATTAGACATTATTTTTTTATTTATAGGTTCACCAGCGAGATCACTAAATTCTGTATATATACATATCTGTTGTGGTTGGTTACCACTTGGGAGGCTGTGTCCCTATAAGTTAAGTTGTATTTTTTTTTTTACATTTTATTTCACTGATGTCAGGTGGAATAATCACATTTGTATTTGTCAGTATCTCCTTTGGAATAAAACAGGGAAATATATAAATCCTGGACTGTTGGTGGTCCATGAGGACTGAGTTGGAGACCACTGGTCTAAAATAAATTGCTGATAATTTTAAAGTCTAGAGGAATAAGGCCCTTCAACTCCAAAAATCTTGTATTATCTTTGCAAAGAAAATTTACTTCATAAAACCCTGCTTGAAATCTGTATTTTTTTTACACTTAAGTGCTAGCTTATGCATCCCATGTGCTAGATACATATTATACTAATACCTTTTCAAACAAAAAGTGCTCCACAAATTTTGGTTAGCGCTTAGGATTGCCACCTTTCTTGTGGAAAATAGAAGCCATGCAAATTTGCATAATTAATTATATATGCATGACATCATATGACAGTATGTAAATCACAATCAGTAAAAAAAGAAATCTGGAGAGGAGAAAATGCTGTAAATAAGAAAAAAAAACTACTTACAGTTTGATTCTGCTGTATTGAGCTGCTCTGCAATTTGGGCTCACTTAATGGACCCAACAGCAGGCTGTCTGCATCACATCCCTGCCTGCATCATAGACAATATATAAAAATACACAGGTTTTATTCACTATACACCAAAGTGTAATGAATTACAATCTGTATTGCAAAATACTGACGTGAGATTTAAAGGTCAATTATATGTCACTAGTTATGTAATGCTTTTATAAACACACACATATGTATCTTTTTTTTCATGAGCCTCTCTCTCTCTCTCCCCACCCCCTTTAAAAAGTCTCCTCTCCTCAGATGAGAAGGTTGTGGGGGAGAGTCGGAGAGGAGGGGATGGGAGGGGAGAGAGAGAGACAGAGATTGACATTTTTTTTCTGTTCCATGAGCCTCTTTCTCTCTCATCTCCCTTTACATTTTACATAGGGGCTCCTTCTCTTTTCGCTAGTGTCCCAATTGCAACTAATTTGAGAATTGCTGCGTTCAATTCGCTCCATATATCGGTTATAGCCATTACTAGAGACTCTATCCACTCTCCTACTTACAAGTGCCCTTTTGAGTAACAAGACTAAGAGGTAGATTTCTACATTTCATTTACTTACTATACCACAGATTACATTGATATCTCTTATTACACTGCCCTTCATGGATAACCATTCCAATTCACCCTCCTAATTAGATACAGCTTAATACCCTTGATTATTGTAACTCTATGTAATACTGTATTGGGTCTATTAGCTAGTGTATCTTGATTTTGTCACGTATTCTTCCGCTTACAAAAATGTAGTTAATGGCATTTACTGTCCACACATGAAAAGTTGTGCCGAGCAGCAACCAAATCCACAGAAGGGTTAATGCTGGGCAGCAATTATGCAAATGGTAACCTGGTAACGGCCTTTGGGGTCAAAGGCCGGATACAGCATATCAGATCTAGAGGAGGGGTATTTAGGCCCAGTTCTCTTCCTGCTCAGTGCCTTGTCGTGGTTTCCCTTGTGGTGGTCCGAGAGCGCGTTATTGATTTTTGGTTATTCTGGTTATTTGACTTTGGCATTGTTTTTGACTTCCCTGTTTTCTGGCATCCCTGACTCCTAGCTTTTCCTTATCGTTGTGTCTCTTTCTGTATCCCTTGACCTCGGCTATTCCTGACTATTCTTTGGTACATTAGTCCAGCCATTCTAAGGTCCGGTATACGTTACCTATCAGTCCTCTGTGTTACACAATTCTACGTGCTGGATCATTCTGTAATCCTGACAGATTTCAAGTGAGTGTGTAATCTTGGAACTACCATTGAAGTTCTGACAGTTGGTCCTATTTTAAACAGGTATTTTACTTTACTGTTTTGTTTTTCAAGCACATTTATTTTTACACTTTCACTACATTTATTATTTTCTGTACCCTTATAGAGATTCAATAAAGTTTGTGTTTTAAATCAAGGCACCTAGCCTAATAACTGTTTAGTTAATTCAAACAACGGTAATAGGATTAGTATTGGTCTTGTTTTTTGCATGCCTAGTCTAATCTTTCTCTGCAGATTTAAAAGTTGATTACATGATACCACTTCTGTTACATTTATAGAATCACACACATATGCAATATAAAAAGATATAAACGGGAAAAAAAAATAAGAGAAGAGGTTTTTTTTTAGTTTCTTTTTCCCTCCCCCTTTCTTCTCTCCCTCTTAACCTCTCCTCCTTGTAAAAGGTGTTGATGGGGAGAGACAGGAAGGAGAAGGGAGAGTGATGGAAAAATAACTAAGATTTAATAATAAAACAAGGAAAAATAATATTTTACTCAAGGCTAACCTCCAACCACCTCGAAAACAACTCAGCAGTTTTCAGTCTTTATAAAAATGAATGAAGATTCAAAAGACCCAGTTGCTATAACATCTAGAAACTGGGGCTTGACCCCCAATATTTTGTAACATGTTTACGGTCAAGGAAATTAAAAAGGGAGGGAAAAGATACTTGCACTATAGTAAATTATTAAAATGATATCTTTAAATGTACAAGGCCTAAACTCACCTTTCTAGAGATCTTGTCTTTTTGAATTTTTAAAAAGAGAACGTATACAAATGATCTTATTACAGGAAACTCATTTATTAAAAACAGATATGTTAAGATTTATACCAGATGCTTTTTCAATAAATTTGTGTGCTTCATTAGCATACAAAAAAGAGGAGTAGCTCTTCCTATAACAAAAAAATTAGATTTTCAAACAATATATCAAGAAATCGACATGCAAGCAAGATACATATTTATATGCAAAATCCAAAACCAGATATATACAATTGTGAATCTCTACATTCAAAATAATTATAACAACGTTTTTAAGAAACATTATGATTAAAGTAGATAATATCAAACAGGGAATGGTAATAATAGGGGGTTACATTAATCAAATATTAAACTCAGACATGGATAGGGTATCTAGAGTTAAAACAAAAAATAATTATAGAAATACGAATGAGTCAAAACAGTTCTTAAAAGTAATAAGAAAATATAATTTATTAGAGACTTATGGAGAATTCACCATTCAAGTGAGAAGGACTCTACCTGTTTTTCTAAAACTTACCATTAGTATTCAAGGATTTATCCCTTTCTAGGCAGTATAAAAGTTGACTGCTAAAAATAAAATAAGAACATTTGAGAGATAGCGTGGTTAGATCATAACGCTGTGATCCTGGAATTAAAAATAAATGCTTTAAATGGTGAAATAAATAATTGGTGTATGAACAAGTATATCCTAAATAATACACAACAAGTGGAAGAACCTAAAGACAAAAATCAAGGACTATTTAATACTTAACAATAATAATGAAGTGACAGCTCCAATGATATGGTGTGCATTCAAATCTGTACTCAGAAGTTATCTAATAAAAAATGGGAACACAAAATGAAAAAAAAAATGTCCTTCCTGATTTATATATAACTCTAAATGATATAAATAGAAAAAAATAAGGAACACCCAACTATTACACACTCTGAAAACATAGAAGATATAAAATATCAAATAAACAAGATACTATGAATACAAACAATTGGAAAATTTAGAGTATATGAAAACCGAATGGTAATATAGGGCAGAAAAAATGCACATTTTATACACAAAATTGCAACTGAAAATGGTCCCCAACTAAGCCCAAAAAAATAGGAGACACATTTAATTCCTATTATCAGAAACCATATAAAGCTTTAGTTCCATCTAATTCATCAAAAAACTTCTTAAATACTAATAATATAAAAGCTATAACAAGTGAACAATTAAATGAAATAAATGTACCTTTTACAATGTAAGAAATATCTTTGGCTATTGACTCATCAAAAATTGACAAAACACCAGGACCATTTTGTAAAACACATTGGATTTTCCAATGTGTTTTACAAAATATTTAAGAACACGATTATCAAATTATCTCATCCATTCAGAATAATTTTATATCAGAAGCCATTACTCTTATTTTGGAAAATAATTACTTTTGATTCCATGGAGATTTTTATCTCCAGTTATGTGGAACAGCTATGGGCACCAAGTTCACTCCCAGCTACGCCAACCTCTTCATGGCCCATTGGGAATATATCCATGTTGAGGAGGGAGGTGGCTGGGGGTCGAACTTGGTGCTATATAAGAGGTATATTGATGATCTGATTATGATTTGGAAGGGTGGAGAGGAATATCTACACCAATTCATCAATACACTTAACTCAAATGAGTGGGGAATTAATCTCTCTTCAGAATTCAGTAATAAAGAAATTAATTTTCTGGATTTAAATATATATATATATATAGAGGATCAACAAATAAAGACTAAAACATATTTTAAACCAGTGGACGTTAACAGCTATATCCAACATACCAGTTGTCACTTTAGTCCCTGGTTAAATAATGTACCAAGCAGCCAGTTAATTAGAATGAAAATAAATTGTACTGACGAATGCACTTTCATGGAACAGAGTCAAAAGGTCATAGAGGATTTTCAAAAAAGAGGGTATGATAAGAAAGTGTTAAATGAAGCAAAGAAGAGAGTAGAAGGATTAAATAGGGTAGAAATCTTAAAATATAAAGAAAAAAAAGATAAAAGTACCAACTCCGATGTTCCATTTATCTGCCAATATTCAGGGGGACATAACCATAAAGTCCGGAACATTATTAAAAAATACTGGCCGATACTTATGGATGATACAATTTTAAATAATATTCTTACCGATACACCTAAGATAGTTCATAAAGGTGTTCCTAACCTTAATAGGATTTTAGTGAGTAATGTTTTAGATGAACCTAAGCAACAGGGTAGTCATTTTTTAAATCAGCAAAAAGGCTTTTTTAGATGTGGACACTGTAGTGCATGCGTTAAAACACAAAGCAAAAAACAACATATAAAAGAATTTACTGTGAATGAAATTACGTATAAGATTAAGGAAGGAATTACATGCAGTTCGAAAAATGTAATCTATATGCTCATTTGTACGTGTGGTCTACACTATATAGGCCGTACTACTAGACCCCTACGAATTCGGATATCTGAACATATATACAATATTAGGAGGCAATATGCACTACATCAAGTATCGGTACATTTTAAACAACATCACTGTGCAGATCCCACACAATTAAGGTTTATAGGGATCCAACAAGTTTATAGAGCATGGAGAGGTGGAGATTTCAATGGATTAATAGGAAAGGCCGAAATGAAGTGGATCTTTGAATTGAATACTATGATTCCACATGGTCTTAATAATGATTTTGAAATATGTCATTTTTTTAAAATAAGAACTTTTTTAGAAAATGCATAATTTTAAAACAATTTTTTTAATAATTTAATATATATTTTTATATTGTACTTATTATTATTATTTTTATAATATATATTATGATTTTTAGAATAGCAGAATGATTCTATATGATTAATTTTATATATGGTATCTTCACCCCTCCTAGTTTATTATTCTCCTCTTTTTTAATAAAAAAAAATATTTTAAATTTTTTTTTTTTAAATATTTTTAAAAATGTGTTTTAAATATGTGTGTGCACAATTTTTTATGACTACTATACGGTCTACTTGGGCTATCTAAATCTGGGTTCCTCTTTACCACAATTTTTTATATAATTTTTTATATGGTTTTTATTTCCCTTTCGAGTTTGAGCAAGGTGAAGGTACATTGGTATGTTTACATTTTTATATTGTAAATTTTTATATTTTTATATTGTTAATGTACTTTCTGCCATATTGAAATTAACCCTTTTTCTCTTTATTCTTTCCACAATAAGAAGGAATTTAATTATATGTTTTTTTTAAAATATGAAGCTAGTGGTTGTTTATATAAATCTGTGTTTTATCTTATTATTATTTTTATAGATATTTGCTATATTTATGTGTGACTATATACATATACTAGTTTTTACATCCAGAATAGATGATAGGAATTGCAATACTCTTTGCACAATGTCTCTTTAAGAATTACATTTAACTTGTTTATTTATGAAGCTTAATGATAAACTGTTTTATGACATTTACTATACATATGTAAAACGCTGGTATGGATTGTTTTATTTGAATTCTGATTGATGTGTATAAAAATTACTATTATGACCTGATGTCATTTTAAGAACTAGATTTGACTTGCTTGGGTGTGAAGTTTAATGATCTATGATGTTTATTAAAGCGCTGACATGGATTGTTTGATTTGGAGTAAAATTACCATCACGACCCGATGTTATGCAGATTTTAATGAGAAGCAATTATGCAAATTTTATTAGAGCCTATCAGAAGGGACTTTGCCCTTTATATGCCCATAACCAATATGGTGGTTATGAACACGTCCTGAGGAAGCCGGAATACGGTGAAATGTGTTGACGTCACGAAAGGGGGAGGAGCTTGTTGCAGACGGAACTCGGAAGAGACTCAAGCATAACCGCAAATCTGTGGATCCGACCGAGTACCACATACACACCACAGCCTGCCTGCCATCCCATTATCATAAGCTTTTATAGTGAGTTACAGTTCAGACTGTTTTACTCACCAACTTTTCTAGTAAGAGGCTAATCATTCTCTTTATAGAAATTGCATTTTTCTCTATTGATGTATTTATGTTAATCTTCCTCTGCATGTAGCAGATAATAAATCTTGTCATTTTTATGTGAAGCACATTATTTTTGTAGTATTTAAGTGCTATAAGGCTATTTACAATATATGTGTATCACTTGCAGTTATTTACCATCTGCACTATTACTGCATATATTTTCTTTCTCTCCTTACATATAATAATACCAATTGGAGGAAACATTATACATTTCCCTGTAAGGTTGTATTTTATTTTCTTACTGCCTGTATATTGGTGTTTCTCTTTGCTCCACTCATCACTTTTACTATATTACTGTTTTGTTGGTAATTTTTGGGAATTACACCAGAGTGTGAAGCGACTTTTTACACCTTTAATTCTGCTTAAGCACCCAGATTGTTTTTCAAGATTATCAAAGACATGACTAATGCCTTTAATGTGATAGTGGAACAAAAATTGTTACCAGAGGAAATGCTCTGTGCTAATATAGTCCGTATCTTAAAACCAGAGAAACACTCAGATCTGGTGATAAATTATAGACCAATCTCACTAATAAATTCTGATACAAAGATATATGCATCAATAATAGCTACTAGATTACAAAAAGTGATAACAAACTTGATTCATCTAGATCAGACAAGCTTCATAAAAAAGAACACCTTATAACAATATCAGAAGAATGATTAACATATTAGATAGAGTTGAAATATCAGGGGTCTCATTTTTGGCTCTGTCTTTAGATGCTGAAAAAGATTTTGACAGGGTCAGGTGGGACTTCGTAAAAAATATGTAATGATTGTGGTATGATAGGATGGATATTCAACTCAATATGGGCTTTGTAAACACATCATAAGGCAAGAACGATAGGGGGGAGTACATCCTCCGAATGGTTCAAAATAACAAATGGTACCAGACAGGGATGTCAACTGTCCCTGGTACTATATGTATTGTCTGTTGAGTCTCTAGCCAACGATATAAGAAATAACCACAAAATAAAAGGCTTTATAATGGACAATAAGGAAAATAAAATCTTGCTTTTTGCGGAAGATATTATTGTCACATTGCAAAGTCCATCCACATCTTTAAAAGAAATTATGTTTACTATCTATAGTATAATCTTAAATTACAAATGAAACACTGATTCATCTTTAATAATAGATTAAAATATTGAACCTGAAGAAAAAATAGAAATAAAGAACACATGATTTTAAATGAGTTATAAAAGAAATGTCATATTTAGGAATTAAACTAACAAAAAATCCTAGAAGGATTGTTGAGGCGAATGTATAACCTTTAATCAAGTCAATAAATAGACAATTCAACCAGCTTAAACATTCAGAAATATCATGGATGGGAAGAATTAATGTCATAATTGTCATAATTCTAAAATCATACATCCTCCCAAAATGGCTATACATTTTCCAAATTATTCCCTTAAAATTTTCTAAACCATGGTTATCAATGATCCAGTCATTCTTTAATAAATATATATGGCAAGTAAAAAAATCAAGAATAAATGTAAAAGTTTTATCAGCAAAATTTAAAGATGGAGGACTGGGCTTTCTTAATATATTTTAGGCTAGGAAAGCATGTGGAATATATCATAGTATAAATACTTTAAGAAAAGAAGCAAAGGATGAACCATGGTACCATATAGAAACAGCTAGTATGCAAGTGAAAACATCAATGAGATTTTCTGAAACTTTGATAAAAAAACAAGTTAACTCTCAGATAAAACAATCATTAGTGATTAGTGATTGAAGATAAATTGAATATCCAAGATTAAATCATAGAAAAACTTGCAATAGAAATATTAGAGAAAAATATAGAAGACCTTTTGTTAAGACAGTGGAAAAAAGGGGCTTAAAACAAATAAAATATCTTATTGGAAATAATGTAATAAAAACATTCCAACATTTGAGAGAACAGACAAATTTAGCCTTAAAGGAAAGTTTCTCTTACATAAGAGTTAGAAATATCTTAACAAAATATATCTCTTTATAGTGATCAAATTAAATATTATATTAAATTATTAAAATATGGAAAATAGTAGTAAGATAGTAAAACAAAACCAATATATCTAATTTCTTTATATGGAGATCAAACCTCAATACCATCAATAAAATCCTGGAATAATGAACTTCAGATAAATATAAGCTGGAAAGAGTGGGTAAAAATGCTAGAACAAATAAATAATGCCATTCTTTGCCTCAATTTAATAGAAACATAATACAAATAAATAAATAAATGGTAGTAGACCCATTAAAACAATCCAAAATGTTCCCAAATTATCAAGCAATAAGCTCGAGATGTGAAGCTATAAGAGCTGACTATACACATATATGGTGGTCATGCTCTAAAATAAGATCTCTGTGGATTGAAATGTTTAAATGGATAGTAGAATGGACTCAAGTCAAATTATATATATATATATATATATATATATATATATATATATATATGATAAAGGGAACACAAAAATAACACATCCAAGATCTGAATGAATTAAATATTCTTTTGAAATACTTTGTTCTTTACATAGTTGAATGTGCTGACAACAAAATCACACAAAAATAAAAAAATGGAAATCAAATTTTTTAACCCATGGAGGTCTGGATTTGGAGTCACACTCAAATTAAAGTGGAAAAACACACTACAGGCTGATCCAACTTTGATGTAATCTCCTTAAAAGAAGTCAAAATGAGGCTCAGTAGTGTGTGTGGCCTCTACGTGCCTGTATGACCTCCCTACAATGCCTGTGCATTCTCCTGATGAGGTGGCGAATGGTCTCCTAAGAGATATCCTCCCAGACCTGGACTAAAGCATCTGGATAAAGCAACTTTGCCGTGTTGCCATATTTTTTTTAGAGATAAGAGACTTTCTCCTTGAAACCTTTCCAAGCAAACAATATTTGTTCAGTCTTTTTCTAACTGTACTGTAAGGAACTTTTTAATAAAAAATTGTTAAATAAATCATGATACTGCATAATATGGTGTGTGCTGTTGTTTATCTGAGGTTGTATTTACCTAATTGTAAGACCTGCTAAGGAAGAGATGATTGTATGTAAAATAGTGTGTACTTTCTTTTTCCCATGACTATATATATATATATATATATATACACACACACACCAAGGGTACTTTAAAATGTATTCATTTTCTAGCTGCACACTTGCAATGTCATAATCTCTTTCACTGCTTTATAGTACCTTGTATTTTAAAATTGTTTGTAGCTGACTATCTGTAAGTCACATGACCTGTGATTAGAGTTGAGCAAACCCAGACTATAAAGTTCAGGTTCGTACCGAACATTACGTTTTTTTCGACCCCGGACCCGAACACTGACATATCACTGTATGTTCGGGTTAGAGTTCGGTGTTCAGCGATTTAATGACGTGTTTTGAAAGGCTGCAGGGCAGTCTGTGGTGCAACGTGACGTTGGTGGATGGAGTGAGACATGATGTCCCAGATGTGCTCAGTTGGATTCAGGTCTGGGGAACAGGCGGGCCAGTCCATAGCATCAGTGCCTTCGTCTTACAGGAACTGCTGATACACTACAGCCACATGAGGTCTAGCATTGTCCTGCATTAGAAGGAACACAGGGCCAACCGTACCAGCATATGGTCTCACAATAGGTCTGAGGATCTCATCTCGGTACCTAATGGCAGTCAGGCTACCTCTGGCGAGCACATGGAGGGCTGTGCGGCCCCTCAAAGAAATGCCACTCACACCATTACTGACCCACTGCTAAACCGGTCATGCTGGAGAATGTTCTAGGCAGCAGAACATTCTCCATGGCATCTCCAGACTCTGTCACATGTGCTCAGTGTGTACCTGCTTTCATCTGTGAAGAGCACAGGGCACCAGTGGCAAATTTGTCAATCTTGGTGTTCTCTGGCAAATGCCAAACATCCTGCACAGTGTTGGGCTGTAAGCACAACCCCCACCTGTGGACGTCGGGCCCTCATACCACCCTCATGGAGTCTGTTTCTGAACGTTTGAGTAGACACATGCACATTTTGCAGGGATCTGGCAGTGCTCCTCCTTGCACAAAGGTGTAGTTAGCGGTCCTGCTCCTAGGTTGTTGCCCTCCTCCACATCTCCTGATGTACTGGCCTTCTCCTGGTAACGCCTCCATGCTCTGGACACTACGCTGACAGACACAGCAAGCACTCTTGCCACAGCTCGCATTGATGTGCCATCCTGAATGAGCTGCATTACCTGAGTCACTTGTGTGGGTTGTAGACTCTGTCCTATGCTACCACTAGAGTGAAAGCACCACCAGCATTCAAAAGTGACCAAAACATCAGCCAGGAAGCATAGGAACTGAGAAGTGGTCTGTGGTCACTGTCACGAACGCACACTACTCCAAGAGTGCACGTGATGTAGTTGTGGTGGTGAAAGGGTTAAAGTACACTATTTGTCTGCACTAGACCGGAAATAATGACAAAATCCCCCTTTTAACACCACCAACACTTAAACATAATATAACTATTACTATTTTAACGCTGCCACCACCAAGACAATTTATAAATGGGGTGCCTTGGTCCCCCAGGTAAATCTACAATAAAACCCACCAAATATTACTTAGTACAATATTCAAGGAATTACAAAAATACTAACTAGTCTCTTCAGGTAACGTGATTCTTAACCAGACAAAGGCAAAACTTAATAAATGAATATTTATTATGAGCAAAAGATAGTCACAGTGCATATAAAAATATATGATAAACAAATTATTTACACCAACAACAGATAAAAACAAAAAGGATAAAATACAGAAGTCCTAATTACTCACTTAGGTTTTCAAAGTACAACTTCTGTCCAGGGGGTCTCTGGCAAGGAAAGATGGTAACTCACTCAAAATTAGATCTTGGCCCCAAGCAAGTACACACACACCCTTCAGAATCACAGGAGATATACCCTGTGAATTGCCACTCCTCATCCAGGGGTGGAGCAATAGGGATACTAAGTGACCACCTCCTTTGTTCCAGAAACCAACAACCCACATACAAACTTTTGGTTTTATCTCCTCTACTGTACTTGCCACAGAAATAATAATTGCCTCTTTGAATTTGTTATTGTTTTCCCATTCCAAAGACATGTTGCACACCCCGCCCACGATCCAATAGGATGGACATCACAAGTCCTGCCACACGGTTTAAGTTGTGCAACTCATGTTTGGGCTTAATTAAAAGATTGGGCTTGTCCCATTCCAAATATAATAAAAATGAGGCTTAATTATTAACCTGTGAGTAAGTATGAATGTTTCACTTGGATAAGATACTGGAACACAAGGATCTTCATGAAACGAATCCCATTACCATTTCAAATGATTGAACTATCCTTTACAAGGTACATGCCAAATGGATGAAGAGACATTCAGACTTTTTCCAAGTGTAGAACCTCACACCTTCCAGAGCCTTGATTACTTCACGTCCATATAGTAAAATCCCTTTCACATCCCTATGCCATTCACACTACCCCTTCTGTCATCTGACCTCTGTGGGGGTCCCAGCTTCAAAAGATGTAACCCCTGTTGACCTCAGCAATAGCATCTCTGTACACAAATTACATTAAAGGATGATATTCCATGGTGTAATAATAAATTATACACCCTTGCCGTGACAGTCACCACCTGCAGAACCACTCCTTTATTGGTTTTTTTTTGCTAGTTGCCTATAATTTCCACCTGTTGTCTATCCCATTTGCACAACAGCATGTGAAATTGATTGTCACTCAGTGTTGCTTCCTAAGTGGACAGTTTGATTTCACAGAAGTGTGATTGACTTGGAGTTTCATTGTGTTGTTTAAGTGTTCCCTTTATTTTTTTTTTAGCTATATATATATATATATATATATATATGTGTGTGTATATATATATTTATAAAAACAGATAAAATTTGTATCTTGTAATACCTTTTTTATTGGACTAACAGGATTTTTTAATGACAAGCTTTCGAGGGAACGTCCCTTTCTCAAGTCTAAAGCATTTCTGAGCAAGATGACAGATGAGTTGTGGTACAGAGGTTAAAGGATCATGATTGCAGATAAGACACAAATCTTGCAGAGGGTTGTAAATATTTTGTGTGAAGATCAGAGTAAGGGGGGGAGAGAGAAAAAATAAACAAAAAACACAAGTAAACAGTGCAGAAGATGGTGCTAGTAGGGGGGAGTGAAAAAAAATATAATTATTTATAATAAGAACGCATAATTTCTCATCCAAGAGTTACAGAGTATGCATTAAGGCCTATATCCAGCATACACAGACACGCTTACACTCACACACATGTACATATACACAAGTAGTGTATATGTACAAGTATACACAAGTACATACACACTATACACAAGTACATCCAACAATATACATATAAATACAACCAAATGAAAGTATACACAAGTACATACACACTATACACAAGTACATACAACAATATACATATAAATACAACCAAATGCCCAAATATATGTACATGCACACTGTAACGCTACCCCCAGGCATAAAAGGGGTTAAAAGCCATTTAGGAGATATTCCCTTCCAGATATACAGGCAGCTACTGAAGACACCAATCACCCGAACAGGAAACCATATGAATGCCGTAAACAGCCGAACCGGAACCATTCGAATGCTGTAAACAGCCGAATAGGAAAAACCATACGAAAGATTTACACTCCTAGCAGTTGAACTGGAACAGCATATAATAAATCCCCCCAAGAACAAGACAAAGCTCCGTGTGAGGGTCAAGCAGGAACAGTACAGATCTGTGTCTTTATTGGCCTTATATACACATTCTTACACATTAGTACCACCCACAGGGTTTTGCAGAACAGCCAATCAATACATACAATACACTCAGACACTCCCACAATTACATCACAATCCCTCCTCTCTATCCTGGAGATAATTGGGAAGTAATCGAATTATCTCCAAGGACCGAGGCAAAACTCCATTGAGCACATGTTAGTAAAAAGACACAAAAATACACAATGTTTTAAATAATGAATAAAACATATCCATTCGAATGGCACTCAGATCACATATATGCAGTTCAATCGCCATGGAGCCAAAGTCTTTCCCATAGTCTTTTGTTACACGAATGGGCTCCATGGCTTAGCTATCTGGGATAGCACTATTAACATGTACAAAGTGCCGAATGACCCGGTGTCCGTGTAATTACAATAGAAGGGAGGTCTGCGGCTCAGAGGTGTTCGTGAGTTTAAAATGGCCGCTGCCACGCGTTCGGCTATACAAACAGCGGCCACCCAGTGGTCACCAATTAAGCTGCGGTTAACCGCACACTCCTTGCCCAGGTGGTCCCTCCATTCATGTATTGGTTCGGTAGATTCAATCAACCGAATGCCCAGGCAGAAAGGCACGAATAAGCCTTTCTGCACGGGAAAATTAAGCGTTTTAATACAGGGCCATAGTCCAAAGGGAGCAGGCGAGCAACCAGGCTTCTCCAATGCCCAGTGGCGAGGTTGGTTTTGCCACATACACCTACACATACATCCACAGACAAGCACCAATGCATATACCTACACATATACCAATGTGCCTACACATACATAGACCCATATATGTATATGTATACATACACCTATTCCCATTTACATACACGCATGAATTTATATATACACTTTATACATACACACACACAAAAATATATATACATATACATACACACAAACACATATACATACATGCACATGAACTCATATACACAAATATAAATGCACATCACATATACAAGCATACATGCATACGAGTATCAGAAAGCATAGGTCTACACATAGTACTTTGTATATTGATAGAATAAACATATTGGAATGCATTTTAAAATGTTATTACATATGACAGAACAGTAAGATAATGCTGGGTGAGTGTTCATGTAAAGTGTTGGCAGTGGAACAGGAAACCCAAATCAATATTTAGTCCTCTATTCTTGCTGTTAAACAATTTGATCATTCTGGCTTCAAAAGTTTTTCTTTCTTGAGTATTTTTAAAACCCCCTTTCAGTACTTTGATTTTTAGGTCTTTCAGTGAGTGGCCAGGCTGGGTAAAGTGGTGTCCCACAGGAGTGCAGTACGATTCTTCTTTGTGGTGTTTAATGGAGTGTCTGTGCATATTCATTCTGCCATTTAATTGCTGGGTGGTTTCCCCAATGTAGCATCCTAGGAGGCATTTAGTGCATTGAATCATGTATACCACATTGCTGGATGTGCAGGAGTATGAACCTTTAATGCTGTAGGCTTTATTGTTGTGTGTGGCTGTGTTGTTTGTGCATATGTACTGACACAGTTTGCAGCAAGGTTTTTTGACTGGTCCAGTTTTCTTTATTTTACCCATCAGAGGGCAGCTTCCTGATGTTTAATTTTTGTTGGAGGTTTGGTGGTTGTCTGAAGGCCAAAATGGGTGTTTCAGAGAAAATGCTTTTCAGAGTCACATTTTCTGTTAACATTGATCATAGGTTGTTAATGATTTTCCGTATTTCCTCCAGAGCGGGGTTGTAGGTGACCACAAGTGATATTTTTTTTTTCTCTCTGTACTGTAGCAGGCATGTGCATGGACTTTTTGCAGCAGAGTTGATTTGTTTGGTAAGAGTCTCTAGCTTGTAGCCTTTCTGTCTCATAGATTGGGAGAGTACATATAGATGGGAATTACGGTCATTAGAATCAGAGCATATGCAATGGTATCTAGTGGCTTGGTTGTAGATGATGCCCTCTTTAGTATGGGAGGGGTGGAAGCTGGAGTTGTGAAGGTAACTGCACCGGTCTGTGGGTTTTCTATAAACCGATGTGTGGATTGTGCCATTGTTACATGTCACAGTGGTGTCCAGAAAATTCACAGATCTAGTGGAATATTCCATTTTTAGTTTGATGGATGGAATGAGTTAAAAGAGTCATGGAACTGTATCAGTTTTTCTTCACTTTCAGTCCAAATTATGAAGATATCATCGATAGAGCGATAATATTTGTATGGTTTGGTGTGCTGTATTTCTAGGAATCGCTGTTCAATATCTGCCATAAACAGCTTAGCATATTGGGGTGCCATCTTAGTACCCATGGCGCTGCCCATGGTTTGTAGGTAAGTTGCATTGTTAAAACTGAAATAATTATGTGTGAGGATGAATAGGGCCAGTTCTGTGATAATTCGGGGGCTGTATTTTGGGTTGTCGGTATTAGAGAGGAAATGGAAGCAAGCATTGATGCCATCTGTATGTGGAATGTTGCTGTACAGAGATTCCACATACATGGTTAAAAGGATGGTGTTAGCAGGGAGATTGGTGATTTGGCTGAGTTTGTTAAGGAAGTCAGTTGTGTCTTTTAGGAAGCTGTTGGTAACTAGAGGTTTTAGGGTATTTTCTACCAGTCCTGAGATCTGTTCTGTGAGAGTTCCCATTCCTGTAATTATGGGTCTTCCAGGATTACCTGCTTTGTGAATTTTGGGAAGCATATAGAAAGTGCCCATGTAGGGACTAGTTGGTATGAGTGATTGCAGTTCTAGATGCAAATTCTCAGGGAAGGATTTAATGAGCTCCCTAAGTTGTAATGTATATTCCTTGGTGGGATCTTCATTTAGCTTTTTATAGTATTTGTCATTTGTCCTGGGTGTTCATTATCACTACTGCTCCTTCCTTGTCAGCTGGTTTGATGACGATAGCATGATTATTTTTCAAGTCATTGTTCCTGTACTGAGAAATTATGAAACATTTTCTTTTGGTCTTGCTTGGTTGCCAAGTAGAAGTAGCGGAGTAGAAGTATAAACTGTAATTTCTCCGCTAGTAGACATAATCAGCATACAAGTAAAGGGTAGTTTAGTAACTCCAATCCCATTCCCCAACAACTGGACGAAACACAGTTTTGGGAGTCAACTGAACTTTTATTGAACCACAGCCAGCTTTATACAAATCCCCATGCAAGGGGTTTCCTTAATGACATTCCAGGGGTTTTTCCCTGGTGGACCTTGTGGAAGACTAGGAACAAAGTTACATTTCCCATGATCCTTTTCTGTTCTGGGAAGGTAATTGCGTAAGAACACTCGTTTAATTAAATTATCTCCCAGTACAGAACGTTAAACAATATTTTAAAAACATAATAACTCTTATAATATTTATCAGAACTCCATGAAAGATACTTAACTGAATAGCTGGTATCTGAGCACTCAATCTGTCGAAATACCGCTCAGATCCGTTTGGTAGAACAGAAAAGCCATTCGAGTGAAATTTTGGACCGGTCTGCTTTCGGTAGTTTATATGACTAAAACAGACAAATGCACATATTCATAAACTGGTTAGTCGTGTATCTGGGGGTCGGTGGTTTCATTTAGTCAAACACCGCTCTGTTTGGATGAACGGAAGTACACGTACGAACGATATGGAAGTCCAGCGGTGTTTGCAAGGTCAAGTGTCTGATTTTAGTTCCATACACTCGACGACCAAACACCGCTGGGCATTCATGCGCTAAGATGGCCGCCGCCACGTGTTCGTTCATACGAATGGCGACCACCGATCCGACCATTATGATCTTGCGGCTTCCACATGTTGCAAATTCTTAATTAGAGACACATGATGTTACGGTTGCCTCCAGGCTGGCTGGAAGTTGGACCGTAGAAAAGGATGCTCCTAGCGCTCACCAAAGGACCATCAGCACCGTAGACACCATAACTACTGCGTAGCCACCATAAGTACTGCAGACTCCACGAACCACCGCTGCTGGGCTGGTATCTCGCCGTCTGCTCTGTGCCCTGGACCCACGACCAGGCTCCAGGTTCCAGTAGGTGAACCTCTTCCTTCTGTAGAGCGAAGCAGGATCAGGAACAAGAGCTCTTACAAGAGCTCAGTAGCTAAGGGAGTATGAAGAGCATAGCAATCCCTGTAGTGATTATAGCTGTCCCCTACAAACATGAGTCAAGGCTGCAAGTTAGAGGGTCAAGAAGATCTGATGTTTAATGGCACACACTCTGCTTTTATGAGATTCTGCCCATGCAAGGGAGACACCCACATAATTAGCAGTATAACCAATCGGAACAATATACATTCGGGGAAATTCCCATCCCTCAGATAAACACATAACATAATTAAAACAGAACAGTAAAAATACAGTTTTTATACATGTACTATAACTTCCAAACTACACATCCAATCTTCATAAAAATACATATTTAGAATCAATCCATTCAGGGGAGCAACATATTAAAACTGGCACAAATCAGACAAGGGGTTCAAAAGTTAGCAAAAGTATCTTTTGGGGCCTAGCTGGCAGCATGGTTTTCTGGCCCAAACCGGATTTACAGAGCCCTCTATCCTGGACAATGGGGAAAGTAATCCAATTATCCAGGGATAGAGGCAGACTCCATTAACCACATGTTAGCAAAAGACACAAAAAGACACAAAAATGCATAACTCCTATCATACTGAACAGAACCCCCACATTCAACCTATCCCCAGATGGCTTGGATCTGAGCGCTCAATATATCCAAACAGCGCTCAGATCCCACAAATACAGTCAAATCGCCATACACACTAGGTCCATAGTCATGGGGCAGAAGGCTGGCAATTAGGCTTCTCCATAGCACAGGGAAGCAGGGCAATTTGTCAAATAAAATAACAGTTACAAATGGCAGTGTGTGGTCTCTCATTCGGTAGTTTGTTTGACTTCACGAACAATATGTCCATGTTCTGCTCATGAAGTCAAAATAGACGAACCAACTTAGTCTTTTACACAAGAATGGCTAGTTTTACCACAATATATATATATATATAAATAAAACAAGATAGCACTCCCAGGACTTATTCAATCAAAAAAAATATAAAACTTAACTTTTAATCAGTTTCCAAAAAACAGATCGACGTTTCAGTCTGTTAACCACAGACTTTCATCAGGATTAACACATACACTGTAAAAACATACATATATACCAACATACATATTAGCAATCTACTTACCCATCACCAATGTAATTGCATCTCCCTGTCAGCTCAGACCGGGTCTCCCGCGGGTTCCGCCGACGTCAATGCGTGCGTCAAAATGACGTCATCACGTAGTGCCGGCGTCATTACCGTATCACGTGACCACCCGTCCGGCGGCATCATGGGGAGGTTGTTGCTATGGAGAGAAGCTCCATAGCAACCACTAAAATCAAAAACACAAAAGGCTTTAAAGAACAGTTTAAACACAATAGTGTGCATAAGTTAATGGTAATAAACCCAAATACTATATTAATGCCTATTAAATAGGGAACTAAATACTTAAAAAAATTATTATTAATGCATCAATATAAAAAAATGCTATAATAATTATACAATTTAAAGGGCAATACCCATAGATTCAAGTGAATGGAGGAATTATTATGAAAATTAAGAATTGAGTTTGAAAAATGAGAAGTTATCCTCTATAATACAAGAGCAAACGTGTTCAACTAATGTCCCTAAATTATACCAACCCTTATCTATATCCTAAGACAGCCTATCATGGAGGAAAAAGAAAAGCAAATATCAAGAAAAAATATATGAAACCAGACAAGGATAATAAACTTATATTCTTCATATAATATTCACGATTGTCTCTTGAGGTGATAGGATCCTATTATTAGCATATTTCCGAGAATATGTTGTATTCCAGCTGGTGATAGCAATATTTTTGTGCTTATGGGTTAATATATTCTGGAGACCTGATGATATGAAGTTGGGGAATGATGCCCACCCGGTGGGATAGGCATATTCCCTTGATGCCTCATAGATGATGGCAATAAGTTTATTATCATTGTCTGGTTTCATATATTTTTTCTTGATATTTGCTTGTCTTTTTCCTCCATGATAGGCTGTCTTAGGATATAGATAAGGGTTGGTATAATTTAGGGACATCAGTTGAACACATGTTTGCTCTTATATTATAGAGGATAACTTCTCATTTTTCAAACTCAATTCTTAATTTTCATAATAATTCCTCCATTCACTTGAATCTATGGGTATTGCCCTTTAAATGGTATAATTATTATAGCATTTTTTTATATTGATGCATTAATAATAATTGTTTTAAGTATTTAGTTCCCTATTTAATAGGCATTAATATAGTATTTGGGTTTATTACCATTAACTTATGCACACTATTGTGTTTAAACTGTTCTTTAAAGCCTTTTGTGTTTTTGATTTTAGTGGTTGCTATGGAGCTTCTCTCCATAGCAACAACCTCCCCATGATGCCGCCGGACGGGTGGTCACGTGATACGGTAATGACGCCGGCACTACGTGATGACGTCATTTTGACGCACGCATTGACGTCGGCGGAACCCGCGGGAGACCCGGTCTGAGCTGACAGGGAGATGCAATTACATTGGTGATGGGTAAGTAGATTGCTAATATGTATGTTGGTATATATGTATGTTTTTACAGTGTATGTGTTAATCCTGATGAAAGTCTGTGGTTAACAGACTGAAACGTCGATCTGTTTTTTGGAAACTGATTAAAAGTTAAGTTTTATATTTTTTTTGATTGAATAAGTCCTGGGAGTGCTATCTTGTTTTATTTTTCTGTGTTTTGCTGGACAAGCACCGGGCAAGTATAGCTTTGAAAGTGGAGTGCAGGATTATTTTTCTTGTTATATATATATATTAGAGATCACGCGAACCGTCCGCGAACCGTCCGCGAACGGTTCGCCACGGTTCGCCACGAGCTGTTCGCGGCGAACTCCGGTCAGCTGACACGTCCCGGCCAATCTCCAGCAGACCCTCCCTCCCAGACCCTCCTACTTCCTGGACAGCATCCATGTTGAAATCTCCAGCAGACCCTCCCTCCCAGGCCCTCCTACTTCCTGGACAGCATCCATGTTGAAACATGGATGCTGTCCAGGAAGTAGGAGGGTCTGGGAGGGAGGGTCTGCTGGAGATTGGCCAGGACGTGTCAGCTGACCGGAGTTCGCCGCAAACAGCTCATGGCGAACCGTGGCGAACCGTTTGCGAGAAGTTCGCGGACGGTTCGCGACATCTCTAATATATATATATATATATATATATATTATATTTATTTGAGTGTGTATATATATATATATATATATATACATGTATGTATATGTGAATAGGTGTAATGTGTAGGCACATTGGTATATGTGTAGGCACATGTATTGGTGCTTGTGTGTGGATGTATGTGTAGGTGTGCATGTGCATATATTTGGGCATTTGGCTGTATTTATATGTATATTGTTGTATGCACTTGTGAATAGTGTTTATGTAGTTGTGTATACTTTTACATATAGACTACTTGTGTATATGTACATGTGTGTGAGTGTGTACGTGTCTGTGTATGCTGGATATAGGCCTTCATGCATATCCTGTAACTCTTGGATGGAAATTCATGCATTCTTAATATAAGTAATTATATATTTTTTTTCACTCCCACGTTCTAGCACCATCTTCTGCACTGTTTGCTTGTTTGTTTGTTTTCTCTCTCTCCCCCCTCACTCAGTGATCTTCACTCTAGATATTTACGACCCTCTGTAAGAATGATGTCTATTTTCTATCAAACCTGTGTCTTATCTGCACTCATAACCACGCTGTACCACAACTCATCTTTGAATTCTATGTGTCATCTTGCTCAAAAATGCTTTAGATTTGAGAAAGGGAGGTTTGCCCAAAAGCATGTTGTGACAGATCCATCTGTGTAAAGACTAATTGCTGGTTCATCTGTTTCATTTATGTTCGTGGAATTACCTGCCCGTATGTCCCTGTTCGTTTATTGCAAAATATACCGAATAAACTACTGAACGGACGGCCACCCGGGAGAGAAGTGTGCAGCTGGTTAACCTATTGGCCTCAATTAGAACATTGTGGTTAACCACAGACACCTCTTCATTCTAACCGTATGCAGGGTGGTCGTCGTTCATATGCCCACCATTTTAAACACGCGAATGAACAGCAGTGTTCGACGAAGAACTTATGGAACTAAAAACGGACACTTTTTCTACCTAACACCGCTGAAGCTGCCGACCACCCCTTTTGAACCAAGGGCATGCGAACGCTGGTCCGTTTGGGAGGTTTATTGCACGAATGGACCATAGTAATCCCATGGAGTCAATCGTATATCGAAAGAACAATGTGAAAGACTTTGACTTCACTACTACTTGTGGAAAGGGGAGTGTTTAGAGTGAAGCCACTGTGATTGGCTACTGCATATTCTGTGTCCCAGTCTCCCATCTGGTCCCCTGTGGGAGTATCAACCAGGTGGGAGACCTGCATAAATACCAGACAGGTAGGCCTCATTAAATCAGATTGCTGTTTTACCCTCAAGACAGAGCTTGGTCTCGTGTTTGGGGGGATTACTACTTGGAAGTATTATTTCACCTGTTGTAGCCGTGGAAGGAGTTCGGCTGATTCTTTGTTCGTGGGTTTATCACATTCCCTTATACTCCGTTCAGGAGTTTGGCGGTCTACTGCAATAGAGCCTGTGTCTCTGAAAAGGGGAAGGTTAACTAAACGGCGGTTTCACCCATTTAAGCTGTGAGTGTCTTAACACGTCATTAAAAAATTCTGTTAGTCCAATAAAAAAGGGTATTACAAGATACAAAATTGATCTGTTTTTTATACATCTACATCACTGGACTTATACGGCTACAATCTCTACTTGAACACTATATATATATTTGAAGGCTTGGCCTGTAGTTGTGGGAGGGGCTTGAATTCCCATTAAAAGGGCTGCCAATACACTCCCACCTTACCGTTGCTGGTCTGGCGAGTCTGAAACGTTAACTTCCGGTTCAGATTCCATTTTGGATTTTCTTACCTGTCTTCCTCGTGGTCTCCTGGTCCGGTTCTTCCCTGGCTCTGCTACCTGTCGCTGGCGTCCGCACAGCCCGTTCGTTACTTTGCCACCAGCTCCACACCGCGTTAAACTGTAAGTCAGGCCCGCCGTAAAGCAACCGCCGCAAACTTTCTAGCTTTAGACGGCGGAGCCACATTCGTTTGAACCAGCGTTCGGTTCATTTCATTTTCGTACAAATACACTGTTCAGCTAAATTTCCTTATCTGCTCGCATGTTTACATTACTTAGTTAAGTTATGATTCATTCTTGGGACCAATGATACATATTAAATTAGTTAAGTGTATAAATTTACTCTTTTAGGTTCTTGAACTTCGGACGGTAGCTTTTACAAGCACAGCGAGCCATCATCATCTTCCGTTTAAATCTACCCTCTGCATAGTGTCGGGTAGGTTCTTTTTGATTTAGGGCCCATGATCTGGCCAAACTACTACCTTACATTCAGATGTTTATATATCAATTCTCATGTCCACAGGTCAATACCTGGATACTATGACAATCGCTGTTTACCTCTACATTGACAGCTCGGCGTGACTCACATATCAGGTTCTACGCCAGAACCCACTACTTTCTATGTTTAGAGTGATACTGGTCCTAGGTTACATGGCCCAATTAGGTATATATTTTCTGGTCTTAATCCATAGGCTAGTGGTTCCGCGAGGCAAACACCCCCATCCTCATACTCGGAGGTATACGTCCCTCGGGCCAATTCATAGCTAGCCGCCTTGCACTGTTGCACAGAGAGGGCCTCACCTGTCACTCCCATTCTTTCTTATGCTGTAATTGACACCGAGAGGCCAACGCCCCGCCACAACATTCGGTGGCCTCATTTTCCCCTCAGGCCTATGCATAGATAGTGCCTCTCAGGCCGCTTGGCCACTAGCAGGGACTCATCTGTCACTCTCACGAAGCATAATTGTTTCACCGCTTGGTATTTAGCTAGCCCCACCACTACACACCCAATTCATTACAGGATGATTGATTAAGCCACTTTTATATTTTTCAGTTATGTCACAAACTCCTGATATCCCTGAGGAACTTTCACTACCCAGCACACCCGCTTGGCCTGGTACCCCTGTTCCTGGTATAGATGTGAATAGCCCTTCGTCCCTAAGATCATGGACCATCCCACATCTCACAGTAGAACTCAGAAGACGCTGCATCCCATTCCCAGCTACTGCTAGGAAGGCAAAGTTGTTTAGATTACTGAACACTACCACCGACAATTCCGAGGCAGGGGAAGGCCCTAGTGGGACTCAATTACCAGCTTTCCATGCCATGATGACTTCTCTAATGGTATCCATTGGCACAATTAGTGATAGGCTGTATAAATTGGAGGCTGGTGGTGCTAATCATTCAACTGCCAATACTACAGTTACCAGTCACCCTCTCACTAATACTATGCCCGGTGATTCCTTTGAATCTATTGCGGTTATAGAATCAATTAATCCCTCGCACATGGTCCCATCTCACCTAAAAAATGACATTCTGGAAGGCAAGGATGTTAACCTGGTCTCATTGCTCATTGCCTCCCAGGATGTCCTAGAGAACAGGACCTTTGCATACTGGGATATTTCAGCAGTACTAAGGGCTAGAGACCCCCGGCTGAACAAGAAATTATCCATTCCTGAATTCGTGCTGGGTTTTGGGATTTATAGAGATGTTTACTGCTCAGTTTACCCTGAGAAAAAAGGAGAATTGGATGCATACATGCACAAGATGGTGGATCTGGGGCACAAATTCGGTGGTACCACTTTTTACGATTTCCACCGTTCCTTCTCTGCAAAGGTGGCTGCAGCTCTGGCTCAGTTCAATTTAAGCATAAATTGGAATAAATTGGACACTGAGCTATTCTGCAGGCACTTTACAGGACTCAGGCCCCCAGCTTGTGCAGTGTGTGCATCAGCAACGCATAGCACCAATTTCTACCCGAATTTCGCAGAAATTGAACAAAACCAAATGGCTTCTAACTTCCAAGGACCTGCTAGAGGATTAAAAGACAAACTGGGCAGGGATATTGTATTTTTAGGCAAATCCCAAGTTTGCAATAATTTTAATGCGAGTAATTATGGTTTCAGCTCTTGCAGGTTAATGCATGTATGTTCACACTGTTTCAGGGCCCATTCCAAGACAATGTGCCCAAATAAAGAATTTCCTAAACCATATCTCACGTACGTGAACCTCACATTATTCACCACTTTGTTACAACTACACCCATCACGCCATTTCAGTAACTACCTTATCACGGGATTGACTGAAGGATTTCACGCCTGGTTGATACATTTACCTACAGGCATGCTGGAATGTGACAACCTACAATCCACATTAGATGACCCCCAGTTGGTACATAAACTTATCATGGAACACATACGACAGGGCTTTTCACGTATTCAAGAAATTCATCACTGAATTCCACATTCAAGACATGTTCACAATAGAATCAATATTGTGTTTCACTTCTTTTTGCCACATCAACCTTAAAGTATCATTCAACACTATAAAACTGTACCTTATGGGCATTCAGCACCACATGCTTATCCAACAACCAAATGCTACAGGTTTCCTGACTTCATATCAAATTAAGACAGTACTTAAAGGCATTAAAAAATTGGACGCACACGTCCCCTCACAAAGACTACCCATAGACAACAACATATTCCATTCACTAATAAATTTATTAGATTCTTCTCCTTTCGAACCCATAACTAATACCGTAATAAAGACAGCTATATATTTAGCTTTTTATGGATTCCTCCATCCCAACGAATTCACAACTAGGACCATTACAGCCTCCGACTACCTAAGAACTATGGACTTACAAAAACATAACGACCATTATGTACTATTCTTAAAACAATCAAAAACCAGCACCATAGGTCATACTATTGAAATCCCCTTGCATCCTACTCATAATAAATGGTGCCCAGTACAAGTTTTTGACGCTTATTTCCTTTCATTCCACAAACAACCTCTACAACCTTTGCTCGGTCAGAAACATTCTGACTACAACAGAATTTATGCTTTATGTACGACTACTGTTGACTAGGCTCGGCCTAAACCCCAATCATTTCTCAGGTCACTCTTTCCGAATTTGGGCAGCATCTACAGCATCTGCTAATCACATAATTACTCACATTATCAAGGCAATGGGATGCTGGAAATCCTCAGCCTACACACTCTACATACCTAATCCCGTTAAAGAATTAAGACAAGCTTTCTGTGACTTATCTAAATAAATAAAGTGGTTAACCATATTACGTCTTATGGTATTTTCTTTTGCCCACTTTTATTACAGGCCTACTGCTTTGTCGGTTCCGGCACACCACAACCGACTGGTTCCAACTCATTGATGTTATGGTTATTATATGCTAGATTTCTATATTGCCCCGACTATAAATTTGAAGGCTTGGCCTGTAGTTGTGGGAGTTGCTTGAATTCCCTTTAAAAGGGTAATTTTTATTCATCAAGCAAATATAGTAAAGGTAAATTACAGATTACATCTAAACAATTGTATTTTTAATACAACCTTAATGATACAAAAAATTTTTTTGATCTAATGATAAACATAACTTACAAAGATAAAATAAATTATAATACTGATCTTTTACTAGTTAGTGCCTTATTTTAAATTGGCAAATCAGTGCAGGTAGGGACAGTGTGGAAAATTATATTAGGTTGTGTTTTAGTTTGTTTGTTAGTTTAAAGGAAGTAGAATTACTCCTCAAAAGCACTGGGAACAAGAGACCAGTAAGGGAAATGGCTGATTGAAAAAAGGAAATAATGCAGCGGAATTATTTGCATGTCACTCCCGGAAAAAGAGATGGTGAGTTAATACAGCTGAGGAAACATTGACCATGAACACTCATCCGTAATTGGTTGGGGAATGGACATCGGAACCAATAAGGGAATGACTAGAGATTTAAAAGAGGTAATTAAGTATGAATGGACTACTCCGATTGAGGAAGCCCAAGGGAAGGGCGAAACGCGTCTTTGAGAAGCTTTTTTGGACACTCATTAAATTTTAATATATTGCCCGTTTACTTTGTCTTCAATTTTATATGTGTTAATAAATGTATCCAATTGGATTTTAAGTCCTACTTCATTTACCTCCAGCAAAGAAGGGCGACCTCCCCCCCCCCTCCCCTATAGTGGGTTAACAGCTGGCTCTTTCTTTGTGAGTGTGTTTATTTGTATATTTGTATATTTATTATTACCTGTTCTTGTTCATACTACACCATTAGATTTTTGTTTCTCCTTTTCTCCCCCATGTTAAATATGGGATTATTAACATACTAGGGGTAAGTGTATTTGATATTAGAGCTCTACTTAGGAGATTGGTGGCAGATTTTCCCTTCCAACCTCCTTACTTCACTACAATACATGTCACTGGTGTCATATCATCACATTTGTTACATGTCTACTTACACACTTCGGGGATGCATTCATTGATGCATGCATGGGCGTCTGCAGGAATTTTTCCAGGGGGGGGGGGCATAATTGTAATGACATCCATGCTTGCTACCTTTTTGACAGTGTCATGAAAGGGAAGGGGCATAGCCATTATCACATAAAGCCAGGTTGAATAGCGTTTTCACAACTATGGTGTCAGGAATATATGTTTGTATTCCTGACACTATAGTGTTCCTTTAAGCAAATTAAAGGACATTTCTGGTCACCATAACAACTTCACCTAAATGAAAATGCTATGATGCCAGGAAGCCCCTGGGTGCTCACTTTCCTTTAAGGGGTTAAATCACTCTCAAATGGTTTAACCCCAAAGGCTTCCTCCAGCTCCAGGTCGCTCAGTGGTATTTGGCTTCTGAAACAGAGTGTCAGGAAGTGCAGATTGACGTCAGGCATGGGTGCCGCTGATTGGCTAGAGTGGACAGTTGACGCTCTAAGCCAATCGCTAGTTCCCGGTTCATAAAATATTTTTACTTTTTTATGAATGGGGAGCTACTGATTGGCTTAGAGTGCCAGCTGACCGCTCTAGCCAATCAGCAACACCCCTACCCAACGGCACTCTGTGCTTCCTGACACTCAGTAAATAAAAGTGAACACATTAATACTGATATTTTTTTACCTTTGGAGATGAGAAGGTCCAGCGTTTCCCTGCCTGGCCCAGGTACCAAAGCCTTATGATGTGGTGTCCAGAATAAAGTGGAGGGTTCACTTCATTTGTCCTTCCTGCTCCAATCTCCTTTTCCTCTCCTTCATTTGACAGTCTTTTTTTTCTTCTGACACTGTTTTCTATCCTTGGCCCCTTCTGCTCTTTTACCTTTCTGCTACTTTCTGCTTATTTTGCGCCCTTCTGCTCCTTTCTCATTCTGATCCCTTTCTGCGCCTTGCAGACCCTTTCTGCTCCCTTTTCTACTTTACCTTTGTGCTCCTTCTGATTCTTTCTGCTCCTTTACCTTTGTTCTCCTTCCTGTCCTTGCAGGACCTTCCTGCTCATTCTCCTATTTTACCTTTGTGCTCCTTCTGCCCCTTCCAGCTCATTTCTGACCCTTTCTGCTCCTTCTACTTTACCTTTGTGCTGCTTTACCTTCCAGCTCCTTGCTGACCCTTCCTGTTCATTTCTGTTCCTTTGTGCTCCTTCTCCTACTTTACCTTTTGTGCTCCTTGCTGTCCCTTCCAGCTCCTTGCTGTCCCTTCCAGCTCCTTGCTGCCCCTTTCTGCTCCTTGATGTCCCTTCCTGCTCATTTCTGTTCCTTCTCCTTTTCTTACTTTACCTTCCTGCTCCTTGCTGACTCTTCATGTAGGCTGTCTCCCTCATCCCTCACTTCCATAGACGTGCGCACGGGGTGTGTCGGGTGTGCCTGGGCACACCCTAATCCACGCGGCACGCCAATGGATTGAGACCGGCAGGGGAGATGTCTGGATCTCCCCGGTCGGCTCATGCAGAGCTGAAGCTATCCGAGCGGCGGCTCTGGTCTAAGCCTCCATGGGCCGGTGGGGAGATCAAAGTTCTACCTCACCAGTCCACAGCAGCATAGAGGGAGGCAGCAGAGAACCCGGGCTAGAGTTCAATCTCCACTGAACCACCAGGGAAGGCAGCAGGACTGGGATATTAACTAATCTACCCCCACCTCCACCCAAACATACAGCACACACACACAGCACCTACACACAGCACACACAGCCCACAAACAGCACCCACACACATACATCACCCTCGCACACACAGCACCCACACACATACAACACCCACACACAAACAGCACACTCACACACAAACAGCACCCTGACAAACATACAACACCCACACACAGCACACAAACAGCACACTAACAGGACCCGAACAAACACGCACACACACACAGCACACTGCCAGTTCCCTCACACACAGCACACAAACAGCACCCTCACACACACACAGCAGTGTATGTATGTATATATATATATATATATATATATATACACATATACATACACACACACATACATATACACATGGCGTTTGTTTGTGCTTTAGGGTGCACACCCTAATGCAATAGGCTGCGCACACCTATGCTCACTCCCCTGATCTATGGGCTGCTGCCCCTCCGCCTCACTCCCCTAATCTATAAGCTGCCCCCCCCCTCATTCCCACCCAGGCTGCTGCCCCCGCCTCACTCCTCTAATCTATAGGCTGCTGCCCCCGCCTCATTCCCTACTCTATAGGCTGCTGCCCCCAGCCTCATTCCCCATTCTATAGGCTGCTGCCCCATCCCTCATTCCCTAATCTATAGGCTGCTGCCTAATCTATAGGCTGCTGCCCCATCCCTCATTCCCTAATCTATAGGCTGCTGCCCCCAATCTATAGGCTGCTCCCCCAAAAATCTATAGGCTGCTGCCCCCCATCCCCTCACTCTAATCTTTAGGCTGCTGCTCCCCAACAAAAAATCTATAGGCTGCTGCTCCCCCCAAATCTATAGGCTATTTTAAACCCTCCCCCCCATCCCTCACTTATCTGATCTGTAGGCTGTCTCTGGCTGCATGTGTTGTTCCCCTGCGGTTTCAATCAGCAGAGAGAAGCAGGGATAAGATGCAGCTTCCTATCCCTGTCTCTCTCCATACCGGCGCCGGTATTGCAGTTCATTTTTCAATCACACGAAAAATAGCAGCACAAGCTGAAAAATCCAGGGGGGGGCAAGTGCCCTCCCTTGCCCCCCCCCCTGCGGATGCCCATGGATGCATGGTAATAGTAGATCACATCATCAGAGCCATTCCTGGGTGGGTGCAAAGAGGTGGATCAACAGGTGTGCAACATTAGGCTCCACCCCCTCGCATTAGGTCTTGTGATGGCTGAAGCCTAGCACTGTACACCTTGCCAATCTGCCTCTTTGCACCCACCCTGTATCGGCCATGCACAGCATTATTATCTATATATATATATATATTTGCCCAGTTTTTTTGTATCACTTCATCTTGAAAAAGAGTCAAAACATTGATTAGTTGTACTGATGAATACACATCAAAGTAAATTAATCTCTAAGACTTGTGAGTGCACCTCATTATTTTGAAATATAATTTTTGTTTTATTGATTTTCTCACCCCTCCTGGATGGTATGTTTTTATTTCTCATTCTCGGGTCCTCTACCAGAGGCCTGGAAGCTTGATGGTTCTGCACAGTAACTAAGCTGTTCCTAGAACTCTTCTGGACAGCAATCACAGATGTCCCACCTGGAATCTGATGAAGCCACTCCCTCAACTTCGGAGTCACAACCCTGAGTGCTCCTATCACAACTGAGACTACTACTACCTTCACTTTCCACATCTTTTCTAGTTCTTCTTTCAGTCTTTGGTATTTGCCCACCTTCTTATGTTTCTTCTTCCTGATGTCACTGAGTATTGCCACATCCAACCCGACTGTAGTCTTCCGTTCCTTGTCTACCATCACAATGTCGGGTTGGTTGTCTGTGTGGATCTTGAAGTCCCAGAGGATCTTAGTTAGACATGTCCTGAAGTCCCAGCTCAATGGCAAGATATATTTATATATAGTGTAGATTGGATTAGCTGTATTAGTCCAGTAGACAAGATGACAAACTACCAGAGTATTGCAGTATGCAATGATATATTTTTTATTATTTTATTTAACATAAATTTTCAAAGACAAGCTTTCAAGAGTTTTCCTCTCTTCCTCAGCTCTGAAGCAATAATGAACATATACTCTGGTATATATACTCTGGTATATATATTGTGTGTGTATGTGTGTATGTATATATATATATATATATATATATATATAAATATAAAATGTTTTCTTCTTTGGTGTATTTGGCCTACTAAATATACATCCAATGAAAACATGTATGCATTTAATTATGCAATTTTTAATTCGGGGAATATCTACCAGATTACCAAATTTTACTATTAACATGACATAAAGTCATGATTTTATTAATGACACGGATACTCCTATTATGCAGCAAAGAAAAATAACATTCAAAAACAATTATAACAACACATATGTAAAATAAGAGAAAGCAAGGGACAGCCAACCAGCATCCTTTCCTTGGCATGATAGGCAGCACCCAATAAACAATAATAATAAATAAGAATCCAATGAAAAACTCAATGAACAGGAAAATCAACTCAGAATAAGGAAACCACATTGGATCACTAAACATGACCTTAAGTTTAAGCTGGAATACAGAGGACAGAAACTGGAGGTATGTATAGTAACTTTTCTGCAATACAGTTATCAGTCACAAGGTATGAATCATTGAATGCATTGTACGTAAAACCAATGGGTATGTCAATATTCAGTAAAGGCTATAGACTCACCATGAAAGAATTAAGACTTTCCATGAAAACACTTACCCAATCCACAGCACGTGAAATATCATATAAACAACTGCCAACTGGAAGCCATAGCACCACAAATAAAACAAGGTGAGAAAACCAAAGTGTCGATACCTGCCAATGTCATAATGCATTTGACCCATTGGGCCAAGGAAGGAGAAGATACAGGAAGAGGCAGTTTGTGGAAAGAGATGAAAAGTTTAGGCATCAATGGATTATGCAAAGGAGCTGTACTAGCTTCATTTACATGTGAATATGCCTACTGGCAAAAGAGAGGCCTTTTAGAAAAGCTGGATAAAACATGGACTTGAATGAAGTCTTGGTTCATAACTCGATGACTGAGGCTTAACCTTGCTCGCACACAAATGGAAAAATCTGTAAGAAAAGGTGGCAGACCACAGGGACAGAAATAGGAGGAACAATATCCGTATACGTAGAGTTCCAGAGTTGGACAAACAGCCCGAGCTACAACACTATGTACAATATTCATTTAAGACTCTCATCCAGACCTTGAGTGACTCTGAGCTGCTCTTAGACTGCACACACACACCCTAAGCCTAAACATCTCCCTCCTACTACATCAACCCATTACTAGGGATTATTACAATCACTGACAGATGCATACACTCACTGACAGACGCATAAACTTACTGACAGACATGTATTATCATTCAGATACAAACATTCACTGGAAACACACACTCACAGACAGACAGGCACACACACATTCACTGAAACACACACAATCACTTAAATTCACTGACACACACTCACTCACATTCACTGACACACACTCACTGACACAAATACACTAACTCACATTCACTGACACACACACAAATTATTATAATTTTAAAAAAAATATCCACCCAACCTCTCTACTTTTGGAATAGCTGGGTGGATTTTTCACCTGGGGTCCAGTGCGGCTGCTGGGCAGGAAGTCGGCTGGACGTGCAAGTGGGCGGGCGCTCTAAGTTTTCACCTGCTTTGCCTCTTACTACAGGGCCTCTTCCTTAATGGGAACAAATAATTCATGTGCGAACAGGTCTTATGTTGGTTGCACAAAAGATGCTGTTATGCCCAGTTACTCATGTTCAGAGTGAAAAAGTATTTTCAGTTACTTGATGAATCAAAAACAAACAAAAAACCTGAATGAATGACCAACATCCATGCACATCTTTAATCCACTATGATGGTTTCTAGAATAGCCCTTTAAAGCTACATATAAGCTACAGTTCATGCATTTAGACATTTTACTTGCAAAAACAGCACATTTAACCCTTTAAGAAAACATGACGGAAATATTCCATCATGATTCCCTTTTATTCCAGTAGTTGTGTCCTTAAGGGGTTAATAAATATATTGAGTTTCTTTGAGAAGCCACATATAGAATTATACTTTAAGTGCTCCCTATTCTCAATAGAAAGTGTGCGCACAGGGACACATGCACACAGTGGAGCAGGTTGCCTCATAGTACAGTATTAATGTAATTATACCCTAAATGCTGTATACTCCCTATAGAAAGTGTAACCTATTAGCCACGTGCACACAGTATGCCTCAAGTGCAGAATAAAAACTCTCACAATCATCTGCAGAACCTTTATTCTGAGTGTTTAAACCACATGCTTTATCAAGCATGATGAAAATACATTCACTCTATGTAAGTACTGAGTACATTATACTTATTATAACTAATGAATGGGAATAGATATGCAGGGATCCTCTAACAGCTTGCATAATCAGCTTTTGTTTGCAACTCGGATCCAGGATTCACACACTTGCCTTCTGTGAAAACACAATTGTAAAATTTAGGTCAGATTAAGTAAGTTGCAAAATTTCTACAACTATGTCAATTATAGGCTATTACACACAGCTATAAGGAGTCTCTTCAGTATCATGATTTGAAACATGACTCGCAAAATTAAGGCTGAAATAGCGATGAGATGAGAAAAAATAGCAATCTGGAAATCACAGACCGAATCCGATTTACCCTTTCAAACTGATTTTTTTTGCTGGGCCTAAGATCTGCATTGCTGCATGATGAGGAATATGAAGATAAATGTGTTAATTTGCCTGCTGTGAGCATGTTACTGTGTGAACTAACTAGGAGATTCCCTAAACAATGATCTGCTTCATGTGTCCCTTCAACAGGCAGAACTCATTACGACCCTTATAATTCCACCACTGTGTACAAGCAAGAGGAAACAGCTTGCTCTTGTTCTAAATTTAAGTAGGGGTTTTCTATCACTTGCAGCAATTTGTGCAAATGACTGTAGTTATTAATAGCAGACTGCCAGGAAGTCACGGTTCAGGGACACTTAGTGTGAATCATATTAGTATAGGATGCTAGGAGGGTCACTTTATTTTTTTTATTATTATTATTCAGTGAACACAGGGAAACGTCTGCAAAATAAAAAAACATATGAGAAAGGGAAACAATTTACAGACATTTAAAGACTCAAGAGGTTACCAGCAACTTCTAAATAAACCAGTTTATGTTATATTTATCTAGAGAAGCTAGTATTCATAGTGCAAATTTTTTGGCAAAAATAAACACAATATTTAAACTATACAAGATTGTAAAGGTGATCTATTGACACAAAAGACAAGAAAGGTACAGTGAAATTAATCACATTTTAAAAAAGTCAAAACATATCAATATTCTAACAAAATATATTGTAACTTATTAGCACAATTCAGATCATAAAGTAGACACCATCATACATAAATATGAAATCAATGTAGAAAATTTGCTGTAGTTTTAGTTTTAGTGAAAATGCTGAAGCATTTAATGTAAGGTAATTTTGAACTTCAATTTGGCGATTGATTGTAGTACAACTGTAAAACGAAAGCTTAGAAATGTCTCAAGTGCCTCCAAAAATATTACATGTTTTGAAAAATTAAAATCTCAAAATACAAATAGTTACTATAGGTAAATTTAATAGCAAAAAGAGACACAAATGACTGATCCACTTTAAACATAATTGTGTCTTTCTTTGTAGACTTGGAGACTTAACATTATGTCAGAAAATGAGTCCACTTCAAATGAATTCACTGTGAAAGGGTTTTCAGACTCGCCACAACTTCAATTTCCTCTTTTTATAACATTTTTATCAGTGTATCTTATCATTATCTTCAGTAATCTTATTGTTGTTTTATCAATAATTTTGTACTCTCATTTACACACACCCATGTACATTCTCTTGTGTAACCTATCAGTCATTGATATCTCATACACATCGACCATTCTACCCAAACTGTTGGCAATGCTCCTCACTCAGTGTAAGACCATCTCTTTTCTAGAGTGCTTTATTCAGCTGTATTTTTTCCTATCTTTTATTTGTGCAGAAATTTTTCTACTGGCTGCTATGGCTTATGATCGCTATATAGCAATCTGTCACCCTCTTCATTACTCAATACTTATGAGTCCAAAGCACTGTGCTCGACTAGTGCTTACAGTGTGGGTCATGGGTTTATTCGATCCTGTTGTGCATATTTTTTTATTTGCTAACTTGTCATACTGTCATTCTCACCACATTGACCATTTTTTCTGTGATGTAACCCCACTGATTAAACTTACCTGCAGTGATACATTTACTATTGAGATATGGAACTATGTTGATGGGGCTCTGAGTGTCAGTGCATTTATACTTACGTTGATATCTTATGTGTTTATAATCTCTACTATCCTAAATATACAATCGGCAAGTGGTAGACATAAAGCTTTTTCTACCTGCAGCTCTCACATAACCTGCGTTATTATATTTTATGGCACATTGATCTGTTTGTATATGAGACCAACATCAATGTATTCTCCAGGGCAGGACAAGTTCTTTTCCATTTTATATATCATACTTATTCCAATTCTGAATCCTCTTCTTTACACCCTCAAGAATAAGGACTTTAAAGATGTTTTTAATAGATTAATAAAAAAATGTTTTGTTCTGAGCTATACATTAAAGTAGTCCTATTATCCATACCTGCAAGTATTAAGGAAGAACAATATAACAGATCCAGGAGTGGACTCAAGGATTTGATGGAGAAACTAGTACTGGAGTTTGAGGAGTCAACTTTTGTATAGTTTAAACACATAATTTGCAATGTAATAACATTGGTTTTAATTGCTTTACATTTCACTTTATTGAATGCATAATTCATAAATCTACAGGAGATATTTAATATATCCCATCTTGAAAGAGTATCTGTCATGTAAGCATGTCATTGTGATACTTTACAGACTTTACATTTAGATTTTAGACATGTCTTTAAAAGGTTGAATAGAAAAGTTGTTACAATAATTCTATAACCTACATTTTGAAATAAAAAATTAAATTAAAAAACAAAACAAAAAAACAGGTAGGATATTTAAGCACGTCAATACATTATTTTTGGATATTTAATTTTTATTGGATATTTTATATTATTTGATGTAAAAAAATATTGTATATGTATATTCAGTAGAAACATGATTTTTTTTGAGTTATATAAAACACTCAGCATTGCAGGTTATTGAGTTTTTAACAAGTGGGTCTAAAAGAGGTAAGATTTGTTATCTCTTATATCTTAAGTTTTACTGGATTTGTTTTTTTAACTCATACTATTTACATATGTATGTCATGGAGGCACTTTGCGCAATCAAAAATTTCTTATAAACATTCTGCAAGCCAATATATATATATACAGAAAAAACAGAAAAGAAGGCTGCGCCACAGAAAACAAACAAAACAAAAGAAGATAAAACTCGATGGAAAAATAAAAAATGAAAAATATTAAATATTCTGTACAAAAGTCCCAATAGTAGGTGGTGTCTCAACTGATGTGGTGTCTTCTTTGTTAACAGTTGTCCGTCTCACGATATGAAAAACACAATGGGAAAGGACTAATCGTGCAGAATGTACAGAAAAATAATAGTGAGGTTAAAATATAAATTGCACACTCACATGTCCATGAGCTAGGACCAGCTCTAGTATGATAGGCACACAGCGGATTGCCCTCCGCTTATAGGGGTACTTGTCCTCCTGGGGGGTGCTGGTATCCAATTCTCATAAAAAGAAATAAAAACAGCCGATAGTGCTCTCCGGAGAAATAATAGCATAAAAGGATAAAAATAAATAAAATATACTCACAAATAGAGTGCAGAACTTACTGCACTCTGTTGGTCGCGTGGGTGGTATAATCCCCACCTTAGGATATGCCAGGAACAGTAAATATGTTTTTTTTAAGATTAAAACCAATAACGCGTTTCGCCAGCAGGCTTTATCAAATTGGAATAGCGATTTGATAAAGCCTGCTGGCGAAACGCGTTATTGGTTTTAATATATTGTATTAATAAATAATAATTTTACATATATTACCTTTTTATACTATTTTATTCTTTTTACTGTTCCTGGCATATCCTAAGGTGGGGATTATACCACCCACGCGACCAACAGAGTGCAGTAAATTCTGCACTCTATTTGTGAGTATATTTTATTTATTTTTATCCTTTTATGCTATTATTTCTCCGGAGAGCACTATCGGCTGTTTTTATTTCTTTTTATGAGAATTGGATACCAGCACCCCCCAGGAGGACAAGTACCCCTATAAGCGGAGGGCAATCCGCTGTGTGCCTATCATACTAGAGCTGGTCCTAGCTCATGGACATGTGAGTGTGCAATTTATATTTTAACCTCACTATTATTTTTCTGTACATTCTGCACGATTAGTCCTTTCCCATTGTGTTTTTCATATCGTGAGACGGACAACTGTTAACAAAGAAGACACCACATCAGTTGAGACACCACCTACTATTGGGACTTTTGTACAGAATATTTAATATTTTTCATTTTTTATTTTTCCATCGAGTTTTATCTTCTTTTGTTTTGTTTGTTTTCTGTGGCGCAGCCTTCTTTTCTGTTTTTTCTGTATATTTGTTCTATAGAGGGTTAGAGGGTGACCCCCTATTAGGTTGCTGCCTTTTATTTTATTTTATTTTATTTGTTTCTATTTTATTTGCTTTTATTATTAGCGCTAGCCGTTCAAACTTTTTCAATATATATATATATATATATATATATATATATATAGAGAGAGAGAGAGAGAGAGAGAGAGAGAGAGAGAGATACAATACCAAATAATTTTGCACTCCAGCTATCCTTAGAATGTTGCCTGGTGCTCGACTGCACAGTAAATAGATGAATGGAAATAGCCAGCACTCTAGGTCTTGCAAAGAAACATCTTGTTTATTCCAGCAATCAGTCAACGTTTCAGTTCTGTTTAGAACTTTCCTCAGGACATAAATAAATGATTATCACAATATTGACTTTATATAAAGAAAAAAACTCACTCACCCAGACCTCGATCACCTGTGTGCCGGCGTGTAGCCATCACCTCTGCGCATGCGTGATTAAGCTCCGCCCCCTATTGACGTCACTTCCGGGTATCATACCTCCGATCACATGACATCAATGCGCGAGCGTGGCTTAGCTCCACCCCTATAATGTTCACTCTCACATGCTTACTCTCCGTTACCAAGGTGACCAATCTAAACAAACTTGCACACAAGTAAATTCAATGTGCCTAATATATAAAAATAGTGTGACTGTATCTATAATCCAAGTGTTGAAATATATGCTATTATGCATAGTGAATGTGACAATCACAAAATTGAATCCCTAGATATACAAAGTGCTATTTTATTAAAGTGACAGTGCATCGATACCTTGATTTCCTCTTTAAAAAAACGGTGAAAAATTTACCCACGTGCATCAAGGACACTCAGGATTTAATCACAACTTTGGGCAAAGTCGAACATATTCCTGACGACTTAATACTGATGACTTTAGATGTACAAAGTCTTTATATAGTCATTCCCCATGAAGAAGGAATAGAAGCTATGAGACAAACATTATCCAATTTGATCCATTACCAAGGACCTCCCATTGAATTTGTTATGGAACTATTGCTGTTAACTTTGCAACAGAATTACTTTAGGTTCAAAACTAATTGGTATATGCAGAAATCGGGAACATCGATGGGTGCGGCAATGGCGCCCATGTATGCCAATGCATACATGCATAGATTTGAGGAGGAGAATATCTTAAAAACCTTTTTCTAATAAAATCATTAAATACGTATGATTTATCGATGACATCTTGATACTATGGAGAGGTACAGTAGAGGAAGCCAGTAATTTTGTACAACATATTAACCATCTCCCCAGTCCAATTAAAATGACAGGGAATATTGATACAAAAGTAGTGCAATACTTGGACCTTAAGATATTCATCCAAAATCGAAAATTGGAGCACTGACTTTTTTCCAAGCCAACGGACCGAAACACCATCCTCCATGCATCAAGTGCGCACCCTACACATATCAAAAAGTCCTTGCCGTTTGCTCAATTTTTGAGAGTATTCAGGAATAATTCTCTCTCTGAATACGCTGAAAAACAAATTGCAGATATGTACAAAAAATTTTTAGTGAGGGGTTATAATAGGTTCACTCTGGATGCAGCTTTGGCAAGAGCCAGATTGGCTACTAAGGAGAGACCTAAGGCATCTGGTCAACAAAAACCACAAAGATTAACCTTTCCGATGAAGTACAATACAGCAAGTAATAAGTTGTCAACAGTAGTGAGAAATAACTGGAACATCTTGACTGGAGATCCATCTTTACCAACAATTTTTCAACAGAAACCCTTAATATGTCATAAAAGAGAAAGGAATTTGCGAGACCTATTGGTCCGCACGGACCCTGAACGGAGTTATTTGTCAGACCAGAAAAGATTCCTCAATCCTGGATGTGTTAGATGCTTGGGATGTGTCACTTGTGGACATCTCATCCCCACTAAATCATTTGATCACCCTCATACAAGTAAAAAATATATCATTAGACATTGGATTACATGTAAAACTGATCATGTGGTGTATAAGCTGTCATGTCCATGCGGATTAAACTATGTTGGAAAAACTGAGACACCATTATGTGAGCGAATCCACGGACATAGATCCAACATCAGAACAGCAATTCGGGATGGAGACACAGATAAACCGGTGGCACAGCATTTTTTGGAATTCAAGCATCCATTATCTGCATTGAAATGCATAGCGATTGACCACATACCCATATCTCGAAGAGGGGGTAATCGAGCAATCTTATTACTACAAAGGGAGACCTTCTGGATCCGGGAATTGAACACTATGGCACCTATGGGACTAAATGAAAAATTGACATATATGTCATTTATATAGATCCCGAAGGGGATATAAGCCTGGGGTATATTTTTATATTCCAGCTTTTAATTTTTTTGAGACCACCTTTTTTATCCGTATATTAGAGGACTCTTTTTTCAAGTATACCCTTAGATTGAATATATGTCTAGGGTGATAAAGAGTAAACTCAGAGGATATGAAAAGTAAAAAAGTGTTTTTTTGTTAGAGAATAGCACTTGATTGGAATTCTCTCTTTAAGTATATATTTTTTATCCTGTTTCTTTTAGGTTTCTTTTGACCTTGATCACAATAATAATGGGTGCATATTTTCCTCCATCAAGGGATACAATCTGAGTTTTTTTAGTAAACTCTCCTCTGAATATCATAATCACTTAATTTTTTCACTTTAATATATGGATGTGGCATAATAATATTTTATTGTCAAGCAATTCTCTATTATTCCTTATTAATATATTTGCACATTGTTAAGACACCTCCAGTGTCTTTAGGCAAAACCGTTGTTTAGTAGACCTTCCCCGGCTGCAGTAACAGTCTCCGTTCGCCTAATCTGTGGTATACGAACCAAATGCAGGGGAAGCGGCAATCTCCCGACCGAGATCCGTGAACGGCTCCAAACTCCCGAATGGCAATACACGAACTGCTGCTAACCGCCGAACAACAATATTCACCAAGCGGCTTCCGTTCCATCCAGCAGTCTCTAAACGTGAAGAAGAAATCCCCCCAATAACGAGACAGAAGCTCCGCATTGAGGGTCAAACAGGATCTGGCTTTACTGTGGGCTACCTGCCCGTATTTATGCAGGTCTCCCACTTGGTGGACACTCCCCTAGGGGACCAAATGGGAGACTGGAATTACAGATAGACATGGGGACATTCCAGACACACAGTTACAGATTTTACCCACAGTGCATTATGATTCCCTCCCCTCTGCCCTGGAGTTAATTACCAAGTAACTCAATTAACTCCAGGACAAAGCCAGTCGCCATTTTAAATATAAAATCATAAAAGACATAAAAATACATAACTTTAAAATAACCGAACATTTCCCATTCGTATCACATATCCCCAGATAGCCTGGATCTGAGTGCATATTATTGGCGAATAGTGCTCAGATCCCACACACATAGTTCAATCGCCATGGAGTCAAAGTTCTTACAGTCTTTCGGTATACGAATGACTCCATGGGAAGGCTATCTGGGTTAAGTCTTTTCGTATGCTCCAAATCTCCCGAACGGCCGGTGTTCGTATGGTTTCTTGGAGGCAGCCAGGCGTTCCGTTGTTTCAGCGGTGTTCGGCAGAAAAAGTGTCCGTTTTTAGTTCCATAGAAATAGAGCCAAACACCGCTGGGCTTTCGCTTGGTTTAAAATGGCCGCTGCCTCGTGGTCGACATACGAACGACGACCACCCTGAATTCGGTTTAATTGAGAAGTGTCTGCAGTTAACCACAACGTTCTAATTGGGATCAATAGGTTAACCAGCAGCACACTTCTCTCCTGGGTGGCCGTCCGTTCGGCAGGTTTGTTCGGGAAAAAGAGTCATTCGAATGGCTGGGCTATAGAAACCAGCCATTCATACGAACGGGAGACAAACAGACGAATGCAATTAAAATACAAGCAGACAGATGGTTCTGTCACACACATATTTGGCACTTTTATGAATAAGGTTGATTATCCCTGAGACATTTTATAGTATATGTGCACTGTCACTTTAATAATATAGCATTTTGTATATCTAGGGTTTCAATTTTGTGATTGTCACATTCACTATGCATAATAGCATATATTTCAACACTTGGATTATAGGTACAGTCATTACTACACTGTTTTTATATATTAGGCACATTGAATTTACTTGTGTGCAAGTTTGTTTAGATTGGTCACCTTGGTAACAGAGAGTAAGCATGTGAGAGTGAACATTATAGGGGGCGGCGCTAAGCTACGCTCGCGCATTGATGTCATGTGATCGGAGGTATCATACCCGGAAGTGACGTCAATAGGGGGCGGGGCTTAATCCCGCATGCGCAGAGGTGATGGCTACACGCCGGCACACAGGTGATCGAGGTCTGGGTGAGTGAGATTTTTTCTTTATATAAAGTCAATATTGTGATAATCATTTATTTATGTCCTGAGGAAAGTTCTAAACAGAACTGAAACGTTGACTGATTGCTGGAATAAACAAGAAGTTTCTTTGCAAGACCTAGAGTGCTGGCTTTTTCCATTCATCTATATATATATATACATACACGTTACACGTTAGTCCGGCCATTCTAAGGTCCGGTATATGTACCTTGTCCTGTCTGCATTCTGCGTGTTGGATCCCTGTCACGATCCTGACATTACGACAGGGCCAGATAGATCCTGCAGGTGCTAGCTCTCAGATTAGTTCCTCTGACTCTAGATTTGAAGCCATGGACCATAGAATGGACCAGATGGCTCTAGCTTTACAGTCTTTATCAGCACGTCCTAGTACTCAGCCTGAGGAGATGCGTACTACCACTATCAATCCTGTAAGCACTGGTTTAGAGATAGCCACAGTGGGTGCCTTCTCTCGTGTTACTTCCCCTTTACGTTATGGTGGGGTAGCCGATACTTGTGGAGGTTTCTTAAACCAGATAAGCATTCATTTTGAACTACAACCCCGAGCATACCCTACTGACAGAGCTAAAGTTGGATTTATAATAAAATTACTAATAGACAAAGCTCTTAGATGGGCTAATCCTCTATGGGAAAATGATAACCCTTTGGTCTACAATTATAATGCTTTTGTCGCAGCTTTCAGGAGGACTTTTGACCCCCCAGGAAGGAAGACCAATGCAGCCAGGTCACTGTTACATCTTAAACAGCAGAATAGAACCCTTGTGGATTATGCTCTAGAGTTCAGATCCTTGGCGGCAGAAGTCAAATGGAACGAACAGGCTTATATGGATGTATTTTTGAACGGGTTATCTGATGAGATTTTAGATGAGATTCCAGGAACTTCCGGGAAATTTTGAAGATTTATTGTCGTTTATCTCCCGAATAGATGAACGTATAAGACAGCAGACCCTCTATAAGACTTGCCCCTTCCTTCCAGAATCCTGACTCCACAATCCTAGCCCTTCCTGAACCCATGCAGATAGGGACTACTCGCCTCTCCGAGGATAAGAGACAATACAGGAGAAGGGAGGGTCTTTGTTTATATTGTGGTCTAAGAGGTCACCTGCGCCTAAATTGTCCTACCCGGCCGGGAAACGCTCGCACCTAAGTTCCTTTAGAGGACAGGCCTTGGGTGTTTCGATCTTGTCCTCTATGTATAATTATAAAGACCATAGGCTTCTTATTCCTGTCTCTTTAGCTTGGGAAAGGGGAGTTATAACTACGATGGCTTTAATAGATTCCGGAGCTGCTGAAAGCTTTATAGATCAAGTTTTTGCTAATAACTATTGTCTCCCATCTCAACTAAGAGATACACCCTTGGCCGTTGAGGCCATAGATGGTAGACCATTATCTGAACCAGTGATATTTCATGAGACTTTACCCATTAAGTTAACCATTGGTATCTTACATAAGGAAATATTGTCTCTCTTATTAATCTCCTATCCTTCTGTTCCAGTGGTCCTTGGTTATCCCTGGCTTAAAAAACATAACCCTATCATTGATTGGGAACAAGGAGAAATAATATCCTGGGGACCGGGTTGTAGGGAAGGATGTTTGCTGGGGGTCACACCCGTCTGTTCAGTAAACACTACTACCAACTCTTCCCAACCTACAGACTTACAGATACCTTCTCAGTACCTGGACTTAAAGTCAGTATTTGACAAGAGGAAGGCTGACACTTAACCTCCTCATTGGTCTTATGACTGTACTATTAAACTCTTGCCTGGTACTATGCATCCCAGGGGTACGGTATACCCTCTGTCCACTAAAGAAAATCTAGTGCTAGAGGAATATATAAAGGAGAATTTGGACAAAGGATTTATTAGGAGGTCTTCATCTCCGGCTGGGGCCGGCTTCTTCTTTGTGGAAAAGAAAGACGGTACCTTGCGGCCTTGCATAGGTTATCGGGGCTTAAATAAGATAAACATTAGGAATGCATATCCCATTCCTTTAATTACAGAACTTTTTGATAGACTGAAGGGCTCCAAGATTTTTACCAAGTTAGACTTAAGGGGAGCATATAACTTGGTAAGAATTAAACAGCGAGACGAATGGAAAACGGCTTTCAATACCCGTTGCGGCCATTATGAGTATACTGTAATGCCCTTCAGACTCTGCAATGCACCAGCGGTCTTCCAAGATCTGATTAATGAGGTTCTTAGGGAATTTCAACATGAATGCGTTATCGTGTATTTGGATGATATACTAATACATTCTAGGGACCTTGAGACTCATCACAGACAAGTCAGGAGGGTATTACGTAAACTTTTACAACATGGTTTGTATTGTAAATTGGAGAAATGTAGCTTTGATCAATCTCAGATAACTTTTTTAGGTTAAGTAATTTCCAAGGACGGGTTTATGATGGATCCAATTAAACTAAAATCGATGCTAGATTGGCCGTTGCCTAAAGGACTCAAGGCCATACAGAGATTTATCGGTTTCTCTAACTATTATAGGCACTTCATTAAAGGTTACTCTTCTATTATTGCTCCTATAACTAATATGACTAAGCAGGGGGCTAATACCAAGACTTGGTCTACTGAGGCTCTATCTGCGTTCAAAACGCTCAAAAAGACTTTTGTTTCAGCACCTATATTGGTCCATCCTGATACCTCATTACCTTTTTTACTCGAGGTAGACGCGTCAGAGACGGGTATAGGGGCAGTCTTATCCCAAAGACAGAGTTTAGATAAACCATTGCACCCATGTGGCTTCTTTTCCCAAAAATTGTCAGATATGGAAAGAAGATATGATATTGGAGATAGAGAACTACTGGCGATAATAAAGGCATTAAAGGAATGGAGACATTTGTTGGAGGGGACTTTACACCCTGTTACCATTTTGACGGACCACAAAAATTTATCCTACATTGGAGAGGCCAAAAGATTGTCCGCCAGACAAGCACGTTGGTCGTTGTTCCTTACTCATTTCAATTACTTGCTCACATACAGACCTGGTTCTAAAAACACCAAAGCAGACGCATTGTCCCGCCAACATGAACCTACTACGATTACGGAAAATGCTTTGTCTCCTATTGTTCCAAAACAAAATATTATTGCTAATACGAATGTCAAAATACACTCTCCGTTGCTTTCAGATATAGAGAAGGAACAATATCTAGCCCCAGAACATACTCCTGAGGGACGGTATTTAGTTTCCCCTAAGTTCCAAGTAGACGTGCTTCGCTGCTTTCATGATAGTAAAATTGCTGGACATCCCGGCATACACAAGACGTACTCTCTGATTTCTAAAGACTTCTGGTGGCCTAGTTTACATAAGGATATAAAGGATTTTGTCAGGGCATGCGATATATCTGTAAAGAATAAACTAGCGCATACTCTCCCTTGTGGCTTATTGCAACCCTTAGACATACCCAACAAACCTTGGGCCAGTTTGGCTATGGATTTCATTGTTGCTTTACCGGTTTCCAATAAACATACAGTTATTCTCACAGTAATTGACAGGTTTACCAAAATGGCTCATTTCGTTCCTTTGCCTAAACTTCCCTCCTCACCCGAATTGGCCGAGATATTTGCGAAGGAAATTTTTCGCTTACATGGTATTCCCACTGAGATCGTGTCGGACAGGGGTTCCCAATTTGTTTTCCGCTTTTGGAAGTCCTTCTGTTCCCAGTTGGGCATCAAGCTGAATTTTTCATCTGCCTATCACCTGCAATCCAACGGGGCAGCCGAACGTATAAACCAAAAGGTTGAACAATATTTACGTTGTTTTATTTCTGAACACCAAGACGATTGGGTCGGTCTGATTCCTTGGGCAGAGTTTGGGCACAACAATCTTGTTTGTGATTCCACTCATAATAGCCCCTTTTTCTTGAATTATGGCTTTCATCCTACTGTTCTTCCGTCGGTATCGCCTTCTCACGGTATACCGTCGGTTGATGTACATGCTGCCAATCTGAGAAAGTTGTGGGATCAGACTCGACGAATTCTTGCTCGTAGTTCCGATGTGTTCAAGCTACACGCTGATAGACATAGACGGGCTGCGCCTGTCTTTTCCCCGGGTGATAGGGTGTGGTTGAGTACCAGACACATCCGCTTGAAAGTCCCTTCCATGAAGTTTGCTCCTCGTTACATTGGTCCTTACAAGGTTTTGAGGAGGATTAACCCGGTTGCTTATCAGCTGGATCTGCCTCCTGCCCTGCGCATCCCTAACTCCTTTCATGTCTCTTTGTTGAAGCCTCTTGTTTGTAACAGATATTCTTCCCTGGCTTCTTCTCCCCCTTCGGTCCAAGTTGTAGGTCAGAAAGAATATGAAGTCAAGTCTATTCTTGATTCTCGTATTACTCGGGGGAGGTTACAATATCTCGTGGACTGGAAGGGTTATGGTCCTGAAGAAAGGTCTTGGGTGCTACATGGGGATATCCATGCCCCTCGTCTTCTTCGGGCATTTCATGCTCGATTTACATCTCGCCCTGGTCCCGTCCGCCCGGTGGGCGTGTCTGAGAGGGGGGTACTGTCATGGTACCTGTAATATTCACCTCAGAGGAGGTAAGGCATCAGGACATGGTCCCCCACATGGGGGCTTGTACTCCCGGTCATTTTAGCATTTTCAGCCGTTTACACGCCGGCCGCGATAGATCCGCCCCCTTTTATGACGCGACGCCCAATAGCCGACGTCATGACGTCATTGACGTCACGGATCGCCAGAAACCACAAATCTGGATCTTTTGGGGGCGTGGTCACCAATTAAGGAGCCAAGGTATAAAAAAAGAATCATTTGCAATAACTCATTGCCCTGTCGTGGTTCTAGCTTGGCTGGTCACTCAGTGCTCTTGGTTCCTTGTGATTATTTGGTTTTGACTTGGCTTCTATTATCGTTCGTGCTACCTTCTCCTACCCTTTGACCTGGCTTGTCTCTCGCTTACCTGTCCTCCAGTTCCCTCGACCTCGGCTTGTCTTTTGAACATTCTTTGTCTCCTCTACACGTTAGTCCGGCCATGCTAAGGTCCGATATATGTACCTTGTCCTGTCTGCATTCTGCATGTTGGATCCCTGTCACGATCCTGACACTTGTGGACTTTCATCAGGATCCTGATGAAAGTCCACAAGATGGACTGAAACGTTGATCTATTTTAAAGAACTGGAATAAAAGTTAAATTTTATTGGAAATCTGTGAGTGCAGCCCCCTTTCCAGAGATACAGGCACAGCTACTGCAGAACACCAAACTCCCGAACTGGAACCTCACGAATAGCTGCTAACAGACGAACAGGAAAAGCTCCCAAGCGACTTACACTCCTGGCAATCAGTCCTTAGCAGCATACAGTAAATCCCCCCAAGAATGAGACGAGGCTACGTGTTGAGGGTCAAGCAGTGGTCTGAGGTGCTGGCACACCAAGCCTGGTTTTTATTACAGTCTTTTCAAATACAGGACCGCCCACAAGGAGGTATAAAACAACCAATCACATATCAGTTACATCCCACATATTCCCTCCCCTTATCCTGAGAGGAAACTCAATTACACATACAGTTAAAACATACTTTATACCCAACTTTCATAACTCTAAAACCATACATCACATTCACATAAAATCACATATTCACAATCAATCCATTCAGGGGAACAACATATTAAAAAATGGCATGAATCAGACCAGGGGTTCAAAAGTTAGTAAAAGTATCTTTTGGGCCCTGGCTGGCACATGGATATCTGGCTCAAACAGGTTTTACAGAGCCCTCTATTCTGGAGACAATGGGGAAAGTAATCCAATTATCCAGGGATAGAGGCAGACTCCATTGAGCACATGGTTGCAAAAAGACATAAAACACTTTAAAATACATAAAGTCACCTTTTACACATAACACACGGACATTTCACATATCCCCAGAGAGCTGGGATCTGAGTGCACAAAACTACCGAATAGCGCTCAGATCCTATTCACACAGTTCAGTTGCCATGGAGCCGAAGTCTTTAACTACACGAATGGGCTCCATGGCATAGCGATCTGGGTTAACACATTTACATAAAGTCTGGTCCATAGTCCAAAGGCAGCAGGTGGGCAGCCAGGCTTCTCCAATGTAATGTGGCGAGATTGCTCTCGTCACAATATATATATATATATATATATATATATATATATATATATATATATATATATTATTGTGTTATATTCTAATTCATCCGAATTATAATTTTTCTTTGTCCCAGTTTCTCCATCCTTCTTGCTTTTTGTGAGCTACATAAATTCATGAAAAAATTACACAAGAGACAAAATATACTTATTGTGTACTTTTTGAAACGTGTTTTAGTGTGTATTGACTGGCCTCTTTCAATATGCGGTTCTAAAACTAAAAATTGCAGGTGGCTTGTATACAGTGGCTTCAAACATAAGTCAAAACCTCAATATATTTGATTAGAATGGGTCATAATCCTTTATAAAATTAAATTCGCCAACTGGCACAGTACTGCATGGTCCTTCTAAGTTCTGTAGAGCTAACAAGATAATCATAAAGAAGAAGACTTGAAGCAGGGGCCATGGCCTTGTACTCCAGGTGGTACCCAGGTAAGTTGTCAAACTGCACTAACATGGTTTGACAACTTCCTGTGGGATGGTGCCAGGACACTCCTAACAGCATAACCATTGCAGTAGGCTGTGGTAGCCATGGTGCTTGTGGTGATTCTTTAAAGGAGTTCTGATGATTGTTGAGCTATGAAGGGAAGAGTGGAGGGCAGATAACAAGAAAAATCCTAAACAACTAAAGAACTTTAGTTTTTTTAAAATATAATAATCCTTTCATCAAGTTTTGAAATTCCAGAATGGAGTAAGTACTTTTACTTACATTTACTTGATCACTGTGGTGCTCCCTCAATGGCCAGCCTGACTCTCATGGCTGAATCCAGTGATTCCCCATAGGAAAGAATAAAATAATTGGGAGGCTAGTGTGTATGTGCAGCAAAATGCTGTGCTGTGCCAATCAGCATCTCTTCATAAAGATGCATCCAAATGGGGAATGCTCAGCATCACCATGTAGAACAGTGATGGCGAACCTTTTTGAGCCCGAGTGCCCAAACCGCAATACATGCCAACATTTTTTCTCCTTAAAGTGCCAACACGGCAATTAAACACAAATACTGAGGTTTAAGTTTAGAAAAAAAAAAAACTCGTACTGTTGTCCGAACTAATAACTTTTGTTTTAAAAGAACACAGAGAGTTCAATGATACAAATTTTAAATAATGATATAAATAGATAAAATTAAGCTTATATTTATTAGTATCTCCAACAAATGCAATACATACATAGACAGACTGCTGAATACATACACACAGTCTGCTGAATACACACACACAAGACTGCTGAATACACACACACAAGACTGCTGAATACACACAGACAGACTGCTGAGTACACAGACAGACTGCTGAGTACACAGACAGACTGCTGAGTACACAGACAGACTGCTGAGTACACAGACTGCTGAGTACACACACACAGACTGCTGAGTACACACACACAGACAGACTGCTGAGTACACGCGCACACACACACAGACTGCTAAATACACACATACTGCATTGAGGTGGGGGGTGCGTGTGAGTGTTGTATGTGAGGGGTGCTGTGTGTGTGTGTGGGGGGGTGTTCTGTGTGTGTGTGCTATATGTGTAAGGGTGCTGCGGAGGGGTAGGGGTACTGTGTGGGGGGGTAGGGGTACTGCTGGGAGGGTTGGGGTACTGTGTGGGGGTAGGGGGTACTGTGTGGGGGTAGGGGTACTGTGTATGGGGGGTAGGGGTACTGTAAAAGGGGGTAGGGGTAACTGCTGGGAGGGTAGGGTTACTGCTGGGGGGTTAGGGTAACTGCATGGGGGTAGGGGTTACTGCTGGGCAGGGTAGGCTACTGCTGGGGAGGGTAGTAGGGGTTACTGCTGGGGTTAGGGTACTGTATGGGGGTGGGGCTACTGCTGGGCTGGTGGTAGGGTTACTGCTGGGCAGGTAGGGTACCGCTGGGGAGGTAGGGGGTTACCGCTGGGCAGGGTAGGGGTTACTGCTGGGAGGGCAGGGGGTTACTGCTGGGGAGGGTAGGGGTTACTGCTGGGGAGGGTAGGGTTACTGGGGAGGGTAGGGGTTACTGCTGTTGGGAGTGGGTAGGGGTTACTGCTGGGAGGGTAGGGGTTACCGCTGGGGAGTGGTAGGGGTTACTGCTGGGGAGGGTAGGGGTTACTGCTGGGGGGGGTAGGGGTACTGCTGGGGGGGTAGGGGTGCTGCTGGGGAGGGTAGGGGTGCTGGGGGTAGGGCTACTTCTGGGGGGGTAAGGGTGCTGTGTGTCAGTATACCCCCCCCCTCCTTCTTACCTTTAATGAAGTGGGGGGGGGGGACACAGCTATCCCTGGTGGTCCGGTGGTGGTAAGCACTGCAGGGGGAGGGCTCCAGGAAGCAGCTCCCCTGTCCTCCTGCGCAATGCTGTGTGGAGCGTTGCCATGGTAACGCGCGGCAACGCTCCACACAGCATCGCGCGGGAGGACAGGGGAGCTGCTTCCTAGAGCCCTCCCCCTGCCTCCCGACCCGGAAGCAGAGTAGGCGCCTGCCGTTTCGGGCAGGCAGGTGCCTACTCTGCAGTGATGGCAAACCTGTGGCCGCGTGCCCACAGAAAGGGCCCCGCGTGCCACCTGTGGCACGCGTGCGATAGGTTCGCCATCACTGATGTAGAACATGCAGGGCCTAACATAACCTTCACACTCAGGCCTTCCATAATCATTTCATTTTGGCAACAACCAAGACATGAGAAAGCCTCATGAATCTGCCTTGCAGCATTCATGCGTTAATTCAGCCACAGCTCAAACCATGCACCTATCTATGATATGCAGAAGTCTTGTGTCCTTTCTGCAAGATCATTCACAAGTCGTTTGGCATCACAGAAGTGACACCCACCAATCATACACTTAGCACTACATAAGCCTTTGCCCTGTCATGGCTGTCCTTGTGGACAAACCATGCAGAATAATCCACAGATGATCACTCCCTTTCACCACAAACTGATATACAGGTATTACATGTTATAAATTAATAGAAAGCTATTCACTGCAATGCGCAGGGACTGTGTACATTAAATTTGCAAGTAAATTTACTAGTAGATTATTGTTTTATATATAGCTAATTGTACTTTATTACAGTACTTGGTTGAAAGGGTGTAGGAAAGGGAAGGAAATCTGTGATTGTATATCTGCAGTTTAAAGCTTTATATACATATTTTGTTTTAGTGATATCAGAGATTGTATTCAAATTCATTGAGGTAAGAGCTAAAGTTTCTACCCTTAGATACAGTATGGAAAAGTATCTGTACTATTATATAACATTGTAGCAGTGAGGTTCAGGGTTGAAACCTGTGGATAATTTGTACAGGTGTATTTTTGGTTTGATTACAAGAAAATGAAAAACAAGGTTAAAGAACCACCAAATGTCACCCAGGTAAGTGACAAGGAAAGATTTTTCAAATTGCTCCTTTCTGCAGGGAGCAGAGAAACTCTATATACCCCGATCATAATGCACACCTTCATCATGGAAAAAATGGAAAACAAACACCCTCAAGCCTCGTATTTAACCAAGATTAGCTATGTTTAATGTGGCCAATCACAGGGCTGAAATACCGATGTCAATGGGGCGTCACATAGTGATGTAATGCTTTAATGAATCAACAATGCTATGCCTATTCATATCAGCCAATCCAAATTTTGCAAATGTGGGTATATCGGACAAGCAGACCGGACAGTTAGTTAAGTCCTAAGTTACTACAGAGGATAAAGTAATTTAAAGAAAGTATATTCTTGGTTGCTTCACCTAAGTGTTGCTTCTAAGTGTGTTGTTGGAGATATTCTGGAGAGTTTAACGGAAGCTTCAACTGTCTAAGAGTTGTGCTAAGAGCTTTCTTTTCTACTGTTATAGGTAAGATTCAACTGTAGGAAAAGGTTACTGACTGCACAAGGTTTGAATTCCTGTTGGTAATTATAAGGCATTTGATTTGATTAGTTACTTGCTATTGATTGCTGTTTAAATTAGCTATTGTTTGCAAATAAGCAGAGACTTACCCAGGTGTTAAACATTCCTAGTAGGTGGTGATTTTAGGAGTTATATAATATAGCCCAGTTGCCTCATCTAAGTGTTGCTTCTAAGTGTGTAGTTGGAGATATTCTGGAGATAACCTGGAGGTTATCTGAGGTATTCAGGAGGATAAATAAAAAGTTAAGATTTGTTTGATTTAAATTATTCTCCTCATTGGAATGTCAGACTTAGTTCAGTGTAATAGTTGCTATGCATTTGTTTCACATTCCACTTTTTGGAGGTTTGGTTGTTGTCTAAACTGTAGACAGTTCTCTATCTTGCGGCAGGAGATTGTATTTTTGAAGTCTGAGATTTCTAAATTATCTGGTGAACAAACTCAGACTGGAATGCTGCAAAGCCACTGCCACAGAGACATACTAGGAATGGCAGATGGATTACTGTAGGATCTGGTAGACTTAGAGTTGTGGATAAAAGGCATTTTGCACAGTCTGTCGCTCTACATAATTCATTTTCTACACTTTTAGAGTGTAATGGTGTTGTGGAGAGAGGCGCTGAGGCTAGTGGTGTTGTGGAGAGAGGCACTGAGGCTAGTGGTGTTGAGGAGAGAGGCACTGAGGCTAGTGGTGTTGTGGAGAGAGGTACTGAGGCTAGTGGTGTTGTGGAGAGAGGCACGGAGGCTAGTGGTGTTGTGGAGATCGGCTTGGAGACTATGGTGAGGCCTAATAGAAAGCAGTTGTGGTTGGGGGATTCCATCATAAGAGGTGTGGAGATGGACAATGGTGGTCTTGTGAGGTGTCTTCCCGGAGCTACTGCTCACAGAGACAGGAGACGTATATGTAATATTGTTAAGCAAGCAAAGCAGGAAGGGGAATTGTATGTACTTGTCAATCTTGGGACAAATGACTTGGCTTGCAATGAGGTTTCAGAGGTTAAGGAAGTTTTTAGTGTTTTTGCCAATGATATACGGCAGGTTGCTTCCACACTGTCATTCTCTGAAGTTCTGCCTGTGCATAACACTCAGAACGACAGGCGGATGCATATTCGGGACTTTAATTTGTGGCTTGGTGAATGGTGTCGGGAGCAAGGATTTGGCTCTTTTCTCATGGTATCTATGTTTGGAATGGGAATAAGCTGTACAAAAAAGATGGTTTGCATCTTTCTCAAAAGGGAACAAATGTTGAAAAGTGATGGAAACCATGTTAAAGGATAGGATTGTTGAACGTCTAAAAACACATGGATTTCAAGATCAGAGGCAACATGGGTTTACTTCAGGGAGATCATGCCAAACTAATCTTATTGATTTTTTTGATTGGGTAATTAAAATTATAGATCAGGGTGGTGCAGTAGACATTGCTTACCTAGATTTCAGTAAGGCTTTTGACACTGTTACACATAGGAGGCTTATCAATAAACTGCAATCTTTAAGTTTGGATTCCAATATTGTTGAATGGGTAAGGCAGTGGCTGAGTGACAGGCAACAGAGGGTTGTAGTTAATGGAATATATTTGAAGCTTGGACTTGTCACCAGTGGGGTACCTCAGGGATATGTACTTGGACCCATTCTCTTTAATATTTTTATTAGTGATATCGCAGAAGGTCTTGATGGTAAGGTATGTATTTTTGCTGATTATACTAAGATATGTAACTGGGTTGATGTTCCAGGAGGGATAAGCCAAATGACAAATGATTTAGGTAAACTAGAAAAAAGGGTCAGAATTGTGGCAACTGACATTTAACGTGGCTAAGTGCAAGATAATGCATCTTGGATGTAAAAACCCAAGGGCAGAGTACAGAATATTTGATAGAGTCCTAACCTCAACATATGAGGAAAGGGATTTAGGGGTGATTATTTCTGATGACTTAAAGGTAGGCAGACAATGTAATAGAGCAGCAGGAAATGCTAGCAGAATGCTTGGTTGTATAGGGAGAGGTATTAGCAGTAGAAAGAGGGAAGTGCTCATGCCATTGTACAGAACACTGGTGAGACCTCACTTGGAGTATTGTACACAGTACTGGAGACCGTATCTTCAGAAGGATATTGATACCTTAGAGAGGGTTCAGAGAAGGGTTACTAAACTGGTTCATGGATTGCGGGATAAAACTTACCAGGAAAGGTTAAAGGATCTTAACATGTATAGCTTGGAGGAAAGACGAGACAGGGGGGATATGATAGAAACATTTAAATATATAAAGGGAATCAACACAGTAAAGGAGGAGACTATATTTAAAAGAAGAAAAACTACCACAACAAGAGGACATAGTCTTAAATTATAGGGACAAAGGTTTAAAAATAATATCAGGAAGTATTACTTTACTGAGAGGGTAGTGGATGCATGGAATAGCCTTCCAGCTGAAGTGGTAGAGGTTAACACAGTAAAGGAGTTTAAGCATGCGTGGGATAGGCATAAGGCTATCCTAACTATAAGATAAGGCTAGGGACTAATTAAACTATTTAGAAAATTGGGCAGACCAGATGGGCCGAATGGTTCTTATCTGCCGTCACATTCTATGTTTCTATGTTTCTATGGTTCAAGGTAGATCGACTCATGTAACTATGTAACTATGTAACTATGTAACTATGCTTGGGAGGGTATTGGACAATCGATGCGTCATAGCTTCATACAACTCAACAGTTTTAAGAGTTTCCACTACCATAGAAAGCAGAAAAGTGGTTATCTCATCTTCACTGGCTGCCAGATTATATTGTGAGGCATAAAAGGAGGCCAGTTTGTCTACAACATGCCTGGGGTTTGCCGGTTCTATGCCATCTGGCACTAACATATAAGCTATTTTGGATATCTTTTAGTTTGGCTGCTAGACATTTCCCAGCTTTATTACTATGTGCAGAATATTGCTCTTTTTTTTTCAACTAATGGTTCTTCATGCTACAGTCGATGTATAGCATCCAGTTATCATTTGACAGTGAGTATCTATGTATGTAAGTGTTCGCATGGTCGCTGTTTATATTCTCTCTCTAAAATCCCCAGCTCCTGAAGGAGTTAAAGGTAGGCCAGACACACCATTTTGTTTCCTATGGACACCTACCTTAATTAGTATCGCTCACTTTGTGCTAACCAGACTCAATTCTGCTACTTATAACAGAGTTAGAAATTCTGCATCTGCGCCAAGCTGGGTGGTGCAGTGCTTAGCTATTTGGTGTAGAGCAATCAGCTTAGGAGCTTCCATCAGAAGCAGTGGAGGTGTGCAGTGGCTCCCTGTAGACCCAGGGTAATTAATGTGTTCCCTTACACAGAAGTTAAAAAAACTAGTGTACTATTTCTGCAGCAGAAATACAATAAAGAAAAGAAACACAAACACTGTAACAAAAAATGTCTACATCTATCAAAACAAACAATTGTACATTAGTATCTCTCACTTTGTGCTAACCAGACTCAATTCTGCTACTTGTAACAAAGAGTTAGAAGCTCTGCATCTGAGCTAAACTGGGTAGTGCAGTACTTAGCTCTTTGGTGTAGGGCAAACAGTTTAGGAGCTTCCATCAGAAGTAGTGGAGGTGTGGAGTGGTTCCCAGTAGACTCAGGGTAAGAAATGTGTGTTCCCTTACTCAGTAGTTAAAAACCTAGTGTACTATTTCTGCAGCAGAAATACAATAAAGAAAAGAAGCACAAACAGTGTAACAAACTTCAACATCTATCAAAACATAAACTACTTCACATTTTTAAAACATATTTCTTACTAACCTTTGTTTTATTTTTCTTCCATTTGGGAAATCATAGCTAGAAGTATCCATTAAAGGCTTCTAATTCTCTACAGAAGTAGTGAGCATTGGGATATGAGCACACAGTGGATCAGGATGAGTCACTAAGGAATACAAATACAAGTATCCCATGAATTCTTCATATTGCCCATAAAAAGTGTGAGCACAGTAGTACATTTCTGCTGTAGGGTAAGATGCTTCCTGGTGGAGCATAAATCGGACAGAAACACCTTTGGAATCTTTGTACTGAGAGCGTTGAAGCAGCATGTTATTAATTAATGAGGAGAAGCTTAATCACGGTTTGTAAGTAAAGTTATTTTGAAAAATGTGTATTTTATTCATATTTAAGAAACATGAGCAAGACACTATGGTGTGCTTTCTAAGTATCCTGCTGAAGCAGGAACAACCCTTCTACAAGGCAATTGATCATCAGACCAATTCTATAAAGATTTTGGTATTGAAAATTTGGAATAAGACTCCTGTAAGTTACATAATTAATTGCTCACATTAATCTTGTAAACTGGCTATAAATTTCCTATAAATGTCAGTTTAATGAATGTTCATTTTCATACTAAATCAGTTTGTTGTAGATTTTGCAACCAGGGTCTGGATTTAATTATAAGTAATAAACTGAATTGAACAGTAGTTTTCCTATTAACATCTGCTGGAAAAATGTTACTTACTTATCAGAGATATGCTTATGGCCTTATAATAGAATCTAGTAATAGGTAGGGTTTTATTTAATAAGCAGCTTGTCTAGGTGAGATGAAAAGTAAATTTGCAAAAAGTAATGAAAAATAGACGGGTATGGAAAATTCACCTACTTTGCCCAGATATGTTGGCTTTTTTTTTTTCCATTAACCATATGTCACTGTTTCGTAAAAAAAAATCCTTTTTTTTTAAATGCTTTTTTTTTGTTGTGCATGAAAATAACAATCAAGCAATAGATGCCACAACAGCGATAAAACAGACAATATTATACGTTCAGCAGATGTAGTTGCCTGGCTGTAAGTGGGGTATATATAGCGGGCAGTTGCTGAGGGTGTTATTTAAGGTTACCTCTGAACTAGGAAGGGGGGGAAGGGGAGTGAGTATTTTTGGTATGAGCTGACTGGGTGTTGAAAGATGCTGCTTAGTTGGGGAAAGACCTGATAATGAATATATGCTAAGCATATGACCTGGTGGTAGCTGGAGGTTGTGAGGCAATACAACTATTTTACAGTCTGCCCAAGTCTTGCAGGGGATGATGACTGAGATGAGCTATGCACATATAAATGTACCATAATTGAGACCAGTGTGTGAGCAAAAAACGATAGTAAAAGAGGATAAAACATAGAAAAATTAACCAATTAACCGTTTGTATATTTTGAATGACATGTTACATTTGTATGATGTGATCGTTCACCTATTTATTTAAATATATGTTTCTATTCATTAAGGTGATCAGTTACCATTCCAAACATGTACCCTACAGAAGGTAATGTTACTTCGTCTGATATACTATTACACTGTTTAAAAACAAGTGAATGGCCAAATAGGCAGCTAAGTAAAATTACTGATAAAAGTATAACTTCAGAGAAAACATTTCAGAGGTGGAAGCGCTACTTTAATCATGATCTTGTTTTATTTTTCCTGTCCAGGAAGGAACATGTTTAAAAGGACATCAGAAAATGACTCTAGACTAATCGAATTTACAGTGCAAGGATTTTCAGATTTACCAGAACTTCAATTTCCTCTTTTCATTATATTTTTATTCATTTATCTCGCTATTGTAATTAGTAATCTCACCATTGTTGCATCTATAGTTTTGTACACTCATTTACACACACCTATGTACACCTTCTTATGTACCCTATCAGTCATTGATATCTCTTACACCTCGACCATTCTACTCAAACTGTTGGCCATGCTCTTCACACAACGTAAGACCATATCCTTTGTAGGGTGCATCATGCAGATGTATTTCTTCATGGTGTTTGTTTGCTCAGAATTCTTACTACTGTCTGCTATGGCTTATGATCGCTATGTAGCAATCTGCCACCCTCTTCGTTATTCACTACTTATGAGTACCAAGACATGTGCATATCTGATACTGGGAGACGTGATTGGAAGCTTATTGGATCCAGTTCTGCACACAGTTTTAATTTCGAAGTTGTCCTTTTGTTCATCTCACCACATTGACCATTTTTTCTGTGATATTTCTCCATTGCTGAAACTTTCCTGCAATGATACATCTTACATCGAGATGTGGACCTACATAATTGCAGTTGTAGTAGGTATGAGTTCATTAACACTTACAATAGCATCATATGTCTTTATTATCTCTTCTATCCTAAATATTCAGTCAAAAACTGGTCGACATAAAGCCTTTTCTACCTGTGCCTCCCACATGACCTGTGTTTTCATCTTTTATGGAACAATCATCTGTTTGCATATGAGGCCCAGATCTATGTATTCTGCAGGACATGACACGTTTTTTGCTCTACTGTATATCATACTTATCCCAATATTGAATCCTCTTATTTACACTCTAAAGAATAAGGACTTTAATAAAGTTTTTAAACAAATCAAGCTTTATTAGAATCCTAAACATTAAAATAGTCAATAAAAAATTGTGACAATTTTATATTCTTGAGGAATAGAGATCACTCTAAAAATCTTGTATTTAGTTTTCAAATTAAATTTAGTCCATAAAGCCATACTCACTTAAAGTTGCTGTTTTATTATACACTTATGTGCTAGCTATGCATCATGTTATGCTGAGATGTTTTCAAACAAAATTTGGGTTAGCTCTTAGGGTTGTCACCTTTCTTGGAGAAATATATTGGCCATGCTAATTTGCATAATGAATTATATATGCATGACATCACAGGATATGTCAATCACAATGCATGACATAAGTGTGAACAATTAATTTAAAATGGGGGGAAATGCTGTAAATCACAAAAAAAATTACTTAAAGTTTGATTCTACTGTATAGAGGGAGACTGCCCTTCTGAGTGCTCACTTAATGAACCCAACAGTAGGTAGTCTGTGTCACATCCCTGTCTGCATCATAGACAATATATACAAATAACAGGGTTTATTCACTAAATAACAAATTGTAATGAATTACTATTCAAATTGTAAAATGTATATTCAAATAGCCACGCTGTGTCTAGACTGATTTGAAGAGTTTTATCAAATCAATCATTATTGTCTATAATTTACAATAAAGCTTCAATTCACAGCATTTCCTTTTCAAATATTTTTATTAAAGAATATAAAAAAAAACATGAATGCAAAAATAAAATAAAACATTAACTTAGGCTCTGATGACATTGATATTTGTGCCTAACATCTTCAGATACCAATGTCATCAGAATCAAATTGGTCTAGTATGCCTATTGCAACACACAGGAATGAGGGAGACTGACTTGTAGTGAAGTGTATCAAACTGGATGTAGGCAGAAGTTTCACCAAATACTCTGCCTCAAAAATAAAGTAGTTTGGTTTGCACCTGAAATTAGGTGCAGTGGGTCCAGGAGTCAGTTCACTCAGAAAGGCTTTTATATATTCTGATGGTTCAGGAGAAACGCAGCACTTGCATATATGGGGTGTATGGCTTTAAATCTGCTAAAGGCAGAGTCAAACTTACTACACACCAAATAATCTACTTTTAGCTCAAAGATTCAAACTGTAAGGGTGATATAGGAAAACAGTATGAGGAACTGTTTCCTATTTGTAATAAAAATTATCACAATTATATATGGTGTATATATCTTTAAATCTGTAACTGACAGAGTAAGGCAAAGTGTATGCCAAATATTATACTTTATGACAAAGATGTAAACTTCATGTAATAGATATACAGTATGTATGACTGTATTCTGTAAATAACCGTATCACTTAAAATGATAATAAGAATATTTAAATAAATGAGTAAAAAGAATTAATACAAAGTTTATTGGACATATTAGTTAAATTAAAAAAAATAAAAATATATTCAAATAATGCCAATAGTTAAAAAATATGAGTCAGAAACGTGTTGCAAGAATATTACCAGCAATTAGGCAGTTCTTGTATCAGATAAACCGCAGGGACCGTCCAGGATGGATATGGATACAGTGTTGCATAAACTGTGATCTCTGGCTGTCGGCTGTGAGGTTGGCGTGCATCCCAGACCTCACTCTGAGTGATGCATGCTTGTTGGCCGATCGGTCCCCAGATCTTTGGATGTTACACTCTCGATGGAAAGGAGGAGAAGTCCCTTGTTGCTGGCTTCAAAATTCTGCGTCCGTATCCTGCTCAGTCTGATATGGTCTAACGCGTTTCGTGGGTGTCAGCCCCACTTCATCAGAGACGGAATAGAGATTCAATAGTCTATACTGGTTTAAATATACATCTGGCTGATTGCAATTGGTTAACAGCATGGGGCTGCATGGGGCTGTAAAAAATTATGTACTAAATATTTAACTCTTAGTGTGTTATTAAGAATACATGTATACAGATACATTTAAATAAATACATTTAACAATATGGTAATAAATATCAATAATACATATCAATAATAAAAATGTAAGTTACAAAAATAATCACATGTATAAATTATAAGAATATTTGAAAAGTATTAAAACATACATGATATCAATGAATGAAATATATAGTATTACTATAAGAACAAGGATAAACAGTATATATTGTATGTATACACATGAGTACATGGAGATAAAAAATAATAATAAATAAAAGATAAATAAAAATATAAAAATATATAAAAAAGGAGAATACAAGTATATCTAGTCATTAAAAAGCTAGAAGGGCTGTGAAATGAACGAGAGAGATAATGAGAGATAAAACAAAATAATTATAATAGTTTATATCTGCAAAATGTAATTATATTGCATATTAGAATTATAAGGAAAAAAGGAACTTCAAATGAAGATATTTCATATTTGTAACAATTATCTAGCATTAAAATTGATTAGACTGCGGACATTGAGCTTGAATGTAAGTGAAACATAAATAGTTACATCTAGGAAATAGAAAACTCGAAAATATATAAAAACAAAAAAATATATAAAAACAAGAATCAGTTATCTCAAAGTGATTGTTCTAATTCAATTAGGTAGTGGATATAAACTTCAGTGTAAATAGTACCGAAATAGCTGCATCGAGAAAGGGTTACATTCAGGCTTGGACTTAAACTTAAAGTTGATATTGAGATTCTACTCTGACAAAGAATAGTTAAATCCCCTTTCATAATATTGTAAAGCGCTACGGAATCTGTTGGCGCTATATAAATGGCAATAATAATAATAATAATAATAGTTGTCTGTGATGGAATTACGATTAGGTAAAACAGTAGGAAAGGACAATAAAAATAATATAGAAAATAGTTGTAGTAATTAATTATGTTGGAAGGACTAATAGATCGAGATATATTATAAATGATAATAGATCTTAGCATCTTAATGGAAGCTTTGTAGAAAATACTATTTTGCATCACTTCATTTATTAGAAACTTGTTGTACGTGTACCTAAAAATATGAGTGAATATACATTATATGTGATAGAGAACATAGTGATAATAAGAAAAAGAATGTGTATAAAGTGTAATAAGAAAATATATATGTATGTTATGTGTATATGGTATAATATATACTATATACAAATTAATGCAGAAACAATGTACTACAGAGTGAGACATCATAAAGTGGGACATCATAAAGTGAGAAATAGGAGATAGTGGCAATCTTATCTCGAATGATTTATAAATTATTAAAAGACGAGATGAGAAAAATTAAAATGCAATTAGTGAGTTTGAAACAGTACATAGATCAGAAACTTGTACCACGGGGACTCAGACCTGAAATCCCATTACCTGATAAAGTCACCACTGAAGAGCAGACCCAGGAATGGAATAGTATTTTACTAGAATGCTCAGCAAAACTAATGCAATTTCTAATCAAACTTGAGTCACAAAACCTAGAGATTACGAATCAGAATTTAGAAAAAGAACTATTGAATGTTAAAACATTCAAAGATCAATCGGAGTTTCATCTTATGGAAAATAAATTACAAAAGAATCTAGACCTATTTAAAAAACATATCAAAGAGAAAAAACATTTGAAATTTCTTAGAGACCATAGGGATTTTAAAGAGGGGAACATTTTTCGTCCAAAAAGAAAGCCAAGAACCCGCACTTTCAGCAGAAATAGCTCTACATCAGGCAATACGGATTGGATGGACTCAGATTCGAGTTCATCCAGATCCATCAGTAATCAGAGGAATAGAGACCATTCAAATCAGACTAGGGGTAGAAGTATTCTCAAAAAGTCCAATAGAACTGTGACTTTTCCAGTTAATTCAGAACCTTTGAACCATGACACTACAGTCCAAACAGAGAGGATAGAAAAACCCTCCTCAGTTCCTTTTTTAGAAGAGGATTGGCCACTCCCATCAGGTGGCAGGCTAAGGGACCGAAAAAAATGGGGATACAAACCAGACAAAAGAATGAATCTGACTTAACAATCAGCGATGTAAACCAAATAATAAATCTGTCAACATTTACACTTAAAACTCATCACCTTTCACTTCTCAACAAAGGTCTGTCTTTCGTACCTACCCCTAATTCCAACAAATTTGACTGGATTAAAGACACAAATTTATTTGGCAGGAAATTAGCCCTTAATGTGGTACACAAGAGAAAAAATCAAAAACTGGCCAAAGAAGCTGGTTTCTCAAACATTGACTATCAGCATTATCAAACACTACTATCCCTACTAAATGAGCAGGATACAGTTCAACCACTTACTAGTCTGAAGCCGGAAAGCTGGTTTACCCCCAATCTCAAGGAAGTCTCTAGTGTAGACCTCTTTATAAAAATGATCACTAACGAAATTGAGTCCTTAGAGACTCCTATTAGACGTGAGGACAATTTAACTGCAGCGGAAAGAAGAGCTCTGATAGAACTTAGCCATGAACCAAACTTGGTAATTAAAGCGTCAGACAAAGGTGGTAATGTGGTCCTTTTAGATAAAACTAATTATATTGAGATGTGCATGGAACATCTGCAAGACAAACAGCATTACAGCCATCTTCCTAAGGACCCTACTACAGAATATTTGATTGAACTGAAAAGTATCTTGGAAACAGCAGAATTTGATGGCATCATTACCAGGGACGAATATAAATTTATTATCCCTAATATGACTCCGACAATTGCTACCTTCTATTGCCTTCCTAAAATCCATAAGAATCCAGCCAAACCTCCGGGTAGACCAATCATTTCAGGAAATGGGTCTATCACTGAGAGAAGCAGTCAATTTTTAAAGAAAATATTACATCCCTTGGTCATTAAAATTAAAATCTTATCTTCAAGATACCAAACAAACACTATTACTACTTGAAGATTTAGTGGTTCCTCCTTATTGTATGTTGGGTAGTTTAGATGTTGTAGCTCTCTACAACAATATTCCACATAATATAGGCCTTTTAGCCACATCGTACTTCCTTAATAAAACACCAGGCTTTACAGCAGCACAAATTGATTTCATTCTCAAACTATTGGAATATGTGCTCACTCATAATTTCTTTGTCTTTAATGGACAATACTATTTGCAACTCAAAGGGACAGCTATGGGTACGGCGTGTGCTCCTAGCTACGCCAACCTATATTTGGGCTGGTGGGAAGAGACTATTCTGCCAGCCATCACCAGAGACCAGTATGACACATGTATCTATAGTTGGCATAGATACATTGATGACATACTGGTCTTCTGGTTAGGATCTGTTGACAAATTTTTAAATTTGGTTAGAGATCTAAATGCCAATACGATTGGTCTACAACTCACACACGTGATAGATTCCGAACATTTGGTATTTTTAGACCTTAATATAAAATTTTTAGAGGATGGGAAGGTAGAAACTGAACTCTTCAGAAAAGACACAGCAACCAACAGTCTGCTTCATTGGACTAGCTATCATCCTGCTAAGTTAAAGTCAGGAATACCTTTTGGCCAGTACCTGCGCGCAAGGCGCAACTGTTCCACTGAAATATCCTTTCAAAAGGAAGCCAATAAAATAAGAACTATGTTCAAACAGAAAGGCTACCCAAATAGAATTCTGAAACAAGCCTACCAACGAGCATTACTAACAGACAGAAGTGAAAGTCTAAGATTCTGTAAACCTAAATTAGAAACAAAAATAACTCGCTGTATAGGCACGTACGATCTATATTGGGACAAAGTACAAAAGATAATGACACACAACTGGCCAATACTTCAACACGACACAGATCTGGTTGAAAGCATTGGCAATTTTCCTCAAATTACGGCACGCAGGGCTAAAAACTTGAGAGACATCTTGGTTCACAGTCACACTGAGCCCACTAAACCATTACAATCCACCTGGTTAACTCAGACTACGGGTATTTATCGCTGTGGACATTGTAAGGCATGCCAATTCATTAAACCCACTAAAACGGTAACAAGTTCTATAACAAAAAAAGAATACAAAATTAAGGAATTTATTAACTGTAGTTCTACCCGGGTCATTTATCTAATCACATGCAGCTGTGGTATCCAATATGTAGGCAAAACCTACCAGCAATTAAAACTAAGGATACTACAGCACATTTGTTCCATCACCAACCTAAACATCTCCACTCCAGTATCAAACCATGTTCGGAACTACCATCAGTCTGACCCAACACACCTTACATTCCAAGCATTGGAGAAATTAACCTTAAACACTAGGAAAGGGAATTTTAATAAAATTCTCCTAATGAAAGAGTCTAGATGGATTTATTTTTTAAAAACATTAGCACCTGACGGTTTAAACGAAGAGTTTAATTTTACCCCCTTTATACACCAATAAACAACTTGGCTAACTCTAAACCTACCCTTTTCTGGACAAGTTTAGGATTTATTCACCATTTACTAATAGTATCTCTATAACATTAATGTCTTTTAATTTGGCTGCCTCTACTTATATAAATACATTATAAGAATTTAATACCTTTCTCTAGGCTAATTTTCATGTTCATCTATTCTTAGGTATTAAGTTATTACTTGCTTACTTATTATGATAGCTAGTTCAATTTTTTATAATTATAGAGTAATATATTGTCTAATTATTTGTCTCTTTGATTTTTTGTTCATTTACATTAATTAAACATAGTATGAGGTTATTCATCATATCTATATTTTTATTTGGGATAAGGTTCTAATTTATATAAATTATAAATTTATAATTAGCAATATTTAGGGCAACCTTATTCTATTCACAACATTTATTTACTTGAAAAATGTTCTTTCCTCTCTAATCATTATTGTTGGCTAAATTCAAATTCAGAAATCCAGTAGAGAAAGGGTTAATCAATTTGGGATAAGGTTTGAATTTATCATTTATCATTCATTTGCTGCATTATTTATTTAGTTTAGTTTTTTATTGTTTCCTTTTCCCCTAACATTTTATTTTCCAATTATAACTAGCAATATTTAGGGCAACCTTACTCTATTTACAACATTTATTTAATTTACTTGAAAAATGTTCTTCCCTCTTTAATTATCATTGTTGTCTAAATTCAACTGAGAAATCCAGTAGAGAAAGGGTTAATAAACTCATTCTACTGACTCCTCTTGTTACAAGTTTGATTTCGTCATAACTTAATTAACGAGCACTAACCAATCAGGAATCATCTCTGTCAACCAATAGAAATATTTCTTCACAGATTTAAACCAGACGCAGTGTACCGACCGGTTCCCCTCTGACGAGCCAGGTCGGGCGAAACGCGTGCGTCAGGGCGTTTCAATAGTACTTCCCCTATGATCGGGGGTGAAGTATTTCGACTTGTAACCATGCTATCTTCTCATCACTTTTAACTTATCTTAATATTGATAAGCTTTTTGAGTGTGCGCATCAATTTTTTAGCACACTCTATTAGAGAATCCTATTAGTGATGTAGACATTATTTCTTCGTATTTCTACTCTGTATCTACACCAGTGGGATTAGTGACAGGTGCCCTCGAAGGCACAGTTTACAGCACAGTTCTAGTTTCAGATAAGGGGGAGCACAGTACAGGATTAATTAAACCTTTAATAGATATTTTCATCATTATTCCTACTATAGCTTTACCGTCATTGAAACGGTTTCCTTCTCTTTCCTTTATTTACTTATCTCTTTTCCTCTGTGTCTAGCAGGACCATTGGTAGGTGCCCCTGAAGGCACAAATATTATACTAAATAACCTATTTTCAGATTCATAGTTTTCTATTTATTAGTTGTATCTATGACAAGCTATTTTTTAGATTGAGCTTAGCCGCTAATCAAACGGTTAATCTTATGTTCGATTCATTCTGTGTTAGCTGGATGACAGTTAGGTGCCCTCGAAGGCACAGAGGTATTATTTGCTATAGCAGTAATTTATATCTAGTGTTAAATCCATCCATTTATATCTAATGTTATCACAGAGGTAATATTTGCTATAGCAGCAATTTATATCTAGTGTTACATCCATTTTTTCACAGTGCACCATTAGATCCTCTCAACACAGTCGGATAAGCTGCAGCTGCTTATTATGAAACACTGGACTGCTTAGGCTTTTCAAGCTTCAGTTACAATGTTGCTAATACATTTGCTGTGATTCTCATTAGCCTGTATGTGGAGCTGTGCTCTCTCCGCTCTGTATCTATACATTGTTATCAAAATTCTTTTGATTATCAAGTTTGCATAAATTCATTACAATACTAGCTACAATCCCCTAGCACTTAGTACAGCTGCATTAATTGCTGAGATTTACCAGCGTTTTCTTAAAATTTTTTGCTATATATACCTACTAAGTGGCCTGGTGATTGTTTGCCAGTCCTGATATATTAAGATTTAACTACTGGCAGATATATTTTTTATCCTTTTTTGATTTGCACACTTATTTTGGGTATCTATTGTAGCACTTATTTGTGTTTTTCACATATGTACACTAGCACGTTTTGGTTTTAATACTAAGTCAATAAAATTTGTTTATTATTTTCTTTTTTTACTATATATCAGTGGTATACTTTGCTTAATAGTATATCTTCTCAGCATATTTGTCTGAGACTGATATACTCATTATCGTATCTATTTTGTTCTTTATTTTACACTGATTATATACAGGTACACCACTTGTTCTTCTTGCTATGTTCATATTTAGGGTTACCCCCCGTTCTTTAAAAGTGTACCTTTGATTTGGCTCTAGTTCTATTTTCTTTTGCTTCATTTATAATATATCTCGATCTATTAGTCCTTCCAACATAATTAATTACTACAACTATTTTCTATATTATTTTTATTGTCCTTTCCTACTGTTTTACCTAATCGTAATTCCATCACAGACAACTATTCTTTGTCAGAGTAGAATCTCAATATCAACTTTAAGTTTAAGTCCAAGCCTGAATGTAACCCTTTCTCGATGCAGCTATTTCGGTACTATTTACACTGAAGTTTATATCCACTACCTAATTGAATTAGAACAATCACTTCGAGATAACTGATTCTTGTTTTTATATATTTTTTGTTTTTATATATTTTCGAGTTTTCTATTTCCTAGATGTAACTATTTATGTTTCACATACATTCAAGCTCAATGTCCGCTATCTAATCAATTTTAACGCTAGATAATTGTTACAAATATGAAATATCTTCATTTGAAGTTCCTTTCTTCCTTATAATTCTAATATGCAATATATTACATTTTGCAGATATAAACTATTATAATTATTTTGTTTTATCTCTCATTATCTCTCTCGTTCATTTCACAGCCCTTCTAGCTTTTTAATGACTTGATATACTTGTATTCTCCTTTTTTATATATTTTTATATTTTTATTTATCTTTTATTTATTATTATTTTTTATCTCCATGTACTCATGTGTATACATACAATATATACTGTTTATCCTTGTTCTTATAGTAATACTATATATTTCATTCATTGATATCATGTATGTTTTAATACTTTTCAAATATTCTTATAATTTATACATGTGATTATTTTTGTAACTTACATTTTTATTATTGATATGTATTATTGATATTTATTACCATATTCATAAATGTATTTATTTAAATGTATCTGTATAAATGTATTCTTAATAACACACTAAGAGTTAAATATTTAGTACATATTTTTTTAGGAACGATCCCCATGCTGTTAACCAATTGCAATCAGCCAGATGTATATTTAAACCAGTATAGACTATTGAATCTCTATTCCGTCTCTGATGAAGTGGGGCTGACACCCACGAAACGCGTTAGACCATATCAGACTGAGCAGGATACGGACGCAGAATTTTGAAGCCCGCAACAAGGGACTTCTCCTCCTTTCCATCGAGAGTGTAACATCCAAAGATCTGGGGACCGATCAGCCAACAATCGTGCATCACTCAGAGTGAGGTCTGGGACGCACGCCAACCTCACAGCCGACAGCCAGAGATCACACTTTATGCAACACTGTATCCATATCCATCCTGGACGGTCCCTGCGGTTTATCTGATACAAGAACTGCCTAATTGCTGGTAATATTCTTGCAACACGTTCCTGACTCATATTTTTTAACTATTGGCATTATTTGAATATATTTTTATTTTTTTTAATTTAACTAATATGTCCAATAAACTTTGTATTAATTCTTTTTACTCATTTATTTAAATATTCTTATTATCATTTTAAGTGATACGGTTATTTACAGAATACAGTCATACATACTGTATATCTATTACATTAAGTTTACATCTTTGTCATAAAGTATAATATTTGGCATACACTTTGCCTTACTCTGTCGGTTACAGATTTAAAGATATATACACCATATATAATTGTGATAATTTTTATTACAAATAGGAAACAGTTCCTCATACTGTTTTCCTATATCACCCTTACAGTTTGAATCTTTGAGCTAAAAGTAGATTATTTGGTGTGTAGTAAGTTTGACTCTGCCTTTAGCAGATTTAAAGCCATACACCCCATATATGCAAGTGCTGCGTTTCTCCTGAACCATCAGAATATATAAAAGCCTTTCCGAGTGAACTGACTCCTGGACCCACTGCACCTAATTTCAGGTGCAAACCAAACTACCAATGTCATCAGAGCCTAAATTACAACTTAATATTCAGGATGGTTGCCCTTTTTATATAACATTGAAAATATTTTATTTTATTTTTGCATTCATGTTTTTTTTCCAGAAGACAGCCACTAGAGGCTGGCTTAACACCCCAAATGTAAATATGTTTGCATCTGAAGGGTTAAAACCTGAGGGACCTGGCACCCAGACCACTTCATTGTGCTGAACTGGTCTTGGTGACTATAGTGTCCCTTTAGTATTTCCAATACCATTACGATCTAATAAAATTATTGTGTGTGGTTTATGAAGTATCAGGTTTTAGTTTCATGAAGAGGCCTACTAGATGGTCCGAATGGTTCTTATCTGCCGTCACATTTTATGTTTCTATGTTTCTACAACAATGACCGCCCAATAAATTATATCAGAATAATTTATGTCATCAATTTTAATTAAGAGGATGGATACCCTGAGAAAACAAAAAATTAAAACAATAAAAAAATTAAAGTTAAAATTGTAGAATATGGCTTTCAAATTAAGCCAATATGACAATTGGGCTTGTTAATGTCAAGGTATATACAGCCTCAATTCTTGCTAATAAGATCAAAACCAATATTTAGCACAAACATACACTCATTACTATATATTTACACACAAAAAAACAAGAATACAAGAACATTCAGGCATACTTCTCTGTCTTTTTCTTCTACATAGTAAAGTCATCAAGGAAAGCCAAAGTGTAGTTAGTGATATTCTCAGTCTAGCATAATAAAGAAAGGAAAAGTGAATGAACTCCAAAACATTTTAAACGGTAATTTATAAACCCCAAAAAGTGGATCCATTGCAATAAATAGTGGAAATCAGTGGAAATTAGTTATCCATAACTAATATAGGATGACACTTGCCTTGCCAATACCATCTCTTCTACTTGCCTTTCTAGGAGGCATTAGAATTTTAACATTTTGGGGGTCATTCGAATTTAACTTTATCAGAAATCCTTCTCCTTCCTACGGTGTTTATTATAATATTTTGACCTTCATGGCAAAATAAAACCTTCCCTGGAAAGCACCATCTGTAATTTATGCCTTTACTAGTAAAGTCTTGAAATTCCCTCCTTTTAGACATAGCAGCAGCTGAATAACCTTGAAACATTCTAATGTGTCTGAATTCCTCAGGAAATTCCTTTTCTCTTCTCAGAGCAGCTAAAAGTCTTCTTTAATGTGGTAAAAGTGGATTCTAGCTATTGTATCTCTAGGAGCCGTTATTCGGTGCCTAATTAGACTTAGGCAGTGTCAGGATCATGTGAGACCAGAACACACAGACTGAATCACAATAAATTAAATAGACTTACAGTATACGGTCCTTAGAATGGGCGGACTAATGGACAAACAAAATCAGTTAGCATAGTCAAAGGAATACATAAACATTAAACAAGCCAGTGACAAATGACCACAGAAGACAGGAACAATGGTAAACCAAATTCAGAATAATAACCAAAGAAAACTATACACGCATATTTTGGGGGTGTAGCCATGATGTGGGCCAATCAAATGTTAACTAAAGTTAAACTTCCATAGCCCTATCTACTTTGCCCTATCAGTTTCTGTTTCAGTACCCTTTAAGGCGTTCCTGATCTATTGTGTTTATTCTGGTAATGACCTTGGCTTTGTTGCTGACTCTGAGTTTATCTTTAACCCTTTCCTGTCTTGTTTGCCTGTCTGATTACTGTGTTCCTGACTCTAGCTAGTTCTTATTTTCGATGTCTTTCAGTTACCATGACCTCAGCTCGTATTTGATTATGTTTTATCAGTCGGCAGTATTAATGTTCCCAGTGCCTGTCCTCATTGAAATCCACATACTGAACCTCCCATCTCAGTTACATTGGGTAATTCAGTCAATCGCCGTTTCTTTAGGCAATCCACCCTTACTTGAGGCTTCTAGATATGACATATTTTCAACTCTTGCGGCTATCGTAAGTGACATTGCAGCACTCGTGATATGTCACTTCCCTTTGCCAGTCAGGAGTCTAATGGAGTTAATTTCCATGTGTGTCCATTGTCAAAGAGACAAATGCCATCAATTTAAATCACCATATTTATGAAGGAAAAAAGGAGAAAATGAAAATAACCATTCAATATTTCTTCATAATACTTAGAAAAGCAAAATGATAAGAGGGCAAATAACTTGTAAATACTATGACTCACTCCAAACATATCCCAATACTAAACTGCAACTTCTAAAAAGAGTACATAAACATTTAGAAAATATATACTGTATAAAAATATTACGCATATTATATACAAATATATAGAAAAAATGATATATGTGGATATATATTTATATATATATATATATATATATATATATATATATGTGTGTCTGTATGTGTAAAATATACTTTATAGGGGAAATACCATACCTATAGGGGAATTACATATAAATATATATATATATATATATATATATATATATATATATATATATATAGTGATTGTATAGAAGGAATCTTTTTTTATTTGTTTTACCTATTTTGTATGGTATAGCACAATAAAATAGTTTTTACCATCAAAATGTTATTATATATGTTTTATTTATCTTATTTCGTCCTGCATTTTTTCCTGTATTTATTCTGACTTCTTACTCATGAGCCGATTAAAATTTAATGTGCTTCTCTTGACTGCTTAGTTTCTCTTAAATATCTCTTCCATATGTATTTTTGTGCAAAGGAGAGAAAAGGAAAAAAACATAATCATTTTAACTCATTCTTCCTGCTAGTTTTACTTATAAAGCTTAATCTGGTTTCAATAAAACAGTATACTCTTAATCATGTAGATACAAATTAAATAAAATCACATGTTCCTCTCTTCCCTTCCTCACCTCCATCCCCATAAATAGTGGGGAGGAGAGGAAAAAAAGCCTATCCTCCTGCTGATCTTCTCACTTCTCATTTTCTGAGTGTTGGTTTTCATTTCCTGGGCTTAACTGTCTTTACATTAATCCAATTTTCTTTAGTTTTTGTTGGACTTACAATGGTTCTTTAAAGACAATTAAAGAGTGGGCAGAATGGATAATAAGAGAAGTTGGAAATCTCCATCTGTAATTTATATGATTTTCTCTGAGTATTTGGTACATTCTTGTTAAATTCAGTAAATATACATCTCTAGAGATTGAATTTCCTATGCCTTTAGGTTTAGGGAGACGGTGGAACCGCTCAAAAGTTGTTTGACCCAGAATTTGTGGAGAAACAAATATTGATAGGAAATTCATTAAAAGAATTTCCAGTTTGTCATTAGTAATTTTTTCAGAAATCCCTTTTATTTTTATATTTTTTCTTCATGCTCTGTCTTACATATCTGTTGGTTTTAACTTGAGCATTTTAAATCTATTTTCTAGAATCTCATTGTTGGTTTGCATGAGTTTATAGTTTTCTTAAAGATTTTTAATAGAATCTTCCTGTAGAGATATGCTTTGGAGAACATGGGAGTTCCTTTTTAAAGGTATATATGAGGTGTGTCATATCTTATTTTATTTTTGTATGGAAATTTCCATTAGGTCTATTGCACATTCCTTAATAAGAAGTTGATTCGACTTTAGTTGATCCGATTCCATGATAATTGTTTGTATTTGATGTGTTTCTATGTTTCCCAAGGAACTTCTGGGCTCCATTTGTTTCCCTGTATTCTTGGGAGAATAGTATGTGTTGATAGATTTATTTTTGTCAGAGATAGTTGGCTGCTCTTTTAGGGAGCCATATCAGTAATTGTGCAGCTTCAGAAGAAGAGAGGAGAGAAAATATATATATTTTTAAATTCTTCTTCCTTCTTACTTTGTCTTTCCCTCTATCTCCTCTTTTCTCTACTAAACTTCTTCCAAGTTTAGGATAAATGTTTGAGGCAGAGCATATAGTTCAATCTCAAAATCTAAGCAAAAAAAAAAAAAAAAGATTTTGTTTCCAGCCTGATTTCGCTTTCCTTTTTCCTCCTCTCTTTTCCTTTGTAACATCCAACTATACTTTAATTTTGAATTTCAATAAGCAATGGTTCAAGATCAACTTTTCATCTCTCTAGTTGTAGACGAATATTAATATTGCATTGTATTTTTGAAAAAGAGGGTCGATTGACTAAACAGAATTTTTAGAGATATTTCAGAGCTTGTTTAATATATTTTGTCACTGCTGATGTTCTTTATTAGGAAGACAGACACATGGGATCTCCTCTCTTCTTCTTCTCCTCTTTCTTCCCCCTTCTTTTATTGTTTTGTTCTATGTAATAGATCCTATAAGGAAGAGGGTAATATCACTAGATAAAGTTTTTTTTAATTCTAGTTTCACTATTGAGCTCCTTCAACAACTTTTCTTTTCCACTTGTTCCTTCTGTTAACCGGACATTCAATGTAAGCTTAGTTCTATCAGATAATCAAAAATAAACAAAATGCATAAATAGCCAAGTTAGAAATTAGTTTTAATTCCCAATAAGCTTCCATTTCCAGTAGTCAGTTGGAAAGCTCTAAAGATGAGGTGAGTTGATTGTGATTGTAGTATTCCTCAAGCAGGGTAGAATCGCTAAATTATACTCTCTACCTGCTCTTCTGTTTTTTTCCTCTTTTTCTCTGTTTCTAAAAAAATAATGTTCCTTTAAAAAATTGCTTCTATTGGTTACTGCCTCTTTTCTCAAATATATACAAGTACCTACATTACAGTATTCAATTTGAAAGTTCTAATAGTGCAGTGAGATGGTTGTGATATAGTTTTCTTCAAGGAGGGTAGATTCACTAAATTAAGCTCTCTTGTATTTGCCCTTTCTTTTTTTCCTTATCTTCCTTCCTTCCTTTATTACTTAACTACATTGTGCTCTTTTAGAGATTGCTCCCAGAGAGGTGATGGGGGGAAAGGAAAGAAAGAAGGGAGAAAAGTTAATTAGAATTATTAAATATGATAAATATTATACAAACGAAGAGAGTAATTTTATTTATTTATATATTTATTTATTTTACACTAATACACATAGGAATTATTAAAAGTGAGGAATTGATCAGCATCAATACAGTAGAATTTTAGAGATGGGAAATATTGAATTAAATCTATACTAAACACTATGAAGTGATTAACAAAGGAAGTTAAAGATTATACGTTGCTTTTTCTCAATCTTCCTAGCATATTAGTGAATAAGAGAGGGGAAGAGGATAAATGTCTAGAATATTTAAAATAAATTCAGGGAGCACTATTAGTTGTACAGTTTAATAGGGTATGGAGTAAAAAAACTATGATTGAAAATGTATCTGATTGATATTAGACTGCAGGATATCTCGAAACCCATATTATATTTTGGGAAAGGATTAACTAAGACTAATAGCACATATTGAGGTGAACATTTTCTTTTCTTTTCTTTTCTTTATTTTCTTTGGTTGTAAATCTTGAAAGATCTCTAGTTAACAGGGGAGAGAAGAAAGGCGGAGAAAGGAAAACATATGTAAGTCTTTAGTAAATATATCACAAGGAAAATAAATGGATGGATAAAATACATTTGAATAAGAGAGAGTCCAAAGGGAAACTAGATATAAGGTGTGGCGGAACAGACCTCGCCACGTTTTCTTGGAGGGGGCTGCTTGCCGCCTCCTACTTTCTGACTATGGCCCTGGGATATATGGCATTTGAAAACACTATTTGTGCTCTGTGACAAAACTGGAGGTTGTGCACAAATATGACTAGTGTCCATATTTTTTTTATGATTCCCTTCGTTTGTTGCACTGTTCCCCATGTGTTTCATCTGTTGGTCCGGCTGGATAGACTACCAGACAAACTGTGGTGTTACTGGGTGGCCACCATTTCATGTATCAGAGCCACATGGTGAGAACAATGGATGAAGCACATGGTGAGAACAATGGATGGCGGCCATTTTAACTCACAGACCCTCTTTGGACTTTTCTACATGGTGCCATCTTGCCGGTGTTTGGTGCACAAAGACATCATGCAGTAGTTTTAAACTATACAACAGGGGACACATTATACAGTAATTATTTTTCATATAGCCTGTATATGTTCTGCGGAATCTGCATTAAATGGTATCTTCCAAACTACTGAACGGATCTGGGTGAATTTTGGATATGTGGTTCACCCAGATCCCCCGGTTCTGAGGATATACTTTTTATGTAATATGTTTTGGGGTCCCTGTGATATGTTTTATAATACTGTATTTCTCTGCCTGTGATAATTATATTAACCATTGTGTTCGGTAATCATATCACAGGCAGACAGGAGGATTTTGTGTGGGAGTGTCTGTGTGTATTGTGCGGATTGATTGGTTGTATTTCAAAACCCTGTGGGCAGTACTATGTTTGTGTATTGTGAATAAAAGAGGCTGTATGTGCCAGTACAGTCAGTTCTGCTTGACCTCAAAACGAAGTGTTGTCTCGTTATTGGGGGAATTGGATTGTATGCTGTTTGCCAGAAGTGTAAGCTGATTGTATGCTTTTCCTGTTCGGCTTGAGAGCATTCGTATGCTTCTCCGGTTCGGTGGTTGTGGTGTCTGCTGCAGTGCTTGAAGTCCTCAGGAAGCACTAGGAGCATCCTTCAACAGAGGTACCCAGTCGGGGTGCCAGGTGATCCGTTACATAAGGATTTGGAGAAATTCCATAGAACCAAAAGAAATCAAGAAAAATCTACATATTGAATATTTTGAGTCTAAGAGGTAATAATTAAATAGTTTTATTCTCCCTCCTCTTCTCTGATAAACTCTTCAGATATTCAGAGTGACAATAGAGATATAGAGTTGCAAAGGCCAGAAGAGTTTCAGATTGCAGAAGATTGTCCTCTTCCTTCACTCGCTCTCCCCTTATAGACTCATAATCCTGTGGCAGTTGCAGGAAAAATCAGACAGGATGGTTAGACATGTTGCTTTGATTTTGTATGAATGCAGAATTAATGATATTTTATCTTGATTTGCTCATACTGATCGTCTGGGAGATCGAGATGAAACAAAGTATGAATGGATGCAGGGAAAGTATTGGAATACAAGTGTATCAAAGATAGAATAATTAAATTATATACTTGTCTTTGAGATTTCTTTCTATTAAGACAAATGGTCTTAATTATGCATACATAAGAGGATGCTTTTATAGTTTAATGCAAGATCAGAATATAGATGTGGCCTTCATCCAGGAGACACACACTGGATTGAGAATTTCAAAAAGTTGTGGAAATTTACTAGATTTCCAATGATTATTTCAGCAAACTTAAAAGAACAAAAGAAAAAAGGAGGGGTTTCAATATTATTTTATGGTAAACTAAAAGTTGAATTATTACATCAAGATAATACAAATGGGAATTAACAGATAGTGGTAGTAAATATTAACAACATAACATACACTATGATAAACTTATATGCTCCAAATCAAGCAACCTTTACATTTATTAATAGCTTCTACTTTAAATTGGGAAGTTTGTCGTGGGCACCTTGATAATGGAAAGAGACTTTAATAGTATTGTCGATCCTAAGTTGGACAAGAATAATACAAGGAACAACAATGTTTCTCTAGAAGCGAACACTACCAAACTCCAGAGTTTTCTATGGCAAAATGTGTTATATGATTGTTGGAGGGTTTTTAATCTATCAAAAGGGGATTATACCTACTATTCGATCCCCCACCAATCATATTCTTAAATAGATCTATTTTTTACTAGAAACCAGTCATTATCTCTGACAGAAAATATTAATATTGGTCCAATAACATAGTCGGACCATACTCCTTTAATAAATGAAGATAAAAAACAATATTGAATACAAATCCAGATGGAGACTAAATGAAAAACTAATAAAAACTCAAACACATTTTGTAGTTCCATATGAGGAGGCTCAAAAAGCCATATAAATTAATGATAGTGGAGAAGTATTGGTTTTAACACTCTGGGCAACGTTTAAATGCATAATGAGAGGCCTATGTATTATAAGAGGAGCCTTTATCAAAAATAAAAAAAATGAGAATCTTCAACAGCTTTATATAAAATTGTCAAATTTAGAGAACAAACATAAACATAATATAGATGATAAAATTTGTATAGAAATAAATCAAACAATATAACAGATTAATGATAAATTATTGGAAAACATCAATAGAAATATTTTAGGATTAAAACAGAATTGGTACTACAATAATAATAGAATAGTTAAATCTTTAACAAATAAATTGAAATACAAACGGAAAGCTGAAATTATCAAAACATTAATTATAAAAGATAAGACCTTTCTATCTCCACAAAAAATTTCAAAGGCCTTTAGAGATTATTATTACGATCTATATAATTAAAAAAAAAAATATCCCAAATCGTCAAATTATTTCCTTTCTTTTGAATTTGAAATTGCCAAAGATCAGTGAGGAAGACCAAGAAGTACTAAATCAGCAAATCTCAATACAAAAGGTGAGAGAAGTCATACAAAATTTAAAACCAAATGAGGCACCAGGTCTAGATAGATATACTGCCATTTTCTATAAAAAAAATGTAAACCCATAGTAGCTTCTCTGCTTTTGAGAATGATTTCTCTCTTTCCAACAACAGATAAATTACCGGAGGAAGTCCTAAAAGCATTTATTTTTCCAATTGCAAAAGAGGGAAAGGATCTAACTAGGACCTCTAATTACAGACCAATTTCTTTAATAAACCTAGTTGTCAAGATTTCCTCCAATATACTTGCAAACAGACTTAAGCATAGAAACATAGAATGTGACGGCAGATAAGAACCATTCGGCCCATCTAGTCTGCCCAATTTTCTAAATACTTTCATTAGTCCCTGGCCTTATCTTATAGTTAGGATAGCCTTATGCCTATCCCACGCATGCTTAAACCCCTTTACTGTGTTAACCTCTACCACTTCAGCTGGAAGGCTATTCCATGCATCCACTACCCTCTCAGTAAAGTAATACTTCCTGATATTTTTAAACCTTTGTTCCTCTAATTTAAGACTATGTCCTCTTGTTGTGGTAGTTGTGGTAGTTTTTCTTCTTTTAAATATAGTCTCCTCCTTTACTGTGTTGATTCCCTTTATGTATTTAAATGTTTCTATCATATCCCCCCTGTCTCGTCTTTCCTCCAAGCTATACATGTTAAGATCCTTTAACCTTTCCTGGTAAGTTTTATCCCGCAAGCAGGTTATACCTTATTTAATACATGGAGATCAGTGGGGTTCGTCAGGGCTACGGGAGCTCCAGACATTATACGTAAAATCCTTAATCTCATCCATGGAATTAATCAGAAAAATATCAAAGCGACCTTTTTGGAGCTTGACATCGAAAAGGCCTTTTATAGGATGGATTTGAACTTTAAGGTTCTAGTTATACAAAAATTTGGATTGGTGGGATTATTTTGAGATAGTATTAAAATACTGTACTCTAATTCAACTGCAAGAGTAATTGGCTCAGTGATGATGTCGGAACACTTTAGCATCATAAATGGAACTCGACAAGGCTGCCCTTTACCACCAATGCTCTATATTATGTCATTAGAGCCTTTAGCGGCCTTAATTAGACACTCAACAGAGGTACAGGGAATCAAAATAATAAGCTTACCTTGTTCGCAGATGATGCCCTACTGACCATGACGAATCCCTATGGATCTCTTCCAGCTACAGTGGAAATAATAGCAGAAAATAGCAAATATATAACTTTGGTTTACAACCTAAGAAAATTTAGATCAGTATATAAATTCAAATAGGAAAAATCAGCTATTAGCTACTTGGGGGTGAAGATTACCTAAAATATCATAGAAATTGTGGAGTGTAATTACTCACTCCTTCTACAAGAAATGAAAAGATATTTTAACATATGGAGTAAAGTTGAACTGTCTTGGATGGGGAGAATAGAAACAGCAAGAGCTTACATGGTACCAAAACATATGTATTTATTTAGAACAATACCACTTAGAGTAAACTTGGAAATGTTATGTAGATTTCAAACCTCCATTTTTGGCTTTATATGGGCCAATAAAAAAAACTGGATCTCAATGAAAATTTTCAAGAAAACAAGCCAAAATTTAGAATTGTCTTTTCCTGATGTCCGTGCCTTACATGAAGCCTATATGGCGGCACATTTTTTAGCATGGTATGGCTCAAAAAACTCTAATAATGCATGGAAGGAAATGGAGGCCCAGGACTCTAAGACAAATAGCCTTTATGACTGTTTCTGGTTAGATACCAAAAAATGCTTGGATAAGATTACTTCAAACCCAATTGTAAAAAATATGCTGATTACAGCTATTAATATAATGAAAACATTTACCAGTTAAACGCCATAGCATTTTCTTCCTCGTTTGAACTCTTAGAGGTTAATATCTCAGATGTCAACTTGGGAGGTGGAGGGGCTGTGGAATCAACAGATTATCAGATATGGTAGCCAATGGGAAAATATCATAATTTCTTTACCTTCAAAATAATTATTCACATATCTTAGAATAAAGAACTATTTGGTACCAAACAGGTAATTGAACAAAACAAATGACTCTATTCTAAGAGGCTCATAAGCCCTTGATATTGTGTTCTATAAAATGTATACGTTGTTTGGAAATTTTTACTAAAGAAACCTTTTTGTCTAAATGGGAATCTGATGTGAACAAGACTTTAAGAACCCAAGAATGGAAACAAAGAATAATGTTAGTGAAGAAAAATATACATTGTATACATTTGATAGACTTACACTTTAAAATATTATATAGATGGTATCTGGTTCTGACTAAATTAAATAAAATTAATACCATACACTCCAACCAATATTGGAGATGTGGCAATGGTAAAGGTACCCATTACTACATTTGGTGTACTTTTGGAGAATGTCTTTGCCTGACTTTGACCCTCCAGCTCCTCCATCTTCATGTTGACTTACCAGAGTGGGACAAGCCACTCCTTAACTTTTGATTCATTTACTGCTTGCTTTTAAAAACTACATATCAAGGAATTGGAAACTATGCAGACAACCAGAGCGGTTTGAGATAAAAAATCTATTCAGTTATCAATTCAGAATGAAGAAAGGCAGCTATTTACTATTTAACCAGCGGGACTCTTACTCAAAGATTTGGTCACTTTGGGAATCTTCCCTTTATGTAAGATAAAGATATTGGAATGCTTAGATTTGCTCTCCCTGCATCAGTATGAATGTGGTACAAATGAATTAGGTATGTTTTAATGGATACTTGAATGAGACAAGACCATTATAATTTGTATTAAATATTTTAGTATTCAATATATGTATTTGGAATCTCAAATTGTTTATAACGTGGAAACATTTAAAAAAAGATGTAATAAAGAATTTAACATTTCAAAAAAAAAAGTTCATTTAATATACTGGGTTACACTATTGTTGTTCCTTTTTATGTTAATATTTCATATGAGACATCAATAACAGAATCAGAACTGATTGCCCTCACATCTTACATAAAAATCTGATCATTTGCCAATCAAAGGCGGATAACAGACTGACCTCCAAAATACACTATTTCTAGCAGGTTTTATGTCAAATATGACTGATCATGCAAAAAAAAAATATTTTATTGAAGGATAGTAATCATATGAAGCCATATATAATCAGGGACGTATTAGCCGCGAGGCAAACAAGGCGTTTGCCTTGGGCGGCATTTTTCAGGGGGCGGCAAAAAACGCCGCCCCCCAAATGCCCAGGGCAGATGCCTTGTTAGCCTTGCGGCTAACTGACATCCCGGGCGGCCGGCGAGGGAGCACTTCCCATGAGCTGACTGCTCAGCTCCCTCGCGCACCGCAAAGTGAGGCTGGGAGCCGGAAGATGACGTCATCTTCCGGTTCCCAGCCTCACTCTGCAGCCGACGCGCGAGGGAGCTGAGCAGGGGGGCGCCTGAGTTTTGTCACAAAACCAGGATACACCACTGTATATAATTACATAGTTGTGTGGCTCCTTTTTAAATCATATTGATCACAGAAATTACCCAAATGGCCCTGATCAAAAGTTTACATTCCCTTGAATGTTTGGCCTTCTTACAGACACACAAGGTGACAGACACAGGTTAAAATGGCAATTAAAGGTTAATTTTCCACAACTATGACTTTTTAAATAGCAATTAGTGTCTGTGTATAAATAGTCAATGCATATGTTAGCTCTCACGTGGATGCACTGAGCAGGCTAGATACTAAGCCATGGGGAGCAGAAGAGAACTGTCAAAAGACCTGCATAAGAATGTAATGGAACTTTATAATGATGGAAATGGTTATAAAAAGATACCCAAAGCCTTGAAAATGCCGGTCAGTACTGTTCAATCACTTATTAAGAACTGGAAAATTTGGGGCTCTCCTGATACCAAGCCCCGGTCAGGTAGACCAAGAAAGATTTCAGCCACAACTGCCAGAAGAATTGTTCAGGTTACAAATAAAAACCCACAGGTAACCTCAGGAGAAATACAGGCTTCTCTGGAAAAAAACTGTGGGGTTGTTTCAAGGAGCACAATACTATAATACTTGAACAAAAATAGGCTGCATGGTTGAGTTGTCAGAAAGAAGCCTTTACTGCACCAATGCCACAAAAAATCATGGTTACAATATGCACGCCAACACCTTGACACACCTCACAGCTTCTGGCACACTGTAATTTGGAGTGACGAGACCAAAATAGAGCTTTATGGTTACAACCATAAGTGCTATGTTTTTAGAGGGGTCAATAAAACCTATAGTGAAAATAATACCAACCCACTGTGGGGTGGGGGTGGGGGGGGGGGGTGAGTTCTAAAGACCTGGAGAATATTGTGAAAATTGAAGCCAAGATAAATGTAGCATGTTATCATAAAATACTGCCAGACAATTTGCATTCTTCTGCGCGAAGGAAGCGCATGGGACGCTCTTGAACTTTTCAGTATGACAGTGAGCCTAACAGCAAGGACAAGTTGGCCCTCCAGTGGTTACAACAGAAAAAGGTTCTGGAGTGGCCATCACAGTCTCCTAACCTTAATATCACCGAGCCACTCTGGGGAGATCTCACACATGCGGTTCATGTAAGACAACCAAAGATTTTGCATGATCTGGAGGTATTTTGCCCAGATGAATGGGCAGCTATGCCACTTGCAAGATTCAGGGGCTTCATAGACAATAATTACAAAAAACTGCATGCTGTCATTGATGCTAAAGGGGGCAAAACACAGTATTAAGAACTAAGGTAAGCAGACTTTTGAACAAGGGTCATTTTATTTATTTTCTTTGTTGCCATGTTTTGTTTTTTTATGATTGTGCCATTCTGTTATAACCTACAGTTGAATATGAATCCCATTAGAAATAAAAGAAATGTGTTTTGCCTGCTCACTCGTGTTTTCTTTTAAAATTGTAGATATATTACCAATTCTTCAGGCAAACTTTTTAGCACAACTGTACTTCTTATATAAACCCTTGTCTGCCAGTCTGACTATCTATTTTCTACTTGATAAAACCCTGTGTGGTGAAATGCGTTGTGTATTTTATATATTATTTTTAATTCAGAATTGTGCCATCTTTCCTTATGTTTATGTTATTTTATTGTCATTTGCCTGGCATCCTGTTCTTCTACTGCAGTGAAGATTTCTCCAAATAATCCAAGGTGGGGATTATACCACCTATGCATTATACATTGATCACTTAGCCTGCTCAAGAAAATGTGAGTAAGATTTATTCCTGTGGAACTCACTGCCCTCCTCCGTTAGATGCTCACTGAGTCTCAACTCCTTCAAAAAATAATTGAAAACCCACTTCTTCATAAAAGTGTATAAATTAAACCGTTAATAGCTCCTGACTGATTTATCTCTTGCAACTGTCATTAGTCTAATACTATCCTTACCTTTTGTGTCACTTTACACCTCTCCCTCTAGCATGTAAGCTTATTGAGATGGGCACTCAACCCCTCTGTTCCTGTGTGTCCAACTTGTCTGGTTACAACTACATGTCTGTTCGTCCACCCACTGTAAAGTGCTGCGGAATTTGTTGGCGCTATATTAATAATAATAATTATTTTATTTTACTTCTGCTTTAATAGCTCAACTGCCCTGATGCCTCTTGTCTGCTCTCTGTAACCTCCTCCTTTGGACTCACAGATTTCTTCCTCAGCAACTCACACTGCAGGAAACACTCTTGACCTCATCTTCACCAATCTCTGTACCACCTCTGATCTCGCCACTGCTCCATTTCCTTTGTCTGACCACCATCTGCTAACATTTAACATCTACATACCCCATACCAAAATCTCACCACCATCCACTCTCCAACCTCGCAGAAACCTCAACTCTCTCGATCTCCAGCACTTCTCCACTAAACTCCAAACACTCCTTTTACCCATCTCAAATCACAACTGCCCTAACTCTGCAACCTCACTCTACAACTCCACTCTCTCCTCTCAACTTGACATCATGGCACCTCCTACAGTTAAACACAACAAGCGCCCCCAACTACAACCCTGGCACACCAAGCTGACCCGTTACATCCAAAAATGTTCCAGAACTGCTGAACGCTGCTGGAGAAAGTCTCACTTTGCATCTGACTTTGTCCACTATAAATTTATGCTGCGCTCCTACAGCATGGCTCTTTCCTCTGCAAAAGTAAGCTACTTCAACACCCTCATAAGCACACTGTCCCACCAACCCAAACACCTGTTTCACACTTTTGATGCACTTCTTCACCCTGTGACTCCCCCTCCTTCCACCACCTTGTCCGCCACAAACTTTGCATCTCATTTCACTGAGAAGATCTCTGCAATCAGGAAAGAGATCTCTAATCTTTCTCCAACCAGTATCAATACATCACCCAACCCCACTCCCCCTGCCATCCTAAGCCCATTTGCACCTGCTACAGCACAAGAGGTTTCTGCTCTGCTCCTGTCCTCCTGCCCCACCACCTGCTCCCTCGATCCTATTCCCTCTCATCTCATCCGCACTTTGTCTCCCTCTCTTGCTCTTCCTCTTGCTAACATTTTCAATCTCTCCCTCTCCTCTGGCACATTTCCCTCTGCCTTCAAACATGCAACCATAACCCCAATTCTGAAAAAGCCCAACCTTGATCCCAACTCCCCATCCAACTAACGCCCTATCTCGCTACTGCCATTTGCCTCCAAGATCCTCGAGAGAGTTGTCTATGCCAGATTAACAGACTTTCTTGAATCCAACTCTCTGCTTGACCCCCTTCAGTCTGGATTCCGCGCTGGTCACTCTGTCGAAACTGCTGTGACCAAAGTATCCAACGATTTAATTGCTGCTAAATCTCGCGGCCAATACTCTATCCTAATCCTCCTTGATCTTTCTGCCACCTTTGACACTGTTGATCATCAACAGCTTCTTCACATTCTCCGTAACTTTGGTCTACGGGATACTGCTCTCTCCTGGTGCTCCTCCTACCTCTCCCAGTGCTCCTTCAGTGTTTCTTTCTCTGGCTCTGCCTCTTCTCCCCAACCCCTCCCTGTCGGCGTCCCCCAAGGTTCTGTCCTCGGCCCCCTACTGTTCTCTATCTATACTGCCTCCCTTGGTAAACTCATCAGCTCTTTTGGCGTCCAATACCATTTATATGCAGATGACACGCAAATCTACCTGTCCTCCCCTGATCTCTCTCCGCCCACCTTGACTCGTGTTTCTGACTGCCTCTCTGCTATTTCCAACTGGATGGCTGCTCACTTCCTTAAACTCAACCTGTCCAAAACAGAACTTCTAGTTTTTCCTCCCTCAAGTGCTGCTACTCCTGTGTCTGTCTCCATCCAAGTCAACGGCGCTACTATCACCTCTACCTCCCAGGCTCGCTGCCTAGGGGTTCTTTTTGATTCTGATCTCTCTTTTACTCCCCATGTTCAATCGATAGCCAAATCCTGTCACTTCCAACTCAAGAACATAGCGCGCATCCGCCCATATCTAACGCCGGACGCGGCTAAGGTACTGGTTCATGCTGTTGTTCTCTCTCGCCTTGACTATTGCAATCCCCTTCTCACCGGTCTTACATGTTCCCAGCTTGCACCGCTGCAATCTATAATGAATACGGCTGCAAGGATTATTTTCCTGTCCGGTCGCACCTCCCACGCCTCCACACTCTATCAGTCCCTGCATTGGCTTCCAGTTAGATATAGGGCCCAATTCAAAATTCTGGCGCTTGCTTACAAATCACTACATAATGCTGCTCCAATATACCTATCCTCCCTCATACACAAGTGTAACGGAGCTCCCTGTACTCCGACCGAGTACCCTCCGTTGATGGATGCTCCTAGCGCTTCCTGAGGACTCCAAACACTGCAGCCGACACCACAACCACCGCAGACTCCACAACCGCCGTAGCTTAACTGGAGTCTCGCCGTCTTCCTTCCACCCTGGATCAGCTTCTGTCCTCCAGGACCGTGTGGGGAAGACCTCTCCTCCAGGAGAGCGTAACAGGAACAGCTCTTAAAAGAGCTAAGTGATTAAAAGCTCAGGGGAGTATGCAGAGCATAGCAATCCCCAGTGTGATATAGCAGTTCCCTCCAATAACGAGACAAGGCTACGTATTGAGGGTCAAGAAGATCTGATGTTTAATGGCACACACTCTGCTTTTATGAGATTCTGCCCATGCAAGGGAGACACCCACATAATTAGCAGTATAACCAATCGGAACAATATACATTCGGGGAAATTCCCATCCCTCAGATAATCACATAACATAATTAAAACAGAACAGTAAAAATACAGTTTTTATACATGTACTATAACTTCCAAACTACACATCCAATCTTCATAAAAATTACATATTTGGAATCAATCCATTAAGGGGAGCAACATATTAAAAAATGGCACAAATCAGACAAGGGGTTCAAAAGTTAGCAAAAGTGTCTTTTGGGGCCTGGCTGGCAGCATGGTTTTCTGGCCCAAACCGGTTTTACAGAGGCCTCTATCCTGGACAATGGGGAAAGTAATCCAATTATCCAGGGATAGAGGCAGACTCCATTAACCACATGTTAGCAAAAGACACAAAAAGACACAAAAATACATAACTCCTATTGAACTGAACAGAACCCCCACATTCAACCTATCCCCAGATGGCTTGGATCTGAGCGCTCAATATATCCAAACAGCGCTCAGATCCCACAAATACAGTCAAATCGCCATACACACTAGGTCCATAGTCATGGGGCAGAAGGCTGGCAATTAGGCTTCTCCATAACACAGGGAAGCAGGGCAATTTGTCAAATAAAATAACAGTTACAAATGGCAGTTTGTAACATATCTCCCCTTTTGGAGGGAGACTAACCAGGCACCTGACCTCCTGTCGGTCAGTGCCTAAGTTAGTCTCGCAGCCCACCCACAAATAACAAGTAGCAAAGTAGCCCCCCCACAATAAACAGTACTGGCCTGTAGGTTCCAGGTTGTAGGATGAAAATGCAGCATCCTCTGCCTTCCTGGTGCAGCTGGGCAAATAGCTGGTGGTACTTGGGGGCAGAGGCCAGCGGCGCTCTGCCCTGATGCCCGCACTTCTGCTGGGGAGAGGGGGTTGCAGACCAGTCCTGTAACAAGGGGGTCAGTAGGGCAGAGGCCAGCGGCGCTCTGCCCTGATGTCAGCTCTTCCGCTGGGGTAGCCGGCAGAATGTCACGCTCTGTACAAGGGACACAGGGAGGGCAGAGGCCGACTGCACTCTGCCCAGCTGCCAGCTCTTCCGCTGGTATAGCCTGCAGGACATCAGGCTCTGGACAAGGGACAAAGGGAGGGCAGAGGCTGACTGCACTCTGCCCAGCTGCCAGCTCTTCCGCTGGTATAGCCTGCAGGACATCAGGCTCTGGACAAGGGACAAAGGGAGGGCAGAGGCCGACTGCACTCTGCCCAGCTGCCAGCTCTTCCGCTGGGGTGCTGGGAACATAGTCCGGCTCAGTAGCCAGGGGAACATGGGAGTCAGTGGGGGTTAACATCTCCTCTGTTAACCCTGGGGCCAAGTTAGGAGTTAGCTGGGGAGGGGAATTCGTACTTACCCCCTCTTCCTGTTGTCCCTGTGAGGGTAGTTGGGGATCTGGACAGGCTGTCCAGCATCCCTGTAGGTCAGGCACAGAGACCACGGTCCCATCTGCGCCATCTGGGAGATTGGTGTCTCCCCTTGGTAGGGTAAGCTGCCGCTGGGGAAATAGGGTGCTGTGCTCCTCTCCCTGAAACACAGGCTGCAGCTGGAGAGGGAGACCGCCTGTCTCCACTCCCATAACATTGTCCTGCTGCTGGAGAGAGAGACCAACTGTCTCTGCTCCCTGTAGGACACACTGCTGCTGGGGGGGAAGGACGACACCTTCGGCCCCCTGGAATTTGCACTGCCGCTGGGGAGGAAGGACGACACCTTCGGCTCCCTGTAACTTGCACTGCCGCTGGAGACTAGGTGTCCATATCCTCAACCTCCACAGTTGTCGCTCAAAGGCCATTGCCGCACTGTTCTCAGCACTCAACTGGCGCATTACTTGGTGGACCACCTCGTTCGAAAGGTCTGGGCCATAGCAGACCAACCGCCTCTTTACCTCCTCAATGTAAGCGTCGTCCTCGTAGCGACGTATCATGTTGAGGTGCTCTTCGCAGGGCTCTATCCATCCCTGCTCCATGCTGCTGTAGTTAGGGATGCTGCACAGTGGCTAGCGTTGCCCTCAATAACCTCTCATACGATACCAGTGTCTCCGAGCTGCTTCTCCTCGCACTAGGACGCCATCCCACCGCTGCCACCAATGTAACGGAGCTCCCTGTACTCCGACCGAGTACCCTCCGTTGATGGATGCTCCTAGCGCTTCCTGAGGACTCCAAACACTGCAGCTGACACCACAACCACCGCAGACTCCACAACCGCCGTAGCTTAACTGGAGTCTCGCCGTCTTCCTTCCACCCTGGATCAGCTTCTGTCCTCCAGGACCGTGTGGGGAAGACCTCTCCTCCAGGAGAGCATAACAGGAACAGCTCTTAAAAGAGCTAAGTGATTAAAAGCTCAGGGGAGTATGCAGAGCATAGCAATCCCCAGTGTGATATAGCAGTTCCCTCCAATAACGAGACAAGGCTACGTATTGAGGGTCAAGAAGATCTGATGTTTAATGGCACACATTCTGCTTTTATAAGATTCTGCCCATGCAAGGGAGACACCCACATAATTAGCAGTATAACCAATCGGAACAATATACATTCGGGGAAATTCCCATCCCTCAGATAATCACATAACATAATTAAAACAGAACAGTAAAAATACAGTTTTTATACATGTACTATAACTTCCAAACTACACATCCAATCTTCATAAAAATTACATATTTGGAATCAATCCATTAAGGGGAGCAACATATTAAAAAATGGCACAAATCAGACAAGGGGTTCAAAAGTTAGCAAAAGTGTCTTTTGGGGCCTGGCTGGCAGCATGGTTTTCTGGCCCAAACCGGTTTTACAGAGGCCTCTATCCTGGACAATGGGGAAAGTAATCCAATTATCCAGGGATAGAGGCAGACTCCATTAACCACATGTTAGCAAAAGACACAAAAAGACACAAAATACATAACTCCTATTGAACTGAACAGAACCCCCACATTCAACCTATCCCCAGATGGCTTGGATCTGAGCGCTCAATATATCCAAACAGCGCTCAGATCCCACAAATACAGTCAAATCGCCATACACACTAGGTCCATAGTCATGGGGCAGAAGGCTGGCAATTAGGCTTCTCCATAACACAGGGAAGCAGGGCAATTTGTCAAATAAAATAACAGTTACAAATGGCAGTTTGTAACAACAAGTATGTCCCGTCGAGACCCCTGCGTTCAGCCCAAGACCTACGCCTATCCTCTGCCCGGATCCCCACCTCTGATGCTCGCCTTCAAGACTTCTCCAGGGCTGCACCTATTCTGTGGAACTCCCTTCCCTCCTCAATCAGACTTTCACCCAGCCTCCATTCCTTCAAAAAATCTTTGAAAACTCACTTCTTCATTAAAGCGTATCAATTAAACTGTCAGCAGGTTTCTCATCCCCCACCCCATGACTCCGTTCCTGCACCTGTCAAAAATGACCTACCAAGCACTCAATAAACCCTTCTGTAACAAACTATTTAATTCCCCTACTTTAACCCTTTGTGTCACTATACCCCACTCCCTCTAGCATGTAAGCTCATCGAGCAGGGTCCCTCAACCCCCTCTGTTCCTGTACGTCAGTGGTCTGATCTCAATTATGTGTCTGTTAGTCCACCCATTGTACAGCGCTACGGAATTTGTTGGCGCTATATAAATAATAAAATAATAATAATAATAATAATAATATACATAGAAAGCACTATTTTTGTATGTCCTGTTTTTCTTTGGGGTCCTATAATCTCCATACTGTAAAGAAAACCTAATTACTACATCAACTCATATATCCTAGATGTGGGGATCATACCACTATATGCCCTTCATACTAGAGCTGGTTTTAGCTCAGGTAAATGTGAGTACATTTATTTTTCATTAATCACTCAATTAAATTGATTGGGATATGCTGCACCATTGGATTTTTTGCAAACCACTTCTGACCCAAGATTTTGCACAAGAAGAATATCTTCCTTGATCTGTCCTGTTTTATTTGAAAGTTGCACTTTAAGATATACATTAGACATTACTGTGGACATTTGTATTTTTTATTACCTGTAACTATCTTTTTAAAATATTTTATAAATTTTAATAGCATAAAATTATTGGTGCTACATTTATCCCTTTTTCCTTCTATTATTCATCTATTTGTGGGGTTTGAGAGGGAGCACCATTGCATTAGGTTTGCTGCCTTTTCTGTGTTTATTGGAGTCCAAGAGCACTGACCCATTTCTTCTTTCTTTTATATCTCTCAAACTAACTTGCCTGCTGCTGTGATTGCTTTACGTGAAACTGTAGAAGCAGTCAAGTTAGGTTGAGCAGGAGTTGGTCAGGTAACAGTGGAGCATGACTGAGATAGAAGATTTTTCATGAGTGAAAAATTGATGATAGTTGTGCTTTAATAGATATATTCATACACAGAGTTTCTTTGAAAAGCCACATATAGAATTATACATTAAGTGATCCCTATTCCCAATAGAGTGTACAGAGTGAAACATGCACACAGTGGAGCAGGTTGACTCATGATACAGTATACATGTAATTATACCCTAAACGATTTATATTCCCTTTAGAAAGTGTAAGTGTAAGCCATGTGCACACATTATGCATCATGGTACAGAATAAAAACTCTCAGAATCCTAGTCAGAAGCTTTGTGCCAAGAGTTTTAAAGACACACTTCATTAAGCATTATGGAGACAACTATTCACTCCTTGTAAGTACTGAGTATTTTACTATTTTATTTCACTACATTTGATGTGTAGTTCCTTTTGTAACACATAGTAATTCTTCTCTCAAAAATAAGGTGCACATGAAATGAACATTTATTGAAATAAAATAAACAACTCATCATAGTATGTTTTCCAAGAACTCTTCATTAGATGATATAATCTTCATTCAAAGGTATTGGAAAATATATGCAGTTACATGATTAGCTTTTGTTGACAATCTAGTACCAGGATCACACAGTGGTCTTCTGTAACAAGGCAATTGTAAAATTTAGGTCAGATAAACTAAATTGCAAAATTTCTACAATTAGGCTAATTCTAAGCTATTTCTCACAGCTTTATGGAGTCTTTTCAGTATCGTGATTTGAAACATGACTTGCAAAATTAAGGATGAAATAGCAGAGAAAATATGAAAAATATCAGTCTATAAATAATTAGAGATTAAATATGATTCAAATTTTCTAACTGAATTTTTTTCTGCACCTCTGCATGATGAGTAGTTACTTTTGTAACATAGTAACATTTCTCTTAAAAATATAGTGGTTATGAAATCAACATTTCATTGAAATAGAACGCAATAGCTTGCCTCCCAAACACCTTTTCCTAGATTTTACACATAATTTCAAATCAGTGATTATTTAACTAGTTGCATAATTAAATTTTCTTCTGTTGACAAGCAGTAGTAAAATTTAGGTCAGATTAACTAATTTACAACGTTTCTCCATCCAAACTAATTATAGGCTATTACACACAGCTCTATGGAGTTTCTTCAGTGTTGTAATTTGAGAAATGACTTTCAAACTTAATATACATATATAATATACACTGCTCAAAAAAATAAAGGGAACACTTAAACAACACAATGTAACTCCAAGTCAATCACACTTCGGTGAAATCAAACTGTCCACTTAGGAAGCAACACTGAGTGACAATCAATTTCACATGCTGTTGTGCAAATGGGATAGACAACAGGTGGAAATTAAAGGCAATTAGCATGACACCCCCAATAAAGGAGTGGTACTGCAGGTGGTGACCACAGACCACCTGTCAGTTCCTATGCTTCCTGACTGATGTTTTGGTCACTTTTGAATGCTGGCGGTGCTTTCAGTTAAAAAATAGTCAAGTTGTCAATATAACAGTTTTTTTTTTCTTCCATTTTGGCCATTTTAAGTAAAATGTCATTTGATCTAATTTCTCTAAATGTGTTAGCCATACTATGTGTGTATATATATATATATATATATATATATATATATATACACACATAAATACATTGTATGGTTAAAGAGTAGTAGAAATGGTAATGTAACTACCTCAAGACTTGAAAACTTAGTTTAAATTCCAGTCAGACCACGTTATTAGTAAGTGTCTTTGGGCAAGACCATTATTATATATTACCTAACTAGGTGTCTTTCCGCCAGCCTCCCGATAATGTCTTTAAGCCTAGCTCATAGAGCAGGACCTTCAAATATTCAACTTCTATAACTCTAAAGCACTGCAGAATATGTTGGCATTATATAAATGCTGATAATACAGGGTTTCTTGAACTTACATTTATTGGTTGTAATCTATATTGTGCTATCTGTCTTTCGTGTATATCTTTTTCAATACATCATTTACATGTTTTACTCCAATGCTTCCACAATCACACAGTTTTAAAAAATACAAGCACAAAATGTAGTTTTACACGTACATTTCAAAGGAAAAATGTGACTGATCAACTTTAAACATCTGTGTGTCTTGCTTTGTAGACAAGAAGATTAAAAATGATTTCAGAAAATGAATCCAATTCAACTGTATTCACCGTAAAAGGTCTTTCAGACTCACCACAACTTCAATTCACTCTTTTTATAACTATTTTACCTCTATATCTCATCATTGTCTTAAGTAATCTCATCATTTTTGTATCTATAGTTTTGTTCTCTCATTTACACACACCTATGTACATCTTCTTGTGTAGCCTATCAGTCATTGACATTTCATACACCTCGACCATTCTACCCAAACTGTTGGCCATTCTCCTCATTCAGTGTAAGACCATATCCTTTTTAGAGTGCTTTATTCAGGTGTATTTTTTCATGAGCTTTGCCTGTACAGAAGTCTTACTACTGTCGGTCATGGCTTATGATCGCTATATAGCAATTTGTCAACCTCTTCATTACTCAGTACGTATGAGTCCAAAACACTGTGTTCGACTAGTACTTGCAGTGTGGGTCATAGGCTTAATTGATCCTGTTGTACATACTATTTTAATTGCTAACTTTTCATACTGTCATTCTCATCACATTGACCACTTTTTCTGTGATGTAACCCCATTGCTTAAGCTTACTTGTAGTGATACATTTACATTTGAGATATGGACCTACATTGATGGGAGTCTCCTGAGTGTCAGTGCATTTATACTTACATTGATATCTTATATGTTTATTATCTCTACTATCCTAAATATACAATCAGCAAATGGTCGACAAAAAGCTTTTTCTACCTGCAGCTCTCACATAACTTGTGTTATTATATTTTATGGAACATTGATCAGTTTGTATATGAGACCAACATCTATGTATTCTCCAGGACAGGACAAGTTTTTTGCCCTTTTCTATATTATACTTATTCCTACGCTGAATCCTCTTATCTACACCCTTAAAAACAAGGACTTTAAAGATGTTTTTAGAAAGATTAATAATACATTGTTTTGTTCTGAGCTATATATTTAAACAGTCCAACAATCCATACCTGCAAGGATATTGGAATACAATATAACAACAGAACCAGGGGACTGAGAGTCAAAATATGAAAAGTCAAAACGATTTGTGATCTAATAGTGTTTTATTTAAATGATTTCCCTTCCACATTATTACATTTATAAAAGAATGCCTGTCTTGTAAACGGCATTGTGGAATTTTGATTGAATAGCTGCACTAAATAAAGCATTGTATTGTGGCTTCAAAAGGGCCAATTAAAACTAGTGATTTCATCATTAAATATCTGTTTAAATATGTTTGCCCGCAACTTTTGTGCTTAGATTCCATTATATTTCAAATATCAATAAAAGGTGACATTTTGTAGATTTAAATAGTACCTAATGCCTAAAATTATAAAAAAAAAAAAAACTATTAAGCTGTTTGAAAATATAGAACCATGAAATATAAGCAGTTTCTGTATTTAATGTTAATTAGAAAAATCTTTCAGAGGTGCCCGGTTCCCTTTTATTCTACTTTTGACAAGACAAAAAGATTCGAAAAAAATGGAAAAAAAAAAAGTTCACAGAGAAAGGATTTATAGACTTGAAAGAGCTTTAGTTACCTGTTTTCATGGTATTTTTTATTTATATATTGCAACATTGTCTTCAGTAATCTCACTGTTTTGGCACCAATAGCTTTGAACTGTCATGTACACACCCCTAAGTACATCTATCATTTATTGATATCTCTTACACCTCAACCATTCTACCCAAACTGTTGGACAAGCACTTCAAGCAATGTAAGACCTTATTCTTTGTAGGATGCATCATTCAAGTACATTTTTTTATGTTATTTGCTTGCTCATACATCTTACTACTGGCTGCCATGGCTTATGGTCGCTATAAAGAAATCTGTCACCCTCTTCACTACTCAATTCTTATGAGTCTAAAGTTATGTGCTCACTTACCATTTGCAGTATGGACCACAAGGGTATTCGATTCAGTTTGATGCACTTTTCTGATTGCCAACTTATTGTCCTATTCATCCTACCACATTGACCAATTTTTTTATGTAATGTTTCCCTATTGCTTAATATGGCATACCTTGATACTTTTACCATTGAGATTTGGACCTACATCAATAGGACTCATCTAGATATCAGTACATTTACTTTACATTGGTATCATATGTCTTTTATATCGCTTCAATCCTAAATATTTAGTCAGCAGTTGGTTTACATAAAACATTTTTGTTATACACGTAAACAATCTACAGAAAAAGTAAGACAATAGTATAATAGTACAACACCAAGCTATTGGTGGGAGGTATATTACACTCACAAAAGTAAAATTAATTGCAGGCACATAAAGAGACTTTAGTAGTTATAATCTTCCTTCTTTTCCTTCCCCAAGTTAATACATATGAAGGAAAAAGAGAGACATACACATAGTTTAGCAATATAAACAGTATAAACATTGTTATTAAAATTGCACTTACAACGCTAGTAGTGGTATTTTGCACATTTACATCTCACTTTTCAATTGCCTGGAAACTGATAGGGTCACACAGAAACAGGAACAGTTAAAGAATGGAGAAAAATAACCAAAATAACTATAAAATCACACTGAAATAAAATAATTGTAAAAAGCAAACACTAAATGGGTCTCTCAGCTCTACTCGTGTTGTTTGATGCAGGACTTCATCAGGGCAATTCCAAATGTTTGTACATACCTGCAGTAATACTTATATCATTGAGATTTTGACCTTCATTAATGGGGTTTTTCTACTTATCAGTGCATTTATTTTTACATTGGTATCATATGTCTTTATTATCATTACAATCCTAAATATTCAGTAATCAGTTGGTCAACATAAATTATTTTCTACCTTCTATAAGACCTACATCTACTTATTCTCCACAACAAGACAAGTGTTTTGATCTTTTATGATTCAGACCATATTTATTATTTATTATTGCCATTTATATAGTGTCAACAGATTCCTTGGCACTTTACAATATTATGAGAGGGGGGTTTAACTATAAATAGGACAATTACAAGAAAACTTACAGGAGCGATAGGTTGAAGAGGACCCTGCTCAAACGAGCTTACAGTCTATGTGGCCATATTCTATTAAGCCCACAACACAGTTTCCCAATATCAGTGGGTAGTACACTAGTATAGAACCCACTGATTTTAGGGTACTGTGACATAGGGGTGGTCTTAATACCACTACATCACAGTGTGTCCTACTTAACACAATGTGGCCATGTGGTGTAACTAAATTATCCATATTTGCTTGCTATGTATAGAAATAATGAAAAGAACTGATTTGGTCAATCACATTGACAAAATTACCATTGGACCTCCCTGGTCAGTTCAAGGGCTTAACCCTTATTATACAAACATGAGCAGAAAAAAAATGCAAACTCCCTAGAAAATAATAGGGGGTGCTACCTGGAGAAGAAGATTGAGTTTTAATATAAAGTCTATAAATCACTGCACAAATTGTGAAAAAAACAAAAGAATATACTTCAAAAATTAAAATAATAAAGCACATGATGTAGAATTATTAAAATCTTTATTAGAACCTGTATTGAATTATTGTACTAACTCCATTTTGTTCACCTTACATGACAGAATTTCCTGACAGTATTCAGTATAATGAATAAGAGATTGTATTTTCTCTCTCTAAGGACATAACTAGCCCCGGAGTTAGCGGATCTCCGTTGACTTGCAACATAGTATAATCCAAGGCCAGGAGAACAGTGACAAAATGAAATGTTCTATTCATAAAAGAACCTTGGAACAGACCACGAGACTGACATCACTAACTACGTAAAATGACGCCCAAGCCCCCCTTTCCACCGAGTAAGCCTCGTGCTAAAGAGCAATGGCGACGACATCCCATGATGGGAGGGTGCCTCACTAGTCACTCAAATCTCTGAGCCAATTAATAATATTAATGGGTGGACACTGACATAGCCACTTAACATTTAACCCAATTAATGATGTTTATTTGTTATTATCTGATATTCAATGATGATGTCATTTTGCATATAAAAAGGCCTGCGTGCCCGCTTTTTAACTAGATGCTAATAAATTTCCTGAAGTGTTTTTAACCTGAACTGCATGTGTCAGTGTGAACTTACTTCTGCGTATACGCAATTTATTCATCTCAGATTTGGACAGGAACAGATAGACTTTTAAACATTTTTGTTTATTTCTAAATTAATCTTGTTCAATCTGGCGTCCATCCAACGTGGGGCATCGGGCTATGGCCTCCGCCGGTAAGCCGTCCTAAGGAAGACGCTGTTGGATGGAGGAATCAGGGGGGAAGGAAGAGAGACTGATCACCTCTGAGTACACGGTAGAGACTTCTGCAGGAGCCACCGGTATGTTCCGGCCCCTTTGATTGACCCGTCCACGTGTCTGTGACTGCTTCCCGGGAGGGCATCAAAGACAGGTAATATCTTGCCCGGTGTCTTGTTACCCATTTGTTTACCTGCATTTAGTCTATCTGTTGCCTGGGTGTGCTAGTGGTATATGTTTTGTTCTTTCCCTCTTTAGAGATAAAGGGGGGTGGACCCGTGGGTGGTTGCCTGGGGGTCTTCTGTTGCCTGTTTTTACCCCTTTTTAGGAGTCACTTGGCCCAGACTGTTGGGAAAAAAGGGGGGGTGGACCTGTGGGGATTTTCCAAAGGGGTCCTGTTTTCCTGTTTACTTCTTTTAGGTACTGTCTAGCTAACAGTAGTAAGGAAAAAGAAGGGTTGGGGGATTCTGTGGAGGGGACTTGCCTCCTGGGGTTTCCCGGTTACGTCACTTTGATATTCTAGCTAGCCTCATTGTGTACGTTGCTCTGCTTGCAGAGGTTATGGTACCCTCCAGCTTCGAGCGCTGAGGCTGGTGGCATTCCAATTTATTTGTGGTGTGTGGATTCGGGCAGGCATTGTTGTCTCCATCACCACGGGGTAGTGTGACTTGTGGGTGGGTCCATAGGGAGCACTACGGGAGTGAGGATAGAGGTGGCCACACTTAGTGGACTGCTGTAACGAGGGAGGCATATGGATTTCGGGCCGGTGTTAGTCGTTATCCTTGGCCGCTGGTAGTGAAACTTACGAAAGTTGTTCTCCGAGCGGGGACACTACGAGATTGAGGGAGGTGGTCTTGGTGGCCACAAGAGTAAAGGAAAGGGATTACTGTTGATGCATGCACTGTATTTCAATTGAAATGTTGTATTAAATGTTGTCTTAAGTGTGGAGTCATTCAAACTCCTGGGTTTGTCTCTACTTTCACTGTTTACTTTTCCTCTACTTCCTGTACTATTTACACTATCCACTCCTATTTCTCTTGAAAGAGAAGTGATTGGTCACACACTTCTCACCCCGCTCCAATCCGTGGTTACCATCGAGGGTACACGGATTCAGTGACTGGTCTACGTTTTGGGAAGACGCACTGGGAGGGACCCACCCTTCCTAGTGGCAGTCGAGCATTGTAGACGTTCTGTTTCATTTTCCTTTACCTATACTTGGGACGCTTTGTATAGGGGGATATGGGACAGGAAACGAGTAAGCCCGCTAGGGGCTGGCTCGCGTGTGATTTAGTTGAAGATAGAGAAGGTGAAGAACTGGTTAAAAATGTTGCAAAGATTGCTAAAGTGTGTAAAATTGCTGTGCCTTCATGTGGTAGATTATAGCCAGAAAGCTGGCGTAGATTACTGACAGAGAAGAAAGGCAAGCTTACAGATAATGATTTATTGCGTACTGCTGAAGCATGGTACAGAGTAGAAAGGCTATCCAGCAGGAGGGTTGGGTAGAGGAAGAGATAAATCATAAAGGGTTAAGAACTGTATGTATATCATAATAATTGTGTTACTGGGAAGTTATCCCAGCCAGTGCCCTGTCGGGGGTTCCAGGAGGTGACCACTTCCATCATCCTGTCAGTAATGACCGAAATGTAGCTGACCATGGTCACCATCCCACCCCAATCTTAAAACGCTGTGGGGTTTTTGTATTTTGTGTTAGCCATTACCCTGGTAGAGGGTGGGGGTTTAAATGAAATGTTGTGTTTTTGCTTTGTAATGTAATTGTCCTTCTGTCTTGTTACTGTACAGCGTTGACATGGTTAAATTCGTGCTGGCAGGCAGTCTCTCTCTTGTTCCACTCAAATCCCCCTCTGCTAAAACACCCCCCCCTCCCCTCGCTTCTGTGAGACGCGGGGGGGAGGGGGCGGAGGGGGGTGGTGACATGCTTGCGATTTAGGTCTGTCTCTTCGGTGTTCTGTAGAGTTATTCAGAAGCTACTGATAAGATTTTAGCAATAAAATTTTTGCTAGAAAATATTCTAATTGTGTATTTTGTTATCTCAATAGAAATTGATAGGATGGTTAGGGAGTGAATCTGATGCAGGAATAGAAGTTATTAAGTTAGTATATGTTTCTAGAGACAGCTTTGTGGGCTGTTAGATGTATAATATTCACAACTGTCTTATTTAATCCGTCAAGTCTGTCCACAGTTCAGATTTTCAATTTGCCGAACAGAATGTTACTTCCCATGAAACCCACGCCTCCAGAGAGACTTAGTATGCCCTAAAGGAAAATGGCCCCTAGAACAAAAGAAGGCTGTCCTTAAGTGCCTTCACTCTGCCCTTAGTGAGGTCATATCTGCCCATATATCGTGTCAGTTCTGGCCATCCATGGCTGACGAGATCTACTCCTATCATGCTCATCCTATCCCACATATTATGAACAAGAAAGTTACAATTACTAAAATAATCCTGCTAATGTTTCCCTATATCAGAAAAGTGTCTTTGACAATTGATGGTTAATATGTAGAAAGGATATATATATACCGATTCACGTGTTAAGTAACAATATGTATTAACTTTGTGTACAAAAAATTGATAACATGCTAAAAGAAATTTCTAATAAACAAAGATTTCTTGAACAAATGGTAATACAATTAAAGATTGGTCTCAAGATGTTTTGATCTAATTGAAAAGAACCAGAAAACATTATGAGCCTAACTACTAACAAATGGATAAGGGGGGAGGGTGTTCCAATCTGTCTTTATTGGATAATGTTAACCACCAAGATTAAAGACTGACTAACATATTTTTTTTTTTTTTAATGTAAGCCCAGATATTTTATTATTATATATGCATAGAAGTCGAGACTTTGGGCATTATAGTGTATTGATTCTAGATCTGTTACTAGCAGCAAGTGCTTAGCCTTATGCCTATCCCACGCATGCTTAAACACTCCTTTACTGTGTTAACCTCTATCACTTCAGCTGGAAGGCTATTCCATGCATCCACTACCCTCTCAGTAATGTAATACTTCCTGATAGTATTTTTATTTAAACCTTTGTCCCTCTATTTTTGAGACTATGTCCTCTTGTTATGGTAGTTTTCCTTCTTTTAAATATAGACTCCACTTTAACTGTGTTGATTCCCTTTGTGTATTTAAATGCTTTTATCATATTTCCCCTGTCTCGTCTTTCCACTAGGCTATACATGATAAGATCCTTTAACCTTTCCTGGTAAGTTTTATCCTACAATCCATGAACCAGTTTAGCAGCCCTTCTTTGAACTTTCTCTAAGGTATCCATGTCCTTCTAAGGATATGGTCTCCAGTACTGTATACAGTACTCCAAGTGAGGTCTCACCAGTGTTCTGTACAATGGCATGAGCACTTCCCTCTTCCTACTGCTAATACATCTCCCTATACAACCAAGCATTCTGCTAGCTTTTCCTGCTGCTCTATTACATTGTACATTGTCATTAACAGCCAGAAACTGGAAACCAGAAAGGATAAATTAATGTATAGCTAAATGTAAAGCTTAACAAAACCTCCATTATCTTTTTCATTTATCTCGCAGAAAAACAATGTTATTTGTCTATTTTGTAAGTTTTAATACATTATCAGTGAAGAGTAAAATAAGTTTTATCCCTTTTGCGAGACATAAAATTGCGATAATGTATATTTGTGATGTAAGTAAGAGTTATATTTTATAATAGGTTGAAAAAAAAAAAAGAGAGAGAGTCAGGGATAGCGTCTGTCTCTACGAGCAAAAGTCTGGTGTGGGAGATGTAGTGGACTAGCCACTGCGGGATACCCACGGAGTGAAGCGTTCGAGGCCTGTACAGACAGATGTGCTTGTTAGCCTTTTATTATTTTTCTCTAGGGAAAGCATAGGGCCAGTTAACAGTTGTTGTACATGTGCTATTTGCAGCCTCCATTGCATTTCTACTTAATTCTGATTTCTGATGTATCCTCCACTGCTACATACCCACGCCTCCATATGGAGACCTGTCTGCTCCCTTACCTGCCCACCCCTGCCTACTCCTACTCCTACTCCTCCTCCTACTCCACCTTCTCCTCCTTCTACTTCTCTCTCCTCCTCCTTCTCCTCCTCTTTCTCCTCTCCTCTACTCCACCTTCTCCTCCTCCTACTCCTCCCTCTACTTCACCTTCCACTCCTCCTATT